>VZQC01015416.1:576198-664202 GCA_009823505.1 Rhizomys pruinosus
ACATTCATACACATAAAAATAAATAAATAAAAATTAAAAAAAAAAAAAAAGATGCCCAAAGTCCAAGTGGAGCGAGCAAGCTGAGCGGTTATGTGGTCACATCTCGGAACCTGGTAGCCCTTGCAGCATGCCTGACCAACTGACTGAAGAGCGGATTACAGAATGCAAAGAAGCCTTTTCACTATTTGACAAGGAAAGTGATGGAACTATAAAAACAAAGGAACTGGGAACTATAATGAGGTCTCTTGGGCAGAATCCTATAGAAGCAGAGTTACAGAACACGATTAATGAAGTAGATGCAGATGGTAATGGCACAACTGACTTTCCTGAATTTCTGACAATGATGGCAAGAAAAATGAAAGACACGGACAGTGAAGAAGAAATCTGAGAAGCATTCCCTGTGTTTGATAAGGACGGCAATGGCTATATCAGTGCAGCAGAGCTTCGCCACATGATGACAAACCTTGGAGAGCAGTTAACAGATGAAGAGGCTGATGAGATGATCACAGAAGCAGATATTGATGGTGATGGTCAGGTAAACTATGAAAGTCTGTACAAATGATGACAGCAAGGTGAAGACATTGTACAGAATGTGTTAAATTTCTTGTACAAAATTGTTTATTTGCCTTTTCTTTGTAACTTATTTATAAAAGGTTTCCCCCAACTGTCAAAAAAATATGCATGTATAGTAATTAGGACTTCATTCCTCCATGTTTTCTTCCCTTATCTGTCATTATCCTTCAACCTTATTTTAGAAAACTGATGGGGCTGGAGAGATGGCTCAGTGGTTAAGAGCGCCGACTGCTCTTGCAGAGGACCCAGGTTCGATTCCCAGCACCCACATGGCTGCTAAGAACCATCTTTAACTCCAGTTCCAGGGGAATCCGACCTCCTCTTCTGACCTCCGCGGCATTGCACAACACAGGTGTACCAACCTTCATGCAGACAGTAAACTCATACACATAAAAAAACAAAACAAAACAAAAAAACTGACGAAGTGACATGTTGCATGTGGCTTACCCTGGATATATCTAAGCCCTTCTGCACATCTAAACTTAGATGGAGTTGGTCAAATGAGGGAACATCTGGGTCATGCCCTTTTAAAAGTAGTTTTTAGGAACTGTTAGCATGTTGTAGTTGGGGTGTAGAGTTGCAACTCTTCGTGAACTATGGACAGTCAACAATGTGTACTTAAAAGCCACACTATTAGCAGGGCATGGTAGCCCATGCCTTTAATCCCAGCACTCAGGAGGCAGAGGTAGGCAGATCTCTGTGAGTTCAAGGCCAGTCTGGTCAAGTGAGTTTCAGGACAGCTAGGACTAAAGGGAGACCCTATCTCAAAAAAAAAAAAAAGGTTGCACTATTGCAAAAGGGGTGTTTTATCCAGGTACTCATGCACTATTTTTTTGTACTGCTGGTATTGTACCAGAAACATCTTCTTTTATTGTTGCTTGCTTTTTAAACTTTAGTCACTTAAAGAAAATCTGCTTATGGCACAATTTGCCTCAAATCCATATCAAGTTGTATATCTGTTTTCCAATAAAAAATTACAATAAAAAAGATGTCACTAGACATCTTTTTTATTGTAATTTTTTACAATAAAATCTAGTGATATTACCCAATATCACTAGACATCATATAAATGCAAATCTATACTGCAACGAGTGTACTGTTACAGAAACAGTAGGATTACAGAGGATCAGAGTGAATCCCCTGGAGGGAATGATATGTAAACTGAATCTTACAGCATGAATATCAACTAAGGGAAGAACATAAAGACATTAAGGGTAGAGGAGATGGTAGATATGTGGTCCTCAAGTGAAATTCACAGAAACCAAGCAAGACTAACCAAATTCTGGATTCTTTTTGTCAGTGCAAATCATCTGAGACTCCACAAAGAGGAACCTCAGAGAGATCAGCAAACAGCCATGAGATAAAGCCCTTAGCAAGGTAAAATTTAGCCCTGAAGGTTCATTAAAGCCTCTGTTCATAGGATACTTTTCCTGAATAACCAATAAGGAAAAGAGCAAAACCAAAACCAAAAATGAACTGCTTGATACCCCGAGGGAAAAACTTTTATAAATGGACATAATCTGGACTACTGACTTAACCCATGTGCTCCTGTGTCTTGTGACCTGGGCACCTGATCTTATTTCCTAGACAAGCTCAATTTGGTACTCCATCCAAAACACAATGAATGAATGAATGAATGAATGAATGGTGAGTAAAGTCCAGAATTCACATATCAAAGTGTGAAAACATTTCATTGTACACAGTAGAGATTTGGGAGGATGTATGACCTTGGGTGGATGAGATATTCTAAAACTAGGGATAAAAAGCGTGACTGCCTGATAAGATTAGGATGGAGCCAAGTTTGTACTTCCTTAATTGATGCAGGAGAATCCATTCTGAATAAAATAATAGGTGGGGCCAGGCTCTAAGAGACAGTTCTAGGAAGGAATTCCAGCAGGACAGTTCCATCGGAACAGTTCCAGGGGCGGCTGGTTCCAAGAGAGATCTAGGGGGAACAAACGTCTTCTGAGTTCAGGCCCACTCTTAAAAATTAAATTTGGGGGGCTGGAGAGATGGCCTAGCGGTTAAGAGCGCCGACCGCTCTTACAGAGGACCCGGGTTCGATCCCCAGCACCCACATGGCAGCAGAGAACCGTCTGAGACTCCAATTCCGGGAGAACTCCAGTTCCAGGGGAATCCAACACCCTCTTCTGACCTCCGCGGCACTGCACGACACGGGTACACAAACCTACATGCAGACAGTACATTCATATGCAGAAATAAATAAAATTTTTTAAAAAAAGAAAAATTAAATTTGGGCTGGAGAGATGGCTCAGTGGTTAAGAGCACCTACTGCTCTTGCAGAGGACCTGGGTTCCATTCACAGCACCCACATGGTAGCTAAGAACCATCTTTAAGCCAGGCGTGGTGGCACATGCCTTTAATCCTAGCACTTGGGAGGCAGAGGCAAGGTGGTTCTCTGTGAGTTCAAGGCCAGCCTGGTCTATATAGTTAGTTCCAGGCCAGCTGGGGCTATAGGGAGACCCTGTCTCAAAAAAAAAAAAAAAATGTGGAAAAAACCAAAAACAACAAAATTTAAGAGTTAGGCTATGTTCAGGTAATTATAATGTTGGTGCAGTAACACTGCAACTCCCCTGGCTACATACATATTATTACAAGGTTTGGAAACTAATCAAATCCCAAACTAATGTGAAGTGTGCCACATGGGTGCTTCAGAAGCAGGTCACTACCTAAGCATTCACTTTCCTTCTCTCAGCCTCCCAAATGCACAATGACAACTCTTAGGGATAACAGATATCCACATTCTTTTTTTTGGTCTTTTCAAGACAGGGTCTCCCTATAGCCCCAGCTGTCCTGGAACTCACTCTGTAGACCAGGCTGGCCTTGAACTCACAGAGATCTGCCTGCCTCTGCCTCCCAAGTCCTAGGATTAAAGGCGTGCGCCACCACGCCTGGCTGCATTTCTTTTGGTCCACATTCTAAGCTGATGTGAAAACCCTAATTTTTTTTTTCCACATAAATTTATTATTTTTTTTTAACAAATCTAGACCCATGTTCCCGCCCATTCCCCCACCCCATCACAGCTCATGCATTCTGCCAAACATCTTTTTCTTTTTTTTTTCTCAGATCTTCTCCAATGAGGAAGTTGACTGTGGTAGAGCAAGAAGTTCACTGTTTCCGTCAGTTCTTTGATGCACCGTCTTTCTGTTGTTGTTGTTTCTTAATTTACGCCCAAAAGCTTTGGACAAAAGCCAGGTCCTACACAAGAAATACTTACAAACTAGGAATTGCACAGCATCCACACCGATGAGGTAACCATTTGTCGTTTGTTTTTCTGGGTGACTGTGTTACTTCACTCTGCATGATTCCTCTAGCTCCAGCCACTTTTCCTGCCAAAGCTCATGATGTCGTCTTTCTTTTAATGCTGCATAGAACTCCATTGTGTAGATGTACCCAACATTCTCTATCCACTCTCAGATTGAGGGGCTTTGGTTGTTCAGCCTCCTTGCTATGTGAAAGAGAGCTGAAATAAACATGGCCGTGCATGTACTCTCTGATGGTGGGGTGAGTCTCTGAGGGACTGCCCAGGAGTGATGCATGGCTGGGTCGTGGTGCAAGTTCATTCCCAAGTCTTCAAGGTTCTCCACACTGCTTTCCATAGTGGTGTACGGAGTTTTTACATTCCCACCAGCAGTGGATGAGTGTTCCCCTTTCCCCACAACCTCTCCAGCACTTGGTATCATTTGTTTTCTTGATCCTAGCCAGTCTTATTGGAGTAAGATGATATCTTAAAGTGGTTTTGATTTGCATTTCCTTAATGATTAGTGATGTTGAACACCTCTTAAGGTGTTTCTCAGACATCTCTAATTCCTCACGTGTGAAGTCTCTGTTCAGCTCTTTGCTCCATCCATTGAGTGGGTCATTTATTTTCTTTCTTCTTTGTTGAGTAGTTTATATATTCTGGAAATCAATGCTTTGTCAGATGTATCTGCACTGAAGGTTTCCTCCCACTCTGTGGGATTTCTCTTCACTTCCTTGATTATTTCTTTTGATGTACAGAAGCTTTTGAGTTTAATGAGGTCCCATTTGTCAATTGTCGACCTTAATACTTGCGCAGCTGCTGTCTGATTTAGGAAGTCTTTTCCTACGCCTATGTCTTGTAGTCTGCTGCCAAGAAAACCCTAATTTTGATTTGGCTCCTATGAATGAAGTTGAAGACAAGAGAACTTTTCCAAGAAGAATTTAGGCAAAATAAATGTCCAGAATTGCTCGCTGTTAATGAAAGAGAGAAGGTAAGAATTTCACGTGGCTAGATGTGTTTAATCTTAAGAGAAACCAGTAGAGGACAGTAGGGAATAAGCATTAAGGTTATAGTACTGAACAATCAGAGATTTCATCATCTCCAAGCTCAGGCAAGGAAAGAGACCAGGTCACTGGCCTAGGGCAAACAATGAAATTTAACAGCATTTACAAGATTTGGCATATATTTGCCTAACCACTTTATTTCCTGGAAGAAAGATCCTAAAATATTAAAAGTGTTCTTCAATAATTTTTCTTATTTAAGGAAAGGCATCTTTCCAGATCATAAAAGGGTTTAAATGCAGGTCATAAAACTCTTATTAAGGCATTGGTTGGAATGATTTGCAAAATGAATTAAGATATCTGCCATGTTTCTCTGAAGGACTCCAGAACAATTCACATCTACAACTGGTACTCAGGAGGAGTGAATATTGTTTAAATTGTCCCTCTCCAAGGTATACTGAGGAGCTGTAATCATGAAGAACTATTTGCCATGTCACAACATGTGAAAAACGATTAGAGGTTCATTTTATTAAATGTGTTTCTAGAGGGAGAATGCAAAGGATCCACCACTTCCTTTTATCAACATGAGGCTGACCTTCCAGAAACTATGTGATAATGCTTAGTGCTCCCTTAGGACTTCACAATGCTATCCTCCCTATTACTTTCCAATATCCCCACTACATGAGGGTACTTACTTGAATACTCAGAAATCCCAGCAGATAACGTGACATCTGAACTTTCGAGTTGGACTAATTCATATGGACTGCTGGACATTCTAACATTTGAATATTTTTCTAAAGGCCAGTAGGATTTCTATTTAATTCATAAAACCTGCAGTTATTTAAGAGCAAATCTATTATTCTTATGGGAAAAAAAAAATCATACCCACTAACCCCAACATTACCCTATAAACCAGCATGTAGCTAAAACTAACAAATAGGAAATTGTGTCAAACTATTTTTTTTTTTTATTTATTTTTTTTTTTTGGTCTTTTCAAGGCAGGTTCTCCCTTTAGTCCCAGCTGGCCTGGAGCTCACTATGTAGACCAGGCTACCTTGAATTCACAGGGATCCACCTGCCTCTGCCTCCCAAGTGCTGGGACTAAAGGTGTGCACCACCATGCCCAGCCCAAACTCAATTATTATCCAGAGCCCAGAATATCTAATGGGCTAAAATAATTACTTATTGTTTTTTCAGGGTAGGGTTTTGTCATGTTGCCTAGGCTGGCCTATAATTTGTGGCAATCCTCCTGCCTCAGTCTCTCCAGTATTAGGATTACATTTCAGAAGTGTGCCACTATGTCCAGCAAATGATGCTTTAAAATTTCCTTTAATTAGGGGCTGGAGAGATAGCCTAGTGGTTAAGAGCACTGACTGCTCTTGCAGAGGGCCCGAGTTAGATCTGCAGCACCCACATGGCAGCTAAGAACCGTCTGTAACTCCATTTCCAGGAGAACTCCAGTTCCAGGGGAATCCGACACCCTCTTCTGACCTCCGCGGCACTGCACAACATGAGTGCACAAACCTATATGCAGACAGTACACTCATACACATACAAAAATAAATTTTAAAAAATTCCTTTAATGGGGCTGGAGAGATGGCCTAGCGGTTAAGAGCGCCGACTGCTCTTGCAGAGGACCCGGGTTAGATCCCCAGCATCCACGTGGCGGCCGAGAGCCATCTGAAACTCCAGTTCCAGGAGAGCTCCAGTTCCAGGGGAGTCCGAGACCCTCTTCTGACCTCCGCGGCTTTGCACGACACGGGTGCACACACCTGCATGCAGACAGTACATTCATACACATACCGAAATAAATAAAAATTAAAAAAAAATTCCTTTAATTAAATGCTGTGATTACAGATCACCTTAAAAGGGCAGCAGTGGCTGCTGCAGCTTCTCCTTAAATTCTATACAATTATCTTGCTAATATGCTAACAAATGCTAGTTTTACTTGCTATATAGTTAAGATCTTATATTTTTATCTGATTTTTTTTTCTTTTTGAGACAGGGTCGACCTGTAGCCCCAACTGGCCTGGAACTTGTTATATAGACCAGACTGGCCTTGATTTCACAGAGATCTACCTGCCTCTGCCTCCTAATTAAAGGTATATACCACTATGCCCAGCTGCTAAAGGATTAACAACAACAACAACAACAAGAAACCTTGCAGTAATTATCATACAATTCTTTGATGAAACAGAGGCAATATTAAGCTGTAAAATTTACCCATATATAACATCAAGGAATGGGAAGTTTTTAGAAAGCACCTTCTGATAAAAAGCAAACCCAAACTTAAAAGAAGAGGAAAAAGTGTTAATTGTATATGCAGAGTAATTGATGTCAAGAATATGTGAATACTCACATTGAAACTATCAACTAAGTAAGAAGACAGGTCATTGGGAAAATAAATTATTTAGAATTAGATTTTCTTGGCTCATTCTAAGCAGTGGCTAGAAACGGGCTCATAAGCTGGTCCTGCTCCTGAAGCTACCAATTCTTTTACCAAACATTCAAGAAAATATCCTGACCATTGCAGAAGGATCCTTAGGTCTAAGCTTAGGTCAATAAAACAGAATAGTGTCCACCTGGGGGAAGGAACAAACAGGTGTTTCAAGCCAGAAGTCAGGTACAACAAATTTGGCCTTAAATTTTCTGGAAGTTGAGATTAACAAATTGAAAGAGAAACAAGCGGGGTTATGCATGATTTGTTTTATGATGAAATCACAAATTCATCTCAGAGACAATTTTCCTGGAACTAAATAGGAACACTTTATCTTGCTAAAAATACAAACACAGTATAGGTGCTTCTTAGTGACCCTCTGTAATGGTGAAGGACCTCACCTAACATGGGGCTAAGACTTGAAGGAACTCGAATACCTCCAAGCCCAGGTTCTCTGCCCTGCTTCCTTACTGCACCACCACCACCACCGCCACCGCCACCGCCACCGCCACCGCCACCGCCACCGCCACCGCCACTGCCACCACACCACCACCGCCAACACCACCAACACACCACCACCGCCACCACCCTCCTCCTTCCCCCTCCTAGCCCATTCCTGCTGCTCACAGAATTCCAGCTTGGCTCTAAAATTACAAGGGTGGAGACCACTTTTGGCCATTTGTTGTTACAGTTGTGTTTGTTTACAAGAGGTGAGGGTGTTATCAGAAAGACTTACTAACAATACTCTCTACTCAGGTCTTGGCTTTTAATATTAGACTCCAGTAAATGAAACAGGGCTCCTTGGATTAATGGCAGATCCTAGGATTTTAGGACCACATCAGGAAACATACATGAAGAGTATGGTATAACTTAGTGCCAGCAAGTAAAGAAACGCTCCAAAACAAAGCCCCTAGTATGGGATATGTGAAAGGGACACAAGCCAACTAAAACTGTTCTCACAGGCAAAGTTGAAAATTTGATCGGGGGGCTGGAGAGATGGCTTAGCAGTTAAGAGCACTGACTACTCTTGCAGAGGACCTGGGTTCAATTCCCAGCACCCACATGGCTGCTAAGAATTGTCCTTAACTCTAGTCCCAGGGGAATCTGATGCCCTCTTCTGACCTCCATGGCACTGCACGACACCAGTGCATCAACCTATATGCAGACAGTACACTCATACACATAAAAAATAATAAAAAAATAAAAAAGCTAAAAAAAATAATTTGATCAACAAAAAGTAGCAATGGACTGTAATTCAAAGTACACAATAATTATACATAATGACTGAGCCAGGCATGGTAGTGCACATCTGATATCACAGTTTCTTGAGAAGCTAAGGCAGAAGGATCATGAATGAGTTTGAGGCCATCCCAGGCTATACATAAGACCCTGTCTCAAAAAAATAAAATAAAATAAAATAAAATAAAAGTAAAAAGCAAAAAAGCATAAATTTAATAATGTATCAATATTGGTTCATTCACTTTGATTCATGTCTCGTACTAACATGTTACCAATGGAGGATACTGGGTGTGAGGTATATGAGAATTAGATGGGTTTTGGTATTTTTCTATAAATCTCACACTTAAAAGTTTTGAAAAAAATTATTTATTTTTTAATATTTTTGGGTTTTTTTGGTCTTTTTTGAGACAGGGTTTCCCTTTAGTCCCAGCAGGCCTGGAACTCTCTATGTAGACCAGGCTGGCCTTGAACTCACAGAGATCCACCTGCCTCGGCCTCCTGAGTGCTGGGATTAAGGGTGTGTGCCACCACGCCCAGCCAATTCATTTATTTTTATGTTTATGCATGTTATCCCTACATCTAAATGTACCCATGTTGTGCAGTGCCCACGGAGGGCAGAAGAGAGTATCAGATCTCCTGGAACTGGAGTTAGGAATGGCTGCCACCATGTGGGTGCTGGGATTTGAACCTTGGTCTTCTGCAAGAACCAGTGCTCTTAATTGTTGAGCCATCTCTCCAACCCTCAAAGTTTCTTTTTCTTTTTCTTTGAGACAGAGTTTCTCTATGCAGCACCAGCTGACCTGGAACACATACACATATATTACATAGCCCATGCTGGCCCTGAACCTCAATTCTCCTGCCTGAGTGCTAGGATTCCAGAATGTATCACCATGTTCAGCTTCAAACTCCTAAAATAAGAAGTTTATTTGAAACAATACTCTGACAGGTGAAATCAAACACACATGCACATCCAGATTCTCAAACTTAGTCTTCTCAGAGCCAAAGAACCAAACATTACCAGGTACATTTTTGAGACCATCTTTGTGTGGCCCAGGCTAGCCTCAAACTTTTTTTCCCCATCTATCAAATTCTATTTACCAAGATTTGTTTTAAACTTATTTTAGTTTTAATTATGTGTATGTGTTTTGTGTGGGAGTTTAAGCATATGAGTGGTACCCATGGAGCCCAAAGGAGGTGTGTCCACATGAATCTGGAGTTATAGGTAATTGTGAGCCACCAGTGTGGATGCTAGGAACCAAACTCAGGAGAGTAAACACTTAAAATACAGAAAATATTTTATTTACTTTATGTGAGTGAAGGATCCCCTGGAACTGGAGTTATAGACATCTTGCAGGAGCAGCCAGTACTGTTAACTGCTGAGCCATCTCTCCAGCCCTTAACCTGAGTTTTTCTTTTTTTTTTTTTAACCTGAGTTTTTATTTATTTTATTTTATATTTTGAAATGGGAAAGTTTTGTACTTTCTTTTAAATTTATTTTTTATTTTCCATGTGCATGAGTATACCTGTCTGCATGCAGGTTGGTGCACCTGTGCCGTGCAATGCCGCGGAGGTCAGAAGAGGGTGTCAGACTCCCCTGGAACTGGAGTCAAAGAAGGTTCCCAGCTGCTACGTGGGTGCTGGCAATCGAACCCAGGTCCTCTGCAAGAGCAGTCGGCGCTTCAGCCACTGAGCCATCTGTCCAGCCCCTAACCTGAGTTTTTAATCAAGAGCAAATACAAAATCTATGTCCATCAACTACATTCCTGAAATCAAAAGATCATACTTAGATTTTACCAGAACAAAGTCAAACTTGGACTATCAAACTTGGACTACAAGCAACATTCAACACATCTTTCAAATTTCCCACCCAATTCAGTAATAGCACAGTTCAGAAATACTGCTTAAACTAACATGACCAAGGAAGACTTCTGTTCAAATGTTGAGAAGCAGAAATGCAAAGTTTCCAGGCACTGGTGAGATAATGGATACACGCTCTCTTCCTGCTTCTATCAGCATCTGCTAACATTAACTTAATATAGGCAATACCTCATGCTTGACAGAAAGAGGGTGAAGAGCAGGGAAGAGAAGAGGGAGGAAGGGAGGGAATGAAAATGAAGACCAGTTGCAGCTCTAACAATACTACTGCGGGGGTGAAGCCAGATCAAATGTTTTTTTTCATACTGTTCCAAAGTTATTTACGGTAAAAACCCCCAGCATGACCCTTTTAGGCATAAGCAAAGCCTTGTTCTTTTTTAACAACTAGTCTCTTGATTTCCCACACGCTATGTTGAAGAATGAAGTTGGAGCACAGGATAAAGCAGATGACATCAACCTCCCTCAAGTCCGAGGCCTGTTTGGGAGTCCAAATTCTGGTCTGTGGCCAGCTGGCTGATTTCACAGAGGGCCCTACTGTCCAGGCTGCGAGGCTGTATATGAATATGGGGGCAGTGGCTTACATCAACTACCAGTCAGCAACTGATAAATGGAAGCCACTGCACTGCTCCAGGTGACCCTTATAATTTGTTGTTCTACTTCCTAGAAACCCAAGTTTGTCTTCAAAATTTAAAAATCTAAGAAGTCCCCTGTTCTAAGTTAGTTCAAAAGAGGTCAAGCTGTGGACAACTGGTCAGTGAGTAGGATTTAAATGAAGGAACACATATTCTTTAACTTTAAAAGAAGTAAACATAAAGTCATGGTTTAAGTGAAAGCTAGAAATTAATGTATGTGATACGGAAGAAACTACATTTTGCCGGTGTGGTGGAGCACACCTTTAATCCTAGCACTTGGGAGGTAGAGGTAGGCGGTTCTTTGTGAGTTCAAGGTTCTTTGTGAGTTCAAGGACAGCCTGGTCTACAGAGTGAATTCCAGGTTCCAGGACAGCTGGGGCTACAGGGAGACCCTGTCTTGAAAAGACAAAAAAAATAAATAAATAAATAAATAAAATTAAAAAAATACAAAAACAACAACCCCCCCTACATTTTAATGCAATCGAATATTAATGCATCAATCAGCCTTTCTGCACCAAACCATCTAGATACTGATCTGCTTTTAATCCATTGACAAGTATCATTAAATAGCAACTTGAAAGAATATTTTCCCCCAAAGCAAAAGAAAAAAAAATTTTTTTTGAGGAATGAGCAACAAGTATTCTATTATTTTTCCTTTCCAACACATAAAAGATTTCCATATAGACACCAGAAATCATTACCTTAAAAAAAAAAGGGGAGGGGGGGCTGGAGAGATGGCCTAGCGCACCAACTGCTCTTGCAAAGGATCCGGGGTTCCATCCCCAGCACCCACATGGCAGCTGAGAATCGTCTTTGACTCCAGTTCCAGGGGAATCCAACACCCTCTTCTGACCTCCATGGCATTGCATGACATGGGTGCACACACACACACACACACCCACATGGCAGCTGAGAATCGTCTTTGACTCCAGTTCCAGGGGAATCCAACACCCTCTTCTGACCTCCATGGCATTGCATGACATGGGTGCACACACACACACACACACCCACATGGCAGCTGAGAATCGTCTTTGACTCCAGTTCCAGGGGAATCCAACACCCTCTTCTGACCTCCGTGGCATTGCATGACATGGGTGCACACACACACACACACACCCACATGGCAGCTGAGAATCGTCTTTGACTCCAGTTCCAGGGGAATCCAACACCCTCTTCTGACCTCCGTGGCATTGCATGACATGGGTGCACACACACACACACACACCCACATGGCAGCTGAGAATCGTCTTTGACTCCAGTTCCAGGGGAATCCAACACCCTCTTCTGACCTCCGTGGCATTGCATGACATGGGTGCACACACACACACACACACCCACATGGCAGCTGAGAATCGTCTTTGACTCCAGTTCCAGGGGAATCCAACACCCTCTTCTGACCTCCGTGGCATTGCATGACATGGGTGCACACACACACACACACACNACAACACGGGTCACTTACAAGCAGGCAATTTTATACTCATAAATAATAAAATTATAAATAAAAACAAAATTTTTAATTTTTTATTTATTTCCGTATGGTGTATAATGTACTGTCTGCATGCAAGTCTGTGCACCCGTGTCGTGCAATGCCGCGGAGGTCAGAAGAGGGTCTCGGATTCCCCTGGAACTGGAGTTCTCCTGGAATTGGAGTTTCAGACGGTTCTCAGCCGCCATGTGGGTGCTGGGGATCGAACCCGGGTCCTCTGTAAGAGCGGTCGGCGCTCTTAACCGCTAGGCCATCTCTCCAGCCCATAATAAAATTATTTTTGATTTTATTTAGTTTTCACATTGTCAAGCATAGTTTCTCACATCTGCAATCCAACATTTAGGATTGGTATGTCTATAGCAGGCTTTTAAAAATTATTTTTAATTTTTTTTTTTTTTGGTCTCTTCGTGACAGGGTCTCTCTGTAGCCCCAGCTGTCCTGGAACTCACTATGTAGACCAGGCTGTCCTTGAAATCACAGAGATCCACCTGCCTCTGCCTCTGCTTCTGCCTCCTGAGTGCCCTAAAAAAATAATTTTATTTTTATAAATTGCATTGCCTACATGTATGTATGTAAGTGGACCTGTGTCCTGCAGTGCCTTTGGAGGTCAGAGGAGGGTGCTGGATTCCCTGGAACTGGAGGTATGGACAGTTGTTAGCCATCATGTGTGTGCTGGGATTTTAACCCGGGTCCTCTGCAAGAACAGCCAGTGCTCTTAACTGCTGAGCCATCACCCCAGTCCCTTTAACAGGCTTTTATTAGGACCTGAAGTAATAAGGTAACTTCTATACTCTGGTCAGGTGACACTTCCTGCTTCAATTTTGGGTAGCAAAGTCTTTTTACCTTATTACTGAGTGTGATTTGGCCTCATTTGGCGAAGTAAGTGAGGAAGAGAAATATGGGATACACTCAACTAGATCTCGATCTCTCTCTCTCTCTCTCTCTCTCTCTGGTCTTTTTGAGACCACATCCAGCTCAGATGGAAATCTTAATGAAAAATGTATCTCCATATGAGCCTGAAACAGCAGTTCTAGCAGCAGAATCCCACACATCATTTCAAATAATTTCTGTTCGGGGATTTCACTAACCACTCAAATATTCTTTATCCACCAATCACTTCCTACCCTACTGCTTAACCAATCATAACACTTGAAATTATATTTTTTCGGGGGCTGGAGAGATGGCCTAGCGGTTAAGAGCGCCGACTGCTCTTGCAGAGGACCCGGGTTCGATCCCCAGCACCCACATGGTGGCTAAGAACCATCTTTGACTCCAGTTCCAGGGGAGTCTGATATCCTCTTCTGACCTCTGCAGCATTGCACGACACGGGTGCACCAACCTACATGCAGATAGTACATTCATACAAGTACAAAAAAATTTTTTAAATTAAAAAAAATTATATTTTTTTCACCAGTTTTTGTTTTATCTTTGTTTTCCACTAAAGCTTATGGACTTTGACTCCTGTCCATTCCTAATCATCCACCAGTTATGACACATACTAAATATTAAAGAAATATTTTTAAAAATATTTTTTATTTTATGCATATGAGTGTATTGTTTGTATGTAGGTAGGTGCACCCGTGTCATGTAATGCCCACAGAGGTCAGAAGAGGACGTCAGATCCCCTAGAACTGGAGTTACAGATGGTTGTTAGTTGGCATGTGGGTGCTGGGAATCGAACCCAGGTCCTCTGCCAAGAGCAGTCAGTGCTCTTAACCTCTGAGCCACCTCTCCAGCTCCAGGAATTATTTTTGAATTAATATAAGAATCACAAACAAAATGCCCAGAATGCCTCCCACTGAAATATTCCATATGTGGTCACTTCAATCACATATGGAATGACCTTACATATTAAAGGACCAGATGAGTGTGGGCTTAAGTAATTAAGGTCACATACTCTATAAGTAGTGCAGCTGCTAGCACTTGAATCCCAATCTACCAGTACAGATTCAGACCCTTTTCACTATTCTAAGGACTTGAGAAAGACTAAAATAATCTTGGAGTGATGGTGCTTACCTGTAATCCTCCCAGCACTTGGGAGGTAGAGGCAGGAGGATCAGAAGTTCAAAAAGTCATCCCTTGCCAGCTACAAGAGACTCTATGTTAAGCCCCTCCACCTATCTTCCCCAAAGAAAATTAAAATAGCTGGGTGTGATGGTGTGTGCCTATAATCTCAGCAGCCAGAGGAGCACCAACTTCGAGGTCAGTATGGGCTAGTGAGTACCAGTCTAAAATACTACCAAAAAACAAAACAAAACAAAACAAAAACAAAAACAAAAAAAAAAACCCAGCCAGGCATGGTGGTACTTGCCTTTAATCCCAGCATTTGGGAGGCAGAGGCAACTGGATGTCTGTGAGATAGAGGCCAGCCTGATCTACATAGTGAGTTCCAGTTCAGCCTGTGGTTACAGGGAGAACCTGGCTCAAAAAAAAATGCCCCCCCCAAACCAAAACATCCCAGGGCTAGGGAGATGGCTCCGTCAGTAAAGTGATTTTCTGTGCTAAATTTACAAAGTTAAAAAGACAGGTGCAGTGATGCAATGCCTATAACCTCAGAGCGGGAAAGACTGAGACAGGAGGTCCCTGGAGCTTATTCGCAAGTAGTCAATTGAGAAGATCCAGATCCAGCAAGAGAATGTCTCATAAAACAAGGTGGAGGGCCATAGAGGAAGACACTAGATGTTGACCTCTGACCTCCACAGGTATGCACACGAATATACATAAAACACACTCTCTCTAAGGGTTGGAGAGATGGCCTAACGGTTAAGAGCACAGACTGCTCTTGCAGAGGACCCAGGTTCGGTCCCCAGCACCCACATGGTGGCTGAGAACCATCTTTAACTCCAGTTCCAGTGGAATCAGACTCCCTCTTATGACCTCCGAAGCATTGCACAACACAGGTGCACAAACCTACACGCAGACACATTAAAAAAAAAAAAAAACCCACTCTCTGGTGAGCATATATATCCCCCACCATAAATCCCTAACCAAGACCCCCCCAAAAAAAACAAATGACTAAAGTATTGAATTTAGTTCTTCAACAATGTATATATTAAACTGAAAACACTTGGATGGATAAGACATAGAGGTCATAAAGGAAACACATTACATGAAGAGTGTCCTGTCAAACAGTATATAATGGAAGCACATAGTGGAGAAGCCCCAGACCAAAGACAGAGCCAGGATAGAACACTAGATTCAAAGATGCACAAGATACTCAGTATACGTGGGGCGTGGTGGTCCACACCTTTGATCCCAGCACTAGTCCAGAGGCAGGGGCAGAAGGGCAGAGAGGGGCAGAGAGGGGCAGAGAGGGGCAGGGAGGGGCAGAGGGAGGGTATCTGTGAGTTCAAAGCCAGCCTGATCTACATAGCAAGTTCCAGGTCAGCTGGAGCTACAGGGCGAACCTGTCTCAAAGATAACAAAACAAAACAAAACAAAACAAAACAAAACAAAACCAAGCAAAACAAAGCAAAGCAAAGCAAAACCCTCGCTATGGCTAGAGTAGAAGAGAATAAGAGAAAATGAGACATAGAAACAAGAGGAGAGGGTGGGCAGAGAGGAAAAATGTAAAGATACTATGCTTTGATGACGGAGGAGTGACAAACCAAGAAAGAGCCAGATGCAGGTGGCCTCAAGAGAGTAGAAAAGACTAGGAAGGGGATTCTCCTTCCAGCCTCCACAAACCTTCGTTTTTACAACTTGACCTCCAGAACCATTAAAATGAACGTTTATTAGCCACTAAGTTTGTGGTGTTCCTATAGTAGTAGGACCCTAGAATACAGGTGACTTTGTTGCTCAATCATAGTGGCACCATGTTCTCTGACAAGGCACGAAGTACAAGCACCATTTATGAGGTAGGCCCCCCGACCCCCCAGTACTGAGGTTCAAACCCAGTGTTCTAGTTTCCTTTCAAGGGCTGTGACAAAACACTCTGACCAAAACCAACTTGGAGAGGAAAGGGTTTATTTGGCTCACAGTCCATCACTTAGGGAGCCCCACACAGGTCAGGAAACTTGATGCAGGAGCTGGAGGCCATGGAGAAGTGCTGCTTACTGGCTTGCTCCCCTGGCCCATGCTCCAACTGCCTTTTTTTTTTTTTTTTCCCCAACTGCTTTCCTTTTTTCTTTTTTCAGTCTTTTTGAGACAAGGTCTCCCTGTAGCTCTGGCTGTCCTGGAACTCACTCTGTAGACCAGGCTGGCCTTGAAACTCACAGAGATCTACCTGCCTCTGCCTCCCAAGTGCTAGGATTAAAGGCCTGCGCCACCACTCCTGGCCCCAACTGCTTTCTTATACAATACAGGACCACCTGCCCAGGGGTGGCCAGCCCAGTGGGCTGGGCCCTCTCACATCACTTAACAATCAAGAAAATGCCCCACAGACATGGCCACATGGCCAATGGAGGAAATTTCCCAATCGAGGCTCCTCAGCCCAGGTGTGTCAAGTTGACACTAAAGCTATGAGGCACACTTAGTGTCTTGCACATGAAATAAATCTACCAATAGTCTACATCTCCAAGCCCCACACAGCACCAATCATGAAATACCCACTCCTAAAAGATAAAACTAAATTTGATTACATCTTTATTTTAGAAGAAATATGGGAGAGCTGAGCGTGGTGGCTTACACCTTTAATCCCAGCAAGGCCAGCCTGGTCTACAAGGTGAATTCAGGCCAGCTGGGAATGCAGGGAGACCCTGTCTCAAAAAGACCAAAATAAATAAATAAATAAATAAATAAATAAATAAATAAATAAATAAAATACGTGAGCATGAACTGATCAAACAACACACTATAATCCAGGCTACTGTGAAGGTTGAGGCTGGAAGACAGACATTCAAGGCCAGTCTGGGTTATAGAATGACTTCAAGGTCAGCCTGTCTCAAAATGAGAACCTGTCTCAAAATGAAAAATAAAACGAGGGCTGGAGACTATATAGCTTAATTGTACAGCCCCTGCCTGCCAAGTATGATCCTCTGGAAAAAAGAAAATCCAAAATGTCTGACAACTGACTCCACTACAATTCCATACACAGAAAAGGGGGGAGAAGCGGCCTGCAGTCTACTTCCAGTCAGAGAGGAGTCATTTCATTACCTTTATTTTTTTGGTCTTTTTGAGACAGGGTCTCCTGTAGCCCCAGCTGGCTTGGAACTCGCTTTAAAGGCTTGTTTTATTTTTAATTATGTGTTTGTGTGTGGGTGTGTATGAGTAGAGCTGCCCAGAAGAGAGCTGGGATCCCTTGGAGTTGTGACACCGGATGTGGGTGCTTGGAACTGAACTTGGGTCCTTGGTAAGAGCAGAATGTGCTCTTTTTTTATTTTTTTTTATTTCTGTATGTGTATGAATGTACTGTCTGCATGCAAGTCTGGGCACCCATGTCGTGCAACGCCGCGGAGGTCAGAAGAGGGTCTCGGATTCCCCTGGAACTGGAGTTCTCCTGGAACTGGAGTTTCAGATGGTTCTCGGCCGCCATGTGGGTGCTGGGCATCGAACCCGGGTCCTCTGCAAGAGTAATCGGCGCTCTTAACCGCTAGGCCATCTCTCCAGCCCAGAATGTGCTCTTAACTACTGAGAGCTCTCTGGCCACAACAAATTTATTTTAAATGGGTATTTTTCAAAACAAGTAGGGAATTAAAATTTTTATTACAGTTATTGTGTGTATGTGTGCAGATGGGCATGCTTGTGCTTGAGTGCATGTCCAAGTCAGAAGACAACATTTGGGAGTCGACTCCTCCTCCCATATGGGTTCCAGGGACTGAACTCTGTCAGGCTTGGCGGCAAGTATCTTTACCTGCTGACCCACTGTACCAGGACGAAGGTGGGGGCATCTTATTCTGTCATAGGAATTAATGGGAAATCTTGTTTCTTTTTGCGAAAACAATCTGGATAGTTACCTATAAGAGTTTCAAATTCCTGGGCTCAAGTGATCCTCAGTTTTTTTGTTTTGGGGTTTTGTTTTGTTTTGTTTTTGGTCTTTTCGAGAAAGGGTCTCCCTGTAGCCCCAGCTGTCCTGGAACTCACTCTGTAGACCAGGCTGGCCTAGAACTCACAAAGATCGTGCTCTGCCTCCCGAGTGCTAGGATTAAAGGCGAGCGTGACTACGCCCAGCTCATTTTTTTTAAAGGGTATGTGTGTTACACCTCATGTAAATGCACAGTATCGTGCAGTGCCGGTGGAGGGCAGAAGAGGGCGTTGGAGGCACTGGAACTGGAGTTCTACTCATCAGAATCTGTATTTTTCTATTTCATTTGAAAAGCCAGATGGAGCAAAGGGCCTACATGTATTTGCATGGCAAGTCTCATCAAGACCCAAGTTCTCCTGGGCATGCTGGCACACAGCTGGAATCCCTGAACTTTCCAGGCTGACCCAGGCTATAGAGGGTTCCAGGCCAGCCTGAGGGCCATAGTGGGACGGTCTCAAAGGGAAAGGACTAGCGACTAATACCATTTTGTGATCAATCGTGGACTTTACTGTCCTAGGAATTACAAACTAAAAGTAAAGGGAGGATAAGACTATGGAACTTTTCTGTCAACAGAGCTAACCAATTCCATCTCTAACACTCGTTTATGGTAACTGAGCTTCAGTTTCCTCATTGAAAAAACGGACCAACAGTACCTATTTCACAGGTTAGAGTACGAACTAAACGTAGAACTGTATACAACTGTATGAAACACAGGAAGTGACACAGCATATGCTTAATAAATGAATTGGCTTAGTCATAGCCTTATTGTCTCCATTATCTTGTAGGTTTTGCGGTGTCTTATGATGTCAATCCCCACAAATCCTCTCTCAAGAAAATCCAGTTATTGCTCAAGATACCTGGGCCCGATCAGGGGGAGGACGCGGACAACCGCCTAAATTCGAGGTCGCCCTAGCTCTCCAGGAACTACCTGGGTGCAGGCCTTATTGCCGGAATTCCCAAGGCTTCCCCAACCGCGGCACGCAGCCACGCCCCGCGAACCCCAACGTGCGGGGTGAGGGGGCGGGCCCCACCACGCATCCTCGGCCCCGGGGAAGGCTAGGCCAACCTCAGCGAGCGCCCGGGGCCTCCCCCGACCCAGGCCTCCCCCGGACGATGCCTGCCATCGTCCCTCCCGCCCCCGGGCGCCCAGGGCCGCACCTTGAGGTGGGTGCGCAGGCCGCCGGCGCCCCCAGACTGGTCGGTGATCTCGTAGGCGCCCGTCACTAGCAGGTCCTTGTGGATCTCCTCGCGGAGACACTTGCGAGAGTTAACGGGCAGATGGAATGAGATGGAGAGGACCGAGCTGGGGCCAAGCAGGAACAGAAAGAGCAAGGCCAACGAGCGAGGGCCAGGCCAGGATAGTGGGCCAGACAAACCAGACATGGTGCCGAAGCCGCGTTCACCACCCGGGGCCTCTAGCGCGCCGGAACCGCGATTACCCACGTGACTCGCCTCTGACCTAGCGATGCTTTCGGCGCCATTTTGGAGATTGGCTAATGGACTAAGACCCTGTAACAAATCATTTTCAAAGGAAAGAAAGAATATAGTACTAGCTCATAGCTACGAATTTAAGTGGTTAGAGAAGAGTTGTGTGGGATTCATCGTACAAGCTTTCATTTTTGTTTAGGTGAACGACTCCTGAGTTGGCCATTGCAAGTGTGGGCAGCTCCGGAAATAATAATCTTTTCGCTCCCGGAAGTGGTACGTGCAAGTTTTATCGTCGGTGACACCATAGCAACCAGGCCCCAATAGGGAACAGCCACAAGGCCTTTCGACTGAGCCCGCCCACGGGCTGCTAGACTGGGCGGAGTCAGAGATGAAGTTCAGAGCCCAGTACTTACTTTGGTGGCACTTAGGGCAATGAGACAAGGGGAAAAATACCATCGGAAATTGTAATTTGTCACTTTTGAGTATGGGGCAGTGTCTCAGAGGAGATGTAGAGGTCACCGGGTGAGTTGGCAGTCATTCTGTTAATGCTTCTAAGCCGGGCATTTGGCCTGGTTAAAATTTAGTGTTACAAATGTACTTCTTGGTCCGGCATGGTGGTGCACGCCTTTAATCCTAGCACTTGGGAGGTAGAAGCAGGCAGATCTCTGTGAGTTCAAGGCCAGCCTGGTCTACATAGTGAGTTCCAGGACATCTGGGGCTACAGGGAGACCCTCTTTTAAGACCAAAAAAAATTACTTCTTATTTATTTAATAAACATTGAGCATCTGTGGTAATCTATACTCAAAGCAAATTTTATTTTTATATTTAACTTTAATAAAAAACACCGTGTTTTGTTTTGTTTTTCTGATCAGAGATGAGCCTAAAGTAAGATTGACCAGGAAGGAAAGTACTACCGTGTTTCAAATGCACACTTTATTAATTTATTTTATTATTTAAATTTTTTATGTGTATGAGCGTATTGCCTGTTTGTAAGTGTACTGGTGTGCAGTGCCTGCAGAGGACAGAAGAGGGCGTCAGATCTCTGGCACTGGACTTAATAGTGGGTTGTTAGGTGCCAGGTTGATGCTGGGAATTGAACCCAGGTCCTCTGCAAGAGCAGTCAATGCTCTTAACTGTTGAGCCATCTCTCCAGCTCCTCAAATGCACACTATAAATCAAGTAGGCTATTCTGTAGTAAGCAGATTCACAGTAATTATTCATGTATTCATTTTGTAAATATTGGTTAGTTACTGTGTGCTATACTATGTATGTATAACACATTTATTGATGTATATTATGATGTATTCAGTAGACTAGTATTGTTACGTCAGTGACTAAACAAAGTGTTTTGAGATAACCTAATTTTATTAGTGTTAAAACTGTTTGGCATCTTTTTGATACCAAGTATTTAGAGCTGAAGAATATGTGAAGAGTGGTGCTGGGCGCTACAGGCCTGTAATTCTAGAACTCTGGAGGTTGTCCCTAAGATCAAAGCCAGCCTGGGATACTGAGAAACACTGTCTTAAAAAACAGACAAGGGGCTGGAGAGATGGCTCAGTGGTTAAGAGTGCCAACTGCTCTTGCAGAGGACCTGGGTTTGATTCCCAGCACCCACATGACCGCTAAGAACCGTCTTTAAGCCGGCCGTGGTGGTGCTCACCTTTAATCCTACCACTTTGGAGGCAGAGGCAGGCGGATCTTTGTGAGTTCAAGGCCAGCCTGAACTATGGTGTACAGAGTGAATTCCAGGACAGCTGGGGCTACAGGGAGACCCTGTCTGGAAAAGACAAAAAAAAAAAAAAAAAAAAAAAACCCAAACAGACAAAACAAAAAACCAGACACCCCCTCCTTGAAACCACAGCACCAAGGAATACACAATAGCCTGTTTTTAGCCATTTTCCACTTTAATTAATATTTATTGAGCATTAGCAAAACTATCCAGAAGATAAATTGTCTGCTTTTAGTAATTTAAATGGTCGTTCTTTTAATTTATTTTTATAACCCCTTTCAGTCCACCTAGTTCTTTTCCTGGAACAGAAGTCCTGCAAATAAAACAAGAACAAAGGAGTTGTTAAACCTCTTAAAATTGGACAAATGCCATATAGTATTTTATGAGGTGTCCAATTAGAAACATTTAGTTTGATCGTTTTAATCCCTGATCTTATATAAGATTGTTACAGACTACCTCCTGATCATTTGCATAGGCCTTTTCTCTGTCCCTGCAAGGGTAGCAATGCAGTTATCTAATTCATTGTTCACACAAATCCTTAAGGGTCTGGTGAAGATTTACATCCCATAAATACCTGCGTGTATGTTTACATTACATTTTCATCTTAACATTTACATAATAGATCATACATGGTTAAGTATGTGGGGTTTTTATTTTGTTTTGGTTTTGTCTTTTGAGACAAAACAAAATATGTAGCTCTGCTGGCCTAGAACTTGCAGTGATCCTCCTACCACTGCCCTCCCCCCCATTTCACATATCTTAATAATCCCATTTGACTTTTTCAAACATTCTGTAAAATAATTTAAGCAAACGTTTTCAGTTTACGGAGAAGGAGCCTGAGAATCTGAAATGCCAAGATATTTCCATAGTGTTAAAACGCGTTCACGATGCTTATTAGAGAACTGTAGTGCATTATTCAAGGGAGCTGAGGAAATTTGCGTTCTCAGCAGTGAAGATTCTGTCTCAAAAAACAAAAACAAAACTAAACCCCCCCCCCCCAATATCAGGAGCCATCCAGATGACTCAGCAGGTAAAGATGCCAAGCCTGACAACCTCAGTTCCATCCCTGGGACCCCCTGGGGGACCCACATGGTAGAAGGAGAAAACTGACTCCTGCAAATTGTCCTCTGATGTCAACACCTCCCACCCCACCTCAAGTAAATAATGTAAAACAGTAAAATCACAAAAGTGACAAAGGCCTGAGCCTTCCTCAGGAAGGTGCTATGTATGATATGTTACAAATGAAGAAAGTGATGCTGAGAAGTTGAGTTACTTTCCTACGTCATAGCTCTCAAATCTTGAGAAGTTACTTTCCTATGTTATAGCTCTCAAATCCTGAGAAGTTACTTTCTTAAGTCATAGCTCTCCAATCCTGAGAAGTTACTTTCCTATGTCATAGCTCTCAAATCCTGAGAAGTTACTTTCCTAAGTCATAGTTCTCCAATCCTGAGAAGTTACTTTCCTACATCATAGCTCTCAAATCCTGAGAAGTTACTTTCCTACGCCATAGCTCTCAGATCCTGAGAAGTTACATTCCTATGTCATAGCTCTCAAATCCTGAGAAGTTACTTTCCTATGTCATAGCTCTCAAATCCTGAGGAGTTGAACTACTTTCCTATGTCTCATCATTTAGTATAACATCCATTTTACTTCTTTTAAAAAATTTATTTAGGGGGCTGGAGAGATGGCTCAGTGGTTAAGAGCACCGACTGCTCTTGCAGAGGACCTGGGTTCGATCCCCAGCACCCACATGGCGGCTAAGAACTGTCTGTAACTCCAATTCCAGGAGAGCTCCAGTTCCCGGGGAATCCGACACCCTCTTCTGACCTCCGCGGCATTGCACGACACGGGTGCACAGACCTGCATGCAGACAATACATTCATACGCATACAAAAATAATAAAATAAAATTTTAAAAATTAAAAAAAAATTTATTTAGGGGCCTGGAGAGATGGCTCAGTGGTTAAGAGCACCGACTGCTCTTGCAGAGGACCCAGGTTCAAATCCCAGCACCCACATCGGCTAAGAACCGCCTTTAAGCCAGGCATGGTGGCACACGCCTTTAATCCCAGCACTCAGGAGGCAGAGGCAGGCGGATCTTTGTGAGTTCAAGGCCAGCCTGGTCTATAGCTGAGGTTATAGGGAGACCCTGTCTAAAAAAGAAAAATTATTTTTATTTTATGTGTTTGAGTGTTATGCCTGCATGTGTGTCATGCAATGCCCACAGAGGACAGAAGAGGGCGTCGGATCCCCTGGAACTGTCAGTTGTTAGCCTGCATGTGCATGCTGGGATTCCAACCCAGGTCTTCTGCAGGAACAGCCAGTGTTCTTAGCTGCTGAGCTTTCTCTCCAGCCCCCCCCCCCCCCACATTTTCTGGTTTACTGTATTCCTTAGTCTCTCTCCCTAACTCAGATGCCTGTTTTGTGAGGCCAAGGATTTTATCTCCTTTGATCATTGGTTATATTCTTAACCTAAAACACAGTAAATGCTGGTTCTGTGAATGCAAGACTGGTTCCTTGGCTCCTAGCAGAAGGCCCAACAGGAAATTCCTTCTTTGATTTTTTTTAGCTATTTTCGCACAGATTCATTGAGTATATAATGTATCTGGAAAGCAGTCCTGACTTCAGTTTCATTAACATGTGTATCTTTTTTTTTCTTTATTCAGACAGGATCTCCATATGTAACCCAGGTCCTGAACCGTCAATCCTCCTCCCTCAGCCTCCTGAGTGCCAGAATTACAGACATTTTTAACCACACATGGCCTTTAATCCTAGCACTTGGGAGGCAGAGGCAGGCAGATCTCTTGTGAGTTCAAGCCCAGCCTGGTCTACAGAGTGAGTTCTAGGACAGCTGGGTATAGGGAGACCCTGTCTCAAAAAGACCAGAAAAAAAAAAAAAGAAAATGTCTCATCTTCGTAGAAGGACACAAAATAACAATATTAAGCAATAACAAAATATCTACTTTATGCTGTGGAGTTGAAGGGCAGTGTACAGACCTCACTACAACTTAAATTCTGCACCTTTGTTGAAGATGGCACCATCTTACATCTGTATGAGAGAAAGGGCTCATTTGTAACTGGTAATGGATAGAAAGTGTTCCACAACCAGAGTAAATGCTTCTTTCTGGCCAGCATTCCTTCCTTGTCCTATCTGTCATTCTGAAACTTGCCTAGCCAGATCTACCTAAGGTTCCTGAGCTACTGAAGCCTCTGGTGGTGGAAAACCATCCACTGTACTCCCACAGGTGGGTTTTTTTTTTTTTTTTGTCTTTTTAGACAGGGTCTTCCTGTAGTTCTGGCTGTCCTAGAACTCACTCTGTAGACCAGGGTGGCCTTGAACTCACAGAGATCCGCCTGCTTCTGCCTCCCAAGTAACTTCCACAGGGTTTTTTTGTTTTTGTTTTTGTCTTTTTGAGCCAGGGTCTCCCTGTTGCCCCAGCTGGCCTAGAACTCACTCTGTAGACCAGGCTGGCCTTGAACTCACAGAGATCCGCCTGCCTTTGCCTCCCAAGTGCTAGGATTAAAGGCGTGCGCCACCATGCCCAGCTACTCCCACAGGTTTTTAAACTTTTCTTTTGTATAAGAAGGAGCATATTTTGCCAGGTGTGGTGGTGCATGCCTTTAATCCCAGCAGAGGCAGAGGCAAGCAGATCTCTGTGAGTTCAAGGCCAACCTGGTCTACAGAGTGAGTTCCTGGCCATCTGGGGCTACAGCAAGACCCTGTCTCAAAAATACCAAAAAGGGCCCTTCATGCCACCCTCTCTTCAGTACCAGTGGTGCTAGCTGTCCAGGATCCTTGGCTACTGTGTGTCCCTGCCCATTCATGTGTACGGTCCTATAGACATGTATACTATATATTTACATAGGTGAGGCAAGATGGCTTCTGTGAAGATACAAAAGACCCTTTTGGAAAGCTGTTTGGCAATATTTGCCATGTGTCATATTCTCCAACAAAGAGTTTCCAAGGATCTCATCAATGGGCCCTCTAAAAGTTGGAGCCTGGGATCTGGTCTTGGAACATTTGTGCAGCTCTCTCTAGATGATATCATCCAATCCCATGACTTTGAATGAATTCATAGACCTATACATGGATTGCTACTCAAGTGCCGACCTTTCCCCTAAGCTCCAGAGTCTATACCCAGTGCCTGGCTGGATACCACCACTTAGATGAGTAATAGGGAACTCTTGATTTCCCCTTTCCCTTGGGTCTCAAATCTGTTTCCTTCTCATCTCCATAAACAGCACCACCTTCTACCCAGTGCCTGAAGCCATCCCTGCTTCCTCTTTCTTCCCATCTCCCCATACACAGGCAGTTTATCAGCTAGTTTTATCAGTTCTGTGTCCTAAATAGATACTAATCAGTTTCTCCTTCTCTCCAAGCCAGAGGCCTGTGTTCCACTGCTTAGCTAGACAGATCGAATCAGGCATGGGACCTTCTGTTTTTGTATTGCCTAAGAGCTAAGAATGATTTTTTTAAACATTTTTAGAGGGTTGTTTAAAAAGAGCAGGAGCAGAAGAATGTGTGGCAGAGAGCTTATGTGACCCACAAAACCTGAAATAATTACTCTCTGACCTTAATGGAAAATATTTGCCCTTTCCACCTAAACAGCAGCCTTCCTACTGTTATCTCTGCTTCCATTCTTGTCTAGCTACAATCATAGTCACACTGCGCTCAGAGTGATTTTTTTTTTAAGTAAATCAGACAGAAGACAGATATGGTAGTTCACGACTTTAATCCCAGCACTCAGAAGGCAGATCTCTGTGAGAAAAAGGCCAGCTTGGCCTACATAGTGAGTTCCAGGCCAGCTGGGGCTGCAGGGAGACCCTGTCTCAAAAAACAAAAACAAAAACCAACAACAAAAAAAGGCCAATTAGAGTATAACCCAAGCAGCTTACCACAGCCCACAAGGCTACTGTGGTCTATCAATGGCCTGCGTCTAGTCTCATCTAGTCTCATCCCACCCAGTGATGACTTCCTCCATTTTCCACTTGGTTACCCTTCTAAGTCTCCTGAGTTTAAGGTTCAACTAGCATCCAAGTCTTTGGTGTTTTCTCCTCAAATCTTGACTTATAGATTCTGGACTCTGCCATGTGTTCCTTATTATTTAAGACCCAATCCTAATATCACTGGAGACCTCACCCTCTACAACTAATAACCCTGTCTTCAGATTACTTTCTTTTTAAAAACCATCTATAGGGGGCTGGAGGGATGGGTCAGCTGATAAGAGCACTTATTGCTCTTACAGAGGACTTGGGTTCAGTTCCCAGAACCCACATGGTGACTAACACTGTCCTTAACTCCAGTTCCAAGGCATCCAGTGCCCTTTTCTGGCCTCCACCAGCACTAGGCATGCATGTAGTGCACTTACATACATGCAGGCAAAACATTTAAACACATAAAATCATTTAAAAAGAGTTTTTAAAATTTATTTTATAGGGCTGGAGAGATGGCCTGGCTGTTAAGAGTGCCGACTGCTCTTGCAGAGGACCCGGGTTCGATCCCCAGCACCCACATGGTGGCTGAGAACAGTCTTTAACTCCAGTTCCAGGGGAATCCGACACCCTCTTCTGACCTCCATGGCATTGCACGACATGGGTGCACAGACCTACATGCAGATAATACATTCATACACATAAAATAAATAAAAATTAAAAAAATTTATTTTATCAAAGCAAAGCTGCAAGGAAAAAAAAAAGAAAATTTATTTTAAATTTAAAAATATTAGCATTGAGTGGCTACAGAGATGGCTCAGCAGTTAAGTGCCCTGGCTGCTCTTCCAGGAGACCCAGGTTCAATTTCCAGCACCTACATGGCAGCTAACAACAACCCTTAAGTCCTGTTCCAGGGGAATCTGACACCATCTTCTGACCTCCTTGGGCACTGCATGACATGAGTACATTTACATACATGCAGGCAGTACACTCATACACATAAAATAAAAATTAAATATTAGCATACTTCTGGCTTTTGGGTATTTTTGAGACAGGATCTCCCTTTAGTCCCAGCTGGCCTGAGCTCGCTCTGTAGACCAGGCTGGCCTTGAACTCACAGAGATCCACCTGCCTCTGCCTCCTGGTCCTGGGATTAAAGGCATGTGCCACCATGCCCGGCACTATAGAATGCTTTCTTTAAGAAGCCCCATAATTATGGGGCTGGAGACATGGCTCAACAGTTAAGAGCACCGACTGCTCTTGAAGAGGACCTGGGTTCAATTCCTAGCACCCACAAGACGGCTAAGAACCATTTTTAAGCCGGGCGTGGTGGCACATGCCTTTAATCCCAGCACTCAGGAGGCAGAGGCAGGCAGATCTCTGTGAGTTCAAGGCCAGCCTGATCTACAGAGTAAGTTCCAGGTCAGCTGGTATAGGGAGACCCTGTCTCAAAAAACAAAACAAAAAAAAATACCATGATTATATTGAAAGACTTTGTACAGGTTGATAATTTGGAAAGACAGTGAATGGCAAACTCACATAATAGGAGCAGTGACAAATCTCACATTATTGTTGAAGCTTGGTAGTACAGTTTTGTCAGTAAACAATATTCCAAAATTATAGTAGATATATATAATTTCAAATTTATATTCGAAAAAGATTTTTATGCATATGAATGTTTTGCCTGCATGCATACATGTTGTTGAGAATTAACAAAGATCAGGGACATGTGCACTATATGTGTGCAGTGTCTATGGAGGCCAGAGAGAGTATTGGATCCCCTAGGACTGGAGTTACAGAGGATTGTCAGCCACCATATGGGTGCTGAGAATAGAAACCGGGTCCTCTGCAAGAGCAGCCTGTGCTCTTTAACTGCTGAGCCATCATCATCTCTCCAGTCCCCCAGTTTACTTTCTATAATATTGTTTTGAGCTGAATAGCAGTTGCCACTACCTTATAATGTCTCTTTGTGTATATTCACCTCCACCTCACTGGAATTTAAGCTATAAAAGAGCAAGGGCTTTGTTTGGGGCCTGATATATTTTGGAGAGGAGGCACAATCTCCTATACAGAGTGAGTGTACCACAAATATTTGCCATATGATTGAATGAAATACTATAGCATGATACACAGCATCTGGCACATGATGGCTAGAGAGCAGTTGCTCAATAAATGCTAGTTCCTCTATCTAGCAGTATTCTAATTGCCAGTTTTCATATAGAGAAGCGGAGGTCCAAAAAGATGTTAAGTGACTTGTCTGAAACCATACAATGAGTCAGTGTTAGAGCTGAAAATAGAAGTGTGCAGTTTTCAGATAGGTTTGTCATTACATTTGATAAAACTTTGTACTTAGTATTTAATTTCCACTCTGTTTAGAAGTTTTATATTCCTGGATAGTCTTTCTCTACTCAAACTAGTATTTATAATACATTTGTGGCTTATCCATAAATTTGTCTTACAAAACAGCAAAAATAATGTTAATAGTTAATATTTAAGCTTATAACATCCACTAGCAACTCACCTCAATTCATTTTGCTTGAAAAAATAAGACTTATCTTCTTCTTCAGATGCCTTTGGCAATACATTTTTTATTTGTCATGGAACAAGGGATCAAATCTAGGGGTTCACATTTGCTAAGCAAGCCCTTTACTGCCAAGTTGCATCCCCAGCTGCAACCCAGCTCTATGATGCTAAACAAAGATGAGAAGTGTGAGTCCCCAGAAGTGTGAGTCCCCCTCACCAGCTCCCCAGGGCAATAAGTGGCTTCCCTCTTTGTTGTCAATTAGAACACTAGGATCAGGACCAGCCTGGCATGCTACACCCTGTAAAATCGCATTGCCAAGATCAAAGTTCTCCTAGAACATCTGTGAACTGAAATCATAGGACATCCAGATTTAACCACAAAAACCAGCAAAAATCAAGTGGATACGGTCATTGTCTTTATTGTATATGTGTATCAAAATACCACTGTCCAGGAGCCTAGTCATCGCAGCAGCGCCCATGTAACCCAGCGCCAAGGTGAAGGGGCCTATGGGGTCAGGAGTCACCATGCTGCGGCCCTGTGGAGGGCCCTGAGTTCGATTCCTGCAGGTGGTGGCACAGGCCCCAGTCTCAGAGCTGCCGGGGTAGAGGAAGTGCCGGAAAGCCCTCAGCACGCTGAGGCATACACCACTCTGAAACCAGTCCAGCCCAGCAAAGGCAATCAACCAGCCCCTTCCACACTCATCAAAGACGACAAGGATATCATCCCTGGCATGGAGAAGACTGACGATGTTGTGAAAAGAATCTTATTAGAAATGGTCAACTAGAAGGAAAAGCTGAAAATCAAGCAACAACTATTGATGAACAAGATTTCAGCAAACCCTGAGGACACCAGATCCCTGTAGGATTGAAGTTGGTCCGGAGGCCCTTGGAAATGGGGGTGCAGAGGAGTTTGCTAGCTGGTGTCTGGCTTAGGGATTAGGGATCTTGGTGTAGCATCAGAAGGGGAGAGCCGGGCATGGTGGCGCACGCCTTTAATCCTAGCACTCGGGAGGCAGAGGCAGGTGGATCTTTGTGAGTTCAAGGCCAGCCTGGTCTACAGAGTGAGTTCCAGGACAGCTGGGGCTACAGGGAGACCCTGTCTCGAAAAGACCAAAAAAACAAAAAGATGGAAAAGACCGCTGGATGGGAATTCTGGGTCCAGGCTTTGTGATGCTAATCAACAGCAAACTCTGAATGAGGTTGAGCAGGTCACTATCGTCTCGGAGCCTCTGTATGTACTGGGAAGGGCCTTATGGGTGAACACCGCTCCTTTGGGACCAACATTCTCGTTTTGCTCTAATTATCTTTTATTTTTTTATTTATTATTATTTATCTTATTTATTTATTTATTTATTTAATTTATTTTATTTTTTGTCTTTTGAGACAGGGTTCCCCTGTAGCCTCCAGCAGTCCTAGAACTTGCTAATGTAAGACAGGCTGCGTCCACAGAACACGATGCCTAAATCAGTCGTAATAGGCATTAAAGGGTGTGCACTCAAGCCCGCTTGCAATAATTTTTATAACACACGGTGGATATTAGAACCATTAAAAACAAACTGGGAGCCAGGCCTGGTAATTCAGTTCCTCCTTCCACCATAGATTCAAGAGATTGCTCAGATTGTCAAGGTTTTTGTGGCAATGCCTTTACCATTAGGCTTTCTTGACAGTTTTAGAATCTTGTCATTAGTGCATGGTCACTATATCAACACTCGAATTAACTAAACAAAAAGTAGACTAGTAAAGTCCTGGACTTTAATGAAATGCTCTTGTAGTGTCCAGCCCATGATGGCCCACAGGCCACGTGTCCCAGGATAAACTATGAACACAATACAACACAAAAGTTAAACTTTTAATAGTAAATTTTTTTATGCAGCTTTGTTTTTGTTTTTGTTTTGTAGTTAGTCGATTTATGTTTTTTTTGGGTTTAATTTGTGTTTGTTAACTGGTGGTTGCCTGGTGTCTCAGCATGGAACTTTGTACGGTACAGGCATTGCCATCACAGTGTCAGAAGATAGGAGTAAAGTTTACCGAATTAACAGTGTCGTTACAGTACCTAATAGTGGTACAAAGTTGTACTTTTTTTATTCCAGTATTCAGAAAAGTAGGCAGGAGCTATACAGGTATCAAAGTCAGCCTCACCGTTAAGGTCATCCCTGAGACCTTATAGTGAGCTATACCATTCCTTGCCAAAAAAAAAATATGCTATTTGGTAGGTTTATTGGATGATACCTTTATAGAATTAACTAATTTCCCTTTCTTCGATTTGCTCTTAATAGTCAGACAGCATAAACAGTGTTTGGCCCGCATGGTGGGTGCACGCCTTAATCTCCAGCACTCAAGAGGCCAGAGGGGTGGATCCTCTATGAGTCAAGCCAGCTGGTCCACAGCAGCAAGTTGTCCAGGACTAGCTGGGGCTAATAGGAACCCTGTCTCAAAAAGGACCCCCGCAAAAAAAAAAAAATAAAATTAATCACAAAAAAAAAACCCCACCCAATCATTGTCCCCACAAATATATTACATGCCATTTTAATCGACAATATCTTAGAAATTATATAAACACAAGATCCAAAATGTGTGCCCCAAGAAAGCTTTTAATTGCTGCATACGGTGGACGCATGGCTTTAAACCCAGTACTCAGGAGGACAGCAACAGCAGAGGCAGAAGGGATCGAGAGCCAAGGTCAGCCTCGTTTACACAGAGAGTTCCAGGCCAGCTGGGCTCACAGGGGCAGCCACTTCAAAAAGACCAAAAAAAAACAAAAACTTTCACAACCAATCCACGAGCAACGAGTAAAAGGATGAGTCAGAGTCCTCCCCTGCGTCCTCCTCTCTTCTTTCCCTCTTTCATCCTTCTCCTCCTCCCCTACCTCCTCGCCTTGTCCCTCTCCTTCTCTCTCTCACTCCCTTCCTCTCCGTCCCTCAGACTCGTTATGCTATGGAGAAATTCCCAGCCTGGGAGAGAGCTGAAGTCCTGCAAACCAGAAAGGCCGAACACACCAGAGGAAAAGTGAAAAGAAACATGGCGGAAGAGTAGAATAGACAGACGGAGAGAGAGATTGAAAGGTGGGATTCCGAGAGGACAGGGAGTATATCTCAGTGTTAAGATGAGGATGGCAGGAAACCCCCCTCATACTTTGTGTGTTAATAATAGTCACACAAAGAGGAAATGAATAAAAAGTAAGACAACTCAGAGTGTTTCAAGGCCTCCCCGAAGTGGATTAAAGGGACAGTCTCCCCAACATTAGCATACTGTACACCTAGACACAGCCATGCCTGAGTCCTGAATATACGCAGATACTCAGACGACTTTAGATGACTATGTGAAGTTCAGGGGCCTGGTGTCTTGGAGTGGAGAGCTTTACTGATACAGACCTTCATTCTTGGTTCTAAGAAAGTTTTTGGATTTCCTCTCCAAGTATTTTTCCTTCCTAGATCCACTGAGTGTCAGTCTCTGGTTGTCCACCATCACTGTTTTATTACATTGGTGTTATTTAACCTTTTTAAAGAATTATTATTTGGGCGCGCGGAGAGATGGTCTAGCGGTTGAGTGCAGACTGCTTTTGCAAAGGACCCCGGTTCTGATCTCGCAGGCACCCAAGCGTTTGGACTGAGACGTTCTTTAGACTCCAGTTCCAAGGGAATCTGACACCTCTCTCACCTTGTGGCATTTCGGACACAGGTGCACAAACCTGCATCAGACAGTACTTCATACAACATAAAGAATAAGTAAAACAATTAAACACAGGGAATTCTATTTTATCTGTTACAGTAGTATTGCCTGCACAGTATGTAATTGCACCTGTGTTGAATNGCGCACGCCTTTAATCCTAGCACTCGGGAGGCAGAGGCAGGTGGATCTTTGTGAGTTCAAGGCCAGCCTGGTCTACAGAGTGAGTTCCAGGACAGCTGGGGCTACAGGGAGACCCTGTCTCGAAAAGACCAAAAAAACAAAAAAGTAGGGGAAAGACACGCTGGACTGGGATTCTGGGTCCCAGGCTTTGTGATGCTAGAATCAACAGCCAAGTCCTCTGAATGAGGTTGAGCAGGTCACTATCGTCTCTGGAGCCTCTGTATGTACTGGGAAGGGCCTAGTGGAGTAACACGCTCTCTTTGGGACCAACTTCTGGTTTTGCATAATTTATTTTATTTTATTTATTTATTTACTTATTTTATTTATTTATTTATTTATTTATTTATTTATTTATTTATTTATTTTTTGTCTTTTTGAGACAGGGTTTCCCTGTAGCTCCAGCTGTCCTAGAACTTGCTATGTAGACCAGGCTGGTCTTGAACTCACAAAGATCCACCTGCCTCTGCCTCTCAAGTGTTAGGATTAAAGGCGTGTGCCACTAAGCCCAGCTTGCATTAATTTTTATAACACAGGTGGAATATTCCAGAACCATAAGAAACAAGTGGGAGCCAGGCCTGGTTGAATCTTCAGTTTTCTCCTTCCACCATAGATTCAAGAGATTGACTCAGATTGTCAGGTTTTTGTGGCAAATGCTTTTACCCATTAGGCCTTCTTGACAGTTTTAGAATCTTGTCTTAGTGCATTGGTCATCTAATACAACACTGAATTACTAACAACAATAGTAGACTAGTATAAGTCCTGGATTTAATGAAATGCTCTTGTAGGTGTCCAGCCTGTGGCCCACAGGCCACGTGTGTCCCAGGATAACTATGAACACAATACAACACAAAAGTGTAAACTTTTTTTTTAAGTGTAAATTTTTTTATGCAGCTTTTGTTTTTGTTTTTGTTTTGTAGGTTTAGTGATTTTTTTCTGGGTTTATTTTGGTTTTGTAACTTGGTTGCATGGTTCTCAGGCATGAACTTTGTAGGTAACAGCATTGCATCACAGTGTCAGAAGATAGGGCTAAAGTTTTACCATTAACAGTGCTGTTTACCAGTACTATAGTGGTACAAAGTTGTAATTCCAGTATTCAGAAAGTAGAGGCAGGAGGATTACAGGTTCAAAATCAGTCTAGCCTACAGCAAGTTTAAGGTCATCCTGAGCCTTATAGTGAGACCCTATCTCAACCATTCCTTTGCCAAAAAAATGCTATTTGGTATGGTTTTTGGATGATACCTTTATAGAATTAACTAATTTCCCTTTCTTCGATTTGCTTTACTAGTAGAAAGATAAAAAGTTGTTTGAGCCAGGCATGGTGGTGCACGCCTTTAATCCCAGCACTCAAGAGGCAGAGGCAGGTGGATCTCTTATGAGTTCAAGGCCAGCCTGGTCCACAGAGCAAGTTCCAGGATAGCTGGGGCTATAGGGAGACCCTGTCTCAAAAAGACCCCCCGCAAAAAAAAGTTGTTTGAGATTTCACACAAAAAAACCCCACCACATTGTCCTCCACAAATAATTACATGCCATTTTTAAAATTCAGAAATATCTTAGAAATTATATAAACAAAAGATCCAAATTGTGCCCCAAAAGAAAAGCTTCAATTGCTGGACACGGTGGAGCATGGCTTTAAACCCAGTACTCAGGAGGCAGAGGCAGAGGCAGGAGGATCTCTGTGAGGTCAAGGCCAGCCTGGTGTACTTAGTGAGTTACAGGCCAGCTGGGCTACAGGGAGACACTGTCTCAAAAAGACCAAAAAAAAAAAAAAACTTTCAAAAACCATCACGAGGTAAAAGGATGAGTCCGAGAGTTCCTCCCCTCTCCTCCTTCTTCTTTCCCCTTTCCTCCTTCTCCTCCTCCCCTCCCCCTCCCTTGTCCCCTCTCCTTCTCTCTCTCCTCCCTTTTTCTCCCTCCCTCTCTCTCCCTCAGAAGCTCTGTTTGCTTATGGAGAACATTCCCAGAACCTGGGAGAGAGCTGAAGTCCTGCAAACCAGAAAGGCCGAACCCCATGGCAGGAATAAGATGAAAAGAAACCCACTGGACTGGCAAGAGTAGAATAACTAGAGAGAGAGAGTTGTAAAGGTGGGATTCGAGAGGACAGGGAGTATACTCAGGGATGTAAGATGAGGATGGCAGGAACCCCCTCTGAAGGCTTTGTGTGTATATAGTCACACAAAGAGGAAATAATAAAAAGGATTGAGAGAGAACCTCAGAGTTTTCAAGGCCTCCCGAAAGTGGATTAAAGACATCTTCCCCAACATTAGCATACTGTACACCTAGACACAGCCATGCCTGAGTCCTGAATATACGCAGATACTCAGACGACTTTAGATGACTATGTGAAGTTCAGGGGCCTGGTGTCTTGGAGTGGAGAGCTTTACTGATACAGACCTTCATTCTTGGTTCTAAGAAAGTTTTTGGATTTCCTCTCCAAGTATTTTTCCTTCCTAGACCACTGAGTGGTCAGTCTCTGGTGTCCACCATCACTGTTTATTACATTGGTTTATTTAACCTTTTAAAGAATTATTATTTGGGGGCTGGAGAGATGGTCTAGCGGTTGAGTGCAGACTGCTTTTGCAAAGGACCCCGGTTTGATCTCCAGCACCCACATGGCGGCTGAGAACCGTCTTTAGCTCCAGTTCCAGGGGAATCTGACACCCTCTTCTCACCTCTGTGGCATTGCATGACACAGGTGCACAAACCTGCATGCGGACAGTACATTCATACACATAAAAATAAATAAAAAAATTAAAAAAAGAATTATTATTTTATCTGTATAAAGTATATTGCCTGCAAGTATGTAAATGCACCTGTGTTAATCGATACTTGAGAAGGTCAGAGGAGGGCTGGGTCTGTTGGCACAGGGCTGAAATTGCAGCTACTCAGAGGCTGACAGGAGGATCAAAGTGGTTCTGCCAGGCGCAATGGTGCATGGCTTTAATCATAGCACTCGGGGTTGACAGGAAGATCTCAGTTTGAGGCCAACCTGGGCTACGTAATGAGACCCTTTCTCAATAAAGAAAAAAGTTCAAGTCTTGTCTGGGCTACAGAGTAAGTTCTGAAAAATAAAGAATAAAAAGAGAGCTGGGGATATATCTCAGTGATAAGTACTTACAAAACGTATGCCAGGTTTAATCCCCAGTACAGGGGATTGAAGGTAGGTCGATTATATGGATGTATGGATTTATGGATGGATGGATAGATAGATATAGATGATAGATAAATAGACAAGATAGCTAGATAGATGATAGATGATAGATAGATAGATAGATAGATAGATGATAGATAGATAGGAGACTGGTGACTTGTCCCCCCTCCTAGACTTTTGCATGCAACTTTTTATGTAGTACAATCTTAGTAGTGGAATTTTTTTTTGTCTTTTTGAGCAGGACTCTTATGTAGACCAGGCTGGCCTTGAACTCACAGAGATCCATCTGCCTCTGCCTCCCGAGTGCTGGGATTAAAGGCATGAGCCACCATGCCCGACCTCAGTAGTGGGATTTTAAAAGCACCGCATGACACAATGTGCATCCAGGGTTGAAAACAAATCCTCCAGCTAGCTAACCCTTGCCCATTTCTGTTTTACTCCCTAATCTCTCCATGCCTTTCGGCCTAGCGTGCTCTCAGTGAGCTTTTCCCTGCTTGCTGTTTGGTTTACATCCTGTTTCTCCTGCCAGAGATCTACTACCCTTTCACCTAGAATGAAATGAAAAATGTGTCCTCTGGTTAGGAGATTGCAATGCTAGCTTCAGGACAAAAGGTGCATTTCCCGCTTCCCACACCCCCAGGGGCCACATGCTCCCAGCTCAAGGGTTGGTGAAGAGGAAGGAGTGGGAAGCTGGGCTTCAGGGCAGGAGGAAGAGCTCCGTGAAGCCCAAGGGGAGCCTTTTTCTTGTAGCTTGCAAAAAGTCACTGTGGCACGTGGACCAGGAAAGTATTAATAACCTTTGTAAGAACATACTTCACCATTTAGAGCCTTGTAAACCACAACCAGTGTGGTCTGTCCTACAGATGGCCAACTTCTGCATTTGGGATGACAGCTTCTGAAGATGGTACAACTCTCAACTCTAAAGCAGAAGGCCCAACATTAGGGAAGAAACCATCCAATTCTCCAGGCCAGAGGTCAAAAGCCACTACCCATATTTTGGTTAAAGACAAAAAGACTGACCACCAAGCACAGTCATTAGAGGCAACCACCACTTTTGGAGTGAAATTAAAGTAACGTTCCAGCATCATCTGAACCAGGGCTTAATGGGATGGACAGGTGTGTGTCCTATACATGGATCCCGGTTCTTCCATTTTCCCAGAGACCTTGGGCTGAGACTTATGCATTTTAGGTGTTGGCTTCCTGCTTTGTAAAATGTGAAGCCAGACACAGGACAGGTTTCTTTTTTTTTATTTCTTAAAATCTGTTATTTATATTTAGTTCATGTGTACAAGTGTTTTGCCTGCTTGTATATGTGTACCCATCTAGGCAATGCCCATGGGAGCCAGAAGAGGGTGTCAGATCCTCTAGAACTGGAGTTACAGACAGTTGTTAGCCACCATGAGCCATCTCTCTAGCCCCACAAATCTTTTTTTTTCTACAAATCTGTTTTTAAACCATGAGTGATAGCCTATACCTATAATCTCAGCACTCAAGAGGCTAAGACTGAAGTTCAAGGTCAGCCTGGGCTACATAGTAACATAGTAAGCTAAAGGCCAGCCTGAGCTACAATGTGAAATCTTGTCTAAAAAAAAAAAGAATCCCAAATAAAACAAACCCTTGCATCCAGAGAAGTAAAGCAATAGCTGCCGTGGGCTATGACTTCCACTGCTCAGAGTTTAATCTCATTGACCTCAGAAGGGAAGCTTGTGCATCTGGGAAAAAAAGCCTCTGTATTATCTTCCTAGGACAGCTCAACAAATAACCACAAACTGGATGGCTTAAAACATCAGGAATATATTCTCTCAGAGTTCTACAAGCCAGAAGCCTGAAATCAAAGTGTTGGCAGGGATGGCCTCTGTTGGAAGGGCCAAAGGGAGAATCTTCCATCTTCTGATGCCTCCGGGCAGCTCTTGGCTTGTGGCTTCATTATCCAATCTGTGCTTCCATCTTCAAGTAGCCTTCTTGCTCCTCTTTGTATCTGTTCTTTGTCCTTGGATATAGGACCCGCCAAATAATGCAAAATGAACTCCATATTAAGAACTTAATCATGCTGGGTGTGGTGGCACATGCTTTTATTCCTAGCACTCGGGAGGCAGAGGCAGGCGATCTCTGTGAGTTCAAGGCCAGCCTGGTCTACATAGGGAGGTCCAGGACAGCTGGAACTAAAGGGAGAACCTGTCTCAAAAATACAAAAAGAAAAACAAAACGTAATCATACACCCAAAGACCTTTAGTATATACATTAGCTAAATATTTGCCTTAAAAAGACCTTTATTGGGGGCTGGAGAGATGGCCTAGCGGTTAAGAGCGCCGACCGCTCTTACAGAGGACCCGGGTTCGATCCCCAGCACCCACATGGCGGCTGAGAGCTGTCTGAAACTCCAATTCCAGGAGAACTCCAGTTCCAGGGGAATCCGAGACCCTCTTCTGACCTCCGCGGCATTGCACGACACGGGTGCACAGACTTGCATGCAGACAGTACATTCATACACATACATAAATAAATAAAATTAAAAAAAAAAGACCTTTATTGGAGATCTCCCGAGACTTGAGACAACACGGGAAAGGGGCAGGATAATCACACATCAAGCTCTACCAACCCTATGGAGGATTCCTACAGTGGGATCCCCCTGGGGATGGCCCAGGACACAGATATCAGAAACACAATTGGGAACATTTTTAAAGAACTACAAGATTATACACTATGAAAAGATCAAACCTCCACATCATAGGAATAGAGGAAGGAGAAGAATCCCAAGAGAATGGTATTGATCAGATCTTCAACAGAATAATAGATGAAAATTTTCCCAAACTAAAAAAAGACAAACCAATACAAATACAAGAAGCACATAGAACTCTAAACAGACAAGATCAGAAAAGAAATTCTCCACACCACATCATAGTTAAAATGCTAGACACCCAAAACAAAGACAAAATCCTTAAAGCCACAAGAGAAAAACAAGTGACCTATAAGGGGAAACCTATCAGAATTACAACTGACTTCTCAATGCAAACTATGAAAGCAAGAAGAACCTGGAGCAAAGCATTCCCAGTGTTAAGGGACAATGGATGCCAGCCCAGGTTACTATACCCAGCAAAAATGTCAATCATAGTGGAAGGAGAGAGGAAAATCTTCCATGACATAAACAACTTGAAAGAATACATGTCCGGAAAACCAACCCTTCAGAGAATACTTGAAGCAATCCAAAGAACAGAAGAAAGGAGCAACCAACCCCAGGCAACTAGAAGGAGAAATCAATAAAAGCATAACTGCAGAAGTAGAAACCTAAATCAAAACCGCAGATGGATAATAAGGCAAAAGGAAGCAACACAAACCTATCAGTCATAACCTTAAATATTAATGGACTAAATTCCCCAATCAAAAGACATAGACTGGGAGACTGGATTAGGAAACAGAATCCATCGATATGCTGTCTGCAAGAAACACATCTTACCTTCAAGGACAGGCACCACCTTAAAGTGAAGGGATGGAAAAAAATATTCCAAGCAAATGGTACCAAAAAGAAAGCAGGTGTTGCTATTTTAATATCGGATAAAATAGACTTCAAAGTAAAAGAAATCAGAAGAGACAAAGAAGGCCATTACATTTTCATCAAAGGAACAATCCACCAAGAAGATTTCACAATTATGAATATATATGCCCCAAATTCTGGTGCACCAAACTTTATAAAGACAATTCTCCAGGACCACAAGTCACAGACTAACCCCAGCACACTCATAGTGGGAGATTTCAATACCCCACTGAGTCCTTTGGATAGGTCAACAGGACAAAAAATAAACAGAGAGACATCTGAACTGAACGATATGATACACCAAATGGACCTCATAGACCTCTACCGAACATTCCATCCTAATACCAGAGAATACACTTTCTACTCAGCACCCCACGGAACATTCTCCAAAATCGACCACATCCTGGGACACAGAAGAAACCTCTACAAATACAAAAAGATTGAAATAATTTCATGCATCCTGTCAGACCACAGTGCAATGAAGCTCAACATCAACACCAGGACAAGCCCTCCTGCCTACAAGAACACATGGAGACTAAACAACACACTCTTGAATAATGAATGGGTCAAGGAAGAGATAAAGAAAGAAATAAAAACATTCCTGGAACTGAATGACAATGACAATACAACACAACAAAACTTATGGGATACCTTAAAAGCAGTCCTAAGAGGGAAATTTATAGCCCTGGGTGCCTACATTAGAAAAACAGAAAGAGCACAAGTGAATGATCTAACACTACAGCTAAAAGCACTTGAGAGGCAACAACAGATGAACCCTAAACGCAACAGACAGGAAGAAATAACAAAAATCAGAGCAGAAATCAATGAAATAGAAACAAAGAAAACAATACAAAAAATCAATGAAGCCAAAAGTTGGTTCTTTGAAAGAATAAACAAGATAGACAGACCTCTAGCCCAGTTAACAAAAAGAAAGAAGGAACAACTCCAAATCAATACAATCTGTGATGAAAAGGGAAATATCACAACGGACAAGGAAAAGATCAAGAAAATTATATGGGAATATTACAAGAACCTATATTCTACCAAGTTTGAAAATCTAGAAGAAATGGATGAATATCTGAAATCCTGGGAATCACCAAAGCTTGGCCAAGAGGAGACCAGCAGCTTAAACAGACCCATAACATATGAAGAAATAGAGGATGTAGTAAGAAGCCTCCCAACTAAAAAAAGCCCAGGCCCAGACGGTTTCACAGCAGAATTCTATAAAACATTTCAAAAAGACCTACAACCATTATTTCTGAAACTGTTTAGAAGTATACAATCAGAGGGAATTCTCCCAAATTCCTTCTATGAAGCCAACATCACTCTATTACCAAAACCAGGCAAAGATCCAACTAAAAAGGAGAATTATAGACCCATCTCCCTCATGAACACAGATGCCAAAATTCTAAACAGAATACTGGCAAATCGCATACAGACCCACATCAAGAAGATCATCCATCATGACCAAGTTGGATTCATACCAGAGATGCAGGGATGGTTCAACATACGAAAATCAATAAACATCATCAAACACATAAACGGAATCAAAGACAAAAACCACACCATCATCTCAATTGATGCTGAAAAAGCCTTTGACAAAATCCAGCATCCCTTCATGCTTAAAGTCCTAGAAGGAATTGGATTGGAGGGATCATTCCTCAATGTAATCAAAGCCATATACAGGAAACCCACAGCCAATATCATCCTAAATGGGGAAATGACGGAAACATTCCCTTTAAAGGTAGGAACTCGGCAAGGCTGCCCCCTATCACCACTCCTCTTCAATATAGTGCTTGAAACACTTGCTAGAGCAATAAGGCAAGAAAAGGATATTAAAGGAGTACTAATTGGAAAAGAGGAAGTCAAACTATCCCTATTTGCTGATGATATGATTGTTTACTTAAGAGATGCAAAAAACTCCACCAGAAAACTCCTAGAAACGATTAACAGCTTCAGCAAAGTGGCAGGATACAAAATTAACCTTAGAAAATCAATGGCCTTTCTTTACACCAAGAACAAGCAACTGGAGAAAGAATTCAAAGAGACCTTCCCACTCACAATAGCCTCAAAAACAATAAGATACCTAGGAACAAACCTAACCAAAGACACCAAAGACCTCTACAACAAAAATTTTAAACCCTTAAAGAAAGAAATTGAAGAAGACCTCAGAAGATGGAAAAACCTCCCATGCTCATGGATTGGGAAAATTAACATTGTAAAAATGTCCATTTTACCAAAACTCTTGTATAGATTTAATGCAATCCCAATCAAAATCCCCAAGAGTTTCTTCACAGGCTTGGAAACAAAAGTTCTTAAATTCATTTGGAGAAACAAAAGACCCCGAATAGCCAAATCAATCCTGAGTGAAAAGAGCTACACAGGAGGGATCTCTATACCAGATTTTAAACTATACTACAGGGCTATAGTCATAAAAACAGCCTGGTACTGGCACAAAAACAGACCTGTTGACCAATGGAACAAAACCGAAGATCCAAATCTGAGCACATACAATTTCAGCCATCTCATATTTGACAAGGGGGCCAAGAAACCACAATGGAGAAAAGACAGCATCTTCAGCAAGTGGTGTTGGCAAAACTGGATCACCACTTGTAGAAGAATGAAATTAAACCCCTACCTCTCACCCTGTACAAAAGTCAACTCCAGATGGATTAAAGACCTCAACGTGAAACCCCAAACTCTGAAGGTGATAGAAGAAAAAGTTGGCAGCAGACTACAAGACATAGGCGTAGGAAAAGACTTCCTAAATCAGACAGCAGCTGCACAAGAATTAAGGTCGACAATTGACAAATGGGACCTCATCAAACTCAAAAGCTTCTGTACATCAAAAGAAACAATCAAGGAAGTGAAGAGAAATCCCACAGAGTGGGAGGAAACCTTCACTGCAGATACATCTGACAAAGCATTGATTTCCAGAATATATAAACTACTCAAAAAACAAAGAAAAAAGAAAACAAACGACCCGCTCAATAGATGGAGCAAAGAACTGAACAGAGACTTCACAAGCGAGGAATTAGAGATGTCTGAGAAACACCTCAAGAACTGCTCAACATCACTAATCATTAAGGAAATGCAAATCAAAACCACTTTAAGATATCATCTTACTCCAGTAAGACTGGCTAGGATCAAGAAAACAAATGATACCAAGTGCTGGAGAGGTTGTGGGGAAAGGGGAACACTCATCCACTGCTGGTGGGAATGTAAACTCGTACAGCCACTATGGAAAGCAGTGTGGAGAACCCTTGGAAGACTTGGAATGAACTTGCCACCCGACCCAGCCATACCACTCCTGGGCATGTACCCTCAAGACTTACGCCACCACAGAGATACATGCACGGCCATGTTTATTGCAGCTCTCTTCACAATAGCAAGGAGCTGGAACCAACCTAAATGCCCCTCAACTGACGAGTGGATAGAGAAAATGTGGTACATCTACACAATGGAGTTCTATGCAGCAGTAAAGAAAGACGACATCACGAGCTTTGCAGGAAAATGGCTGGAGCTAGAGGACATCATGCTGAGTGAAGTAACACAGTCCCAGAAAAACAAACGACGAATGGCATCCCTCATCTGTGGATGCTAGTGCCAATTACCTAGTTGTATTTCTTGTGCATGGCCCCTTGAGCTTTTGTCCAAAGCAGCTGGGAATGATGCATATTGAAAACAACAACAACAACAACAACAACAACAACAACAGAAAGGAGTGCATCGAAGAACTAACTGAAACAGTGAACTTCTGTTCAAAACAGTCAACTTCCTCATGGAGAATATTGAGAAAGCCTGAGAAAGAGATGAAAAGCATGTTTGGCAGAATGCATGAGCTCTGGCGGAGTGGGGGAATGGGGGGGGCACAGGTCTAGATTTGATAAAAAAATTAATTAATTAAAAAAAATAAAAAGACCTTTATTTTAAATAAGACAATCATCACAGATTCCATAACTTGGGGCTTTGACATGTCTTTTAGGGAATACAGTTCAACCCCACATGCTTTCTTTAAAAAAATTTTTTAATTAATTTTATTTATTTCTTTATGTGTATGAATGTACTGTCTGCATGCAAGTTTGTGCACCCATGTCGTGCAATGCCGCAGAAGTCAGAAGAGGGTGTCGGATTCCCCTGGAACTGGAGTTCTCCTGAAATTGGAGTTTCAGATGGTTCTAGGCTGCCATGTGGGTGCTGGGGATCGAACTCGGGTCCTCTGCAAGAGCGGTCGGCGCTCTTAACCACTAGGCCATCTCTCCAGTCCCCCCACATGCTTTCTAAATAGGTACAAGTAGAATGATGGGTCAAATTCTTCCCTTCCTTAAAACTCAGGTTAAATGCTACCTGATTCAGGAGGCCTGTCACAGCACACAGATATATCTCCTTCACCATTGTAAGGGCCTTCTAGAATAAAAGGTGACATAGTCAATGTCTATATATATGCATTCATGAACCCTGTCACAACCCTGTAGCATAGAACACCCAATCACCATGTATGTTATCATATAGGGGAGACAAAGGAAGTAAAAATATAAAGGGGAGACTAGCAAAAACTATAAAAGCCAATGCCCAAATCCATGGAGACCTACAGGCATAAATAAATGTCGCTTCCTGAACTCCTCAGTGTCTTGTCTCTCTGGGCGAACATCCAGCAACACCACTAGGCTGTCTGCTTGCTCTTGGCCAGCCTAGAAGACTCTTGTCTTTTTCTGCTTGGCAAGACTACCTGCATCAGAATTACCTAAGGAGCTAGCTAAAAATACTGATGCTTGTCCTTCCTGTTCCAGCCTCTATTACCACTGCTACCAGCAAATCAGATTGGGGACAGTGTCCAGAGATATGTGATTTAAATCATCCTCCTTGGAGATTACAATGCAAATGAACTGCCACCTGACCACATGCCATCTGTGAGCTCCAGGACTGTCCCCACTGAATCCCTAGATGTCTTATCTTTCATTAAACTGATAAGAGGCAGGATTCATGTGTGGGGCCGTGGAATCAGAATGCCTGAACTTTGTTGCCCTCCAAATCCAACTTCTGTCACCTACTAGCTGTGTTACTTCAGACTAATTGCCTGAATTTACTGCCTGCTCTCTCATGCAAACAGACATGACTAGTGTCTCTCCTTCCCAAGGGTGATGAGAAAGAAATGAAATAAGCATTTAAAAAGCTTAGAATAAGCTGGGGCGTGGTGGCTCACACCTTTAATCCTAGCACTTGGGAGGCAGAGGCAGGCGGATCTTTGTGAATTCAAGGCCAGCCTGGTCTACAGAGTGAGTTCCAGGACAGCTGGGGCTACATGGAGACCCTGTCTCAAAAAGACAAAAAAAAAAAAAAAAAAAAAAAAAAAAAAAAAAAAAGACCTATTGCTCTCAGAAAATTCAACTTCAAACACAATGGCTGGAGAGCTTATTTCTTACTGTGTTCCTAGATCCTCCTCTTCCAGGAGCATGCTCCATCTTTCTGAAGTCAGTGATGGTTAAGGTTGATATCCTCTTGTTTCCTTCCACGTGCTGTGGTAAGCTCCACACTATCAGTCCCCATGGCTTCCACATCTGCAGATTCAATCAACCAGGGATGGTAAGTGTTAAAAACATTGCATCAACTGGGTGTGGTGACATATACTTTTAATCTCAGTTCTTGGGAAGCAGAGGCAGGCAGAGTTCTGTGAGTTTGAGACCAGCCTGGTGGGTTCCAGGCCAGCCAGGGCTGCATAGTGAGACTCTGTCTCAAAACAAAAAACAAAATTGCATTGGTATTGTGTTGGCAGCCTACCACACAATGTGTGCTGTACCACGCCCTAGTGCGCTGATCCTGAATTCTAGAACAACACAAAGCCGTTCCCGCGTTGCCTTTGCATTGGCAAACTGCGCTCCCGGGCCCACGCTCTCTGGCCCGCCCTTGGGCATGCAAATGAGGCATCGGACGTGCACCAATCCAGAGCAACCCCGAACCCTCTGGACTGCTATTAAAGTGCTTCTCCATTTCGGTCCTTCTCACAAAAGATGCACAATAAATATTACCACAAGAAAATCCTGTTGCCGCGTAGAAGTTCTTGCCGCGAGACTACACACGCGCAGACCAGTGTGCCGAAACCCGGGAACCTGACATTGTCGCTGGCGCCGAGAGGACCCTTCACTTGTTAAGAAGGTTCAGAAATGTGGCCAGGAAGTTTTTCTTTAAGTTAGTTCTGAGAGATATGCTTTTCTCTGACTGATCTAGAGGGATTGGAAGCTGCCTAATTATTTTATTGGCTGTTTGTAATTGATCAAAACTGTAAAGAAAAATATAAGGGAAGGACAACAAGCCCTCGCGGACCTTCAGGAAAGCATGCAGAAACAGAACGGAGTGAAAGGTTAGATGCTCATTCAAAGAAAAAAGAGGATGCTTAGCGAGATTATTAATAAAGGTTACCTTATACCCATTAGAGACCTACAAGCCCTGACATTAAATGATTCAGATCTAATGAGAAATTACCGCTATCTGAGGAGAGAATTGAGAGAAGCAGCCCGTACAAAAATGAACATTTTCACCCCCTCGGCAAGACAGGGTTAAAACGAAATAAACTGGCCTACATAACTCTCCCGTTTCCCTGCCTTCCGCCCCGCGCCTTTATGCGCCTAAAAAATATTCTACTTCCTTTTGCTCGCCAGAGGTGCGAATGCCATGAGGCAAATGTTTCCAGTTATAGAAAATGCTGATGGTGAGCGCGGTCATCAGCCCATTGAACATAAGCAAGTTAAAAAATTAGCAGAGTCAGTCCGCGCCTATGGATAATGCTAATTTCACTGTGTCTCAATAGAGCGATTAGCCAGCACTGCCATAAACCCACAGACTGCAAAATGTTCTAGGCTTCCCTCCTCACCATGAGACAATATCTAAAATGGAAGGCGCTGTCATGATGCTGTCAGAGCCAAGCCCTCTACCTACAACTGAGCGAGGAGCCGATGGACATTGACATGCTTACTGGTCAGAACATGCTGCTGATCAGACCGGTTCCCCTTGCAGTCTATGGTCAAATATCAACTGCAGCCCTAAGAGCGGAAACATTAACAAATAAAGGGAAGTCTCAGACAATTTAACAAAGATACCAGGCCGATTGAGCCTTCTCTGATTTTGTTCTAGGATCCTAAGCACAGGGAAAATTTGGGGACCAGAACACATTTAGTAAATCAATCCACATTGTTGACTAGTACAAAAGTGTTTTAATGGAGTTAACTAAAAAATGTCATATGTCTTTGCTAGCTGTCTGTGTGTTACTGTTCTCTCATATGTCTGATTTTTGCCTGTGTTCCTTGTTGGTTTCTGGTTAATCCACTTCAAATCTTCTCTACACAAAATTAAAACTTACTTTCGACATGCCCTTAAACTTTTCAAGGCCTAATTGAACCACGTTCCTAAGTTCCTACAAACTTCTAAACTGGTTTTCTAAAGTTTAGTTATCTGTTAAGACTAAATGGGCTGGCGTGTGGTGCACGCCTTTAATCCTACCTAGAAGCAAGCAGGCTGATCTTTGAAAAGTCAAAACTGGTCTACAGAGCGAGCTCCAGAACCCGAGCATGTTGTGTTTTAAAGTGCAGCTTTGAATTCCAATCCTCTGGAGAAGACTGTGGGACCCTCCACCCTAATTTGGTTTAATTAAATAAGAAACTTTTAAAAAAACTGTATGTTCTTTAGCCCATCTAGTGCGTGTGTATGTGTGAGTGAATGGGAGTTCCTCTCAATCATTATAGTCCACAGGTTTAAATCTATTTAACTAACTAGACGGTTCAAAAAGTTTCTTATACCCCTTATGTTAACATTTTAATTGGTTATAGTATGCATACGTATTCTTTAATGATATATTGTATTATTAAACAGCCAAACATTGTTGATTCAACAAAAGTTATGATTGATTTATCAAAAAATTAAAATAATAATACAGGTACACTCTTTCAACTCTAAACAAAGATGCAACATCTAAAATTTGAGTTTCTCACAACAGTGATAGTGTTGGGAAAATCAGCCTCAGAACAACTGTTTAAAGATCATTTTGGTTTGTTTCTTCCAACAAGAGTAACGTGCTGCTTTAAATTATCTAGCTTTTTGGTGGTGCAGTTTGTTGACCTTGGACCAGGTGTGGCACACACCTTTAATCCCGATGGAGGCAAGGCAGCATTCTTGGGCGCCAGCACACTGATAATCAGCAATATTGGAACCAGAAAAACAAAATGGCAAGATGAAAATGTGTGTCATGAGAGCTGGTGGATAGCGCAGCCGTTAAGGGAGCCAAAACCACAAAAAAAACGTTCGATCCCCAACCACCAAGACAAGGCATCGTAAACCACACATCCACCCTTAAAGCCCACAATTACAAACAAAAGGATTGGAAAATTACCCTCCCAAAACTTATTAAACCCTATACTCATTTTTAAATTTGAACGACAAGGCCGCCCAGCTGAAGCTCACTCCTCCAAAACACAAAAGAATTAGTAAATGAAAAAAAGATGTAATATCTGAAAAATGGAAAGGCCGGGATCCTATTTTAATAATCCAGGGTTTTGTTTCCACAGGAAAAAATCCAAGGACCTAAACGGCGACACGAAAGTGTTGAGGAAAAGTAGAGTCCTCTACTGTCACTATGATCCTGACGTGATGATGGGGCAGAAGGGAACCGCGCTGGAATCTTATTCAACACCGACCGATGCCAGTTCACCCATATAGTAAAGTTCCCCCTCTTCACTACTATCCTCCCTAGTCTTATCTCCAAGATAAAGAGATTCTATATTACTGAGATAGAGAGCCTTCCTCAATGCATCTATGTTTTCATTCAGTCTAATCCTCAATTAGCTTAGTCAACAATATTTACTCTAGCAAACAAACGCATCTGACAAATACCCAGACCTATCTAAACCCCTTCTATTATGTTGGTATGCATATTAATGGATTCCATCAACAATGCAACAGACCACCTACCCAACCAAGATCTACATTATGGCCCAGCGAAGCCTGGCCGGCAGGATGCCATCACCAAACTAACAAATACAAAGACTTTCCGCTTTCCCCTAAATCCCCAGTAACTGGAATGAATGCCCTTCTCCCTGACCTCGAACTCCTCCAAGATGTACAAACAGCCCAATCACTCAACTATTTATCCTCCTCTGTAGCATAAGCCCTGGATTTACAAACCCTGGCTAATGCCCAGCTAAAGGACGGACTTATGGTTGTAAACCAAAGGATAGACCTATCCAAGAACAAATAGATATTCACGCCCGCTTGCTACGTGAATACCCTGCCTAGGTGACCAACATCCATATTAATCACAAAAGAAGCAAATTTGTCTAAACAATTTTCCAGTTATCTTCTAGGTATTTGGACTGGAGAATTTGACAGTTTGATGAACCAACTTCGCATGGTTATTGTCACCGTAAACTCGACTAGAGTGGACACCGCCCTTGCTGAAGGACTGGCCTTCTGGATTACTGCTGCCGCCTAACACTTCAAACAATGGGCAGGAGTGGCAGGGTTTGGCCTATTCCTATGTGGAGGGATTATAATAATGCTCTGGATTATGTGTAGACTCCGTGCCCAACATCAGCGCAATAAAGTAGTCATTGCACAGACCCTTGCAGCTGAAGCAGGTCTCCCCAACATCTGCTAGAACTGGAGAAGTAGTCAAAGATGGGTATGACCCGCTGCATGTATTACCGACCTAAGACAGGGAACAGACAAAAAGCTGTCTGTCCACCCCATAACAGGTAAGGAATACCTCTGCAAAGGCAACCTAAGACAGGCATTCTCCCACCCAATTTTAATATAGTCTCTGACAGGTCATGTCACCCCTGAACAATCAGCTGTGGCCCAGAAACCTTGCTCTATTAAAACAGAAAGGAATTGCAGCACCCTCAATGTTGCTACCACCCCTAAGTGCGTCTGACTCCTGAGTGCTAGAAAATACAAGCCGTTTCCCGCCTTTGCCTTTGCATTGGGCAAACTGCGTTCCCGGGCCCGAGCTCTCTGTGCCCGCGCCTTGGGCATGCTAATGAGGCATCGGACGGTGCACCAATCCAGAGCATACCCGAACCCTCTGGACTGCTATATAAACGGTGCTTCTGCCCCATTTCGGGGTCCTTCTCACAAAAGAGCTGTGCACAATAAATATTACCACAGAAGAATCCTGTTGTCCGCGTAAAGTTCTTGCCGGCGAGACTACACAGCGCGCGGGACAGTATTGGACATAAACAGACCTTTTTCTTTGTCATGCCCTTAACAAAATACTATGACAAGAATTTTTGTAGCATTCATATTGCATTAGGTATTATAACTAACCTAGAAATGGTTTCAAATTATACAGGAAGGTGTATGTAGGTTATGTGCAAATGTGGCATCATTTTATATAAGGGACTCGAACAGCCTCCAATTTGGAGAATAGAATGGAGTCCTGGTAAAAACTCTTCTAGATTTTCTTTCTTTTTTTTTTTTGTCTTTTTGAGACAGGGTCTCCCTGAAGCCCCAGCTGTCCTGGAACTCATTATGTAGAACAGGCTGGCCTTGAACTTGCAGAGATCCTCCTGCCTCTGCCTCCCAGCGCATCACCATGCCCAGCTTTGTTTCATATTTATAACAATGGTATAAAGACTGTGGTATTATCTTTTACCTAATAGATAAGAAAAGGAAAGATCAGATGGCAAGCTGGCTAATCTTGGCCAATCTTGGTTGTCAGCTCAACACAGGAAAAGGGCCTTTATTGAAGAATTTCCTCCATCAGATTGGTCCGTGGACACATCTGTGAAACATTTTCTTGACTGCTAATTGATGTGGGAGGGCTCAGCCCTTTATGAGTGGTACCATCCCTGGGTAGGTAGGACTGGGTTGTACAAGAAAGGTCACCGAATGTGTGCTTTGGAGCAAGCCAGAAAGTAGCATTCCTCTGTGGCTTGTGTTTTAAGCTCAGCCCCTTTTGAGTTCCAGCCTTGGCTTGCCTTGATAATGAATTGTGATTTTTTTTTTTTTTTGGTGTTTTTGAAACATGGTTTCCCTGTAGTTCCAGCTGTCCTGGAACTCTCTATGTAGACCATGCTGGCCTTGAACTCACAGAGATCTGCCTGCCTCTGCCTCCCAAGTGCCAGGATTAAAGGCGTCAGCCACCAAGCCCAGCATGAATTGTGATCTTTAAGATAAAGTACCCCGTTTATTCCACAGATTGATTTTGGCCATGGTGTTTATCATAGAATCAGAAAGCAAATCAGAACAGATGTGCTAAACAACTTGCTCAAAAGCCTACAGTCAGCAGATGTGGAGGTAAGGGAATGCAGTGTCTGCTCAGGCCCCACCTCCACACATACCCTGTACTTGTCTCTCACCTTTCTTGCATCCTCATCTGGCCCAGCCAGCTCTGAATCAGTTCCCTAAACCATGCCTCACACAGTTTTCTCATAGCAGGTTTATCTTCTCTGATTTCTTTTTTTTTTTTTTCTTTCCTTCTTTGATTTTTCTTTTTTATTTATTTTTTATTATTATTTTTTTTTTTGGTCTTTTCGAGACAGGGTCTCCCTGTAGCCCCAGCTGTCCTGGAACTCACTCTGTAGACCAGGCTGGCCTTGAACACACAAATATTTGCCTGCCTCTGCCTCCCAAGTGCTAGGATTAAAGGCATGCGCCACCACGCCCGGCTCCTTCTTTGCTTTTTAAATGCCATGCTTTTCCATTGCCTCCTTGATCTGCCCCCTCCAAGAGAATAGCCTCCTTTCACACATGTTTGGTCAGGCCGCACTTCTCCATTTTCCTGTGGCACTCCTTCAAGTCTTACATGTGCCTCCAGGATCCCCCAGATCCAATCTTAACCCCAACATCTCTGTCCAGAGGCCCCTCACAAGCCACGCGAGCTGACTTCTCCCATACTTCCAGGTACCTTCCTGTCTATTGAGAGGCTGCCTTTTAATTGTCCCTGTCTGTAGCTCCTTCTAGTGGAAAGAACGCATAGATCTGGATGCCCAGTGGACCAGTGGTAGCCAACCCTCCATCTTCTACTACATCCAAGGTCCTTGGCCACCTCTGGTCCTTTCCTCCTTCCTTATCAGGGCAGGATTTTTCCCACAGGCTCTCCATTTCTTGCTTTCCACTTGTTCTAACTGGCTCAGGGCATAGGTTTACGTGAAGCACAGGGGCTTATCTTTGGACAAACACTTCCTTTTTTTTCAATACTCATTCTCACCCAATCAGTAATCAGGGTAAACTTCCTTTGACAATTTACTGAACAAATATTTACTGTGCAACTGCCCTAGGTAGGTTTCTGGCTAGGCTTGTAGGGAGACCAAACCCAGTTTATACCTCAAGGAGTCTCGTTCTGGTGGAGATGAAGTAAACGCATAGATACATGAGTGATGATTTGTGGTGGACAATTTCCTTCCTTCTAATGGAGGTTTTGCTACTCACTCACTATATTATCTAGGTGCGAGCTGCTTTCAGAACCTGAATTCCCTTAGCTGTGCAATGGGAATAGTGCTGTGTAGGTTTGTGGGTGAGAATTAACAAAGATAAGGCACATGAAGGGTGTGGCAGGGCACCTCTGATAGGGACATTAGCTTCAGGAGCCAAGAAGGGGGCCAGTTTTCAGTCTCTTCCTCTATAGGAGCAGCCAATCAGGCAGACAAGAATGAATAATAAAAAAAGGCTGTGTGTTGGGTAAGGTGGGGACCACAGTGAAGCATGAAACATGATCCCTTAGTTAACTGGTGTGTGTGTGAGTGGTGGTGATGATTAGCTGTAATATACCTGTATGTGACAAGAAAACATTTCAGGATAAGACTGTTTCTTAGGTAAATGCTAATTCTGCGGGCATAGTCTAGCAAGGAGAGAGTGCTGCAGGTCTGGAGTCATTGGAAGATTTCTCACTGTTGAGGAGTCAGCATGCAAAAATCACAGCACCCCAGGCAAAGCAATCATCAACACTTCAAGACACGGAGTGAAAACAGTTCCTCCCTTTCACCTCTCCATCACAGCAAGCAACCCAAGTGGCCAACCTCTAACACATATGTTTCGTTCTTTTTAAATTCTCCGGTCTGGGTTTGAAGGAAACATGGGAAGAAAGGAGAGGGAGGATCTAGAAAGGCCTGGATGGTTGGGCCTGGTGGCTACTTCTCAGTCAGAGGCAGGAAGATTACAAATTCAAGGTCTGTGTGGAATATAGAGTAAGCTAAGGGTCAGTTTTGGCAACTTAGTGAGAACTTGTCTTAAAATAAAAAATAAGGAGGAGATCCAGGCATGGTGGTGCATGCCTTTAATCCCGCACTCAGGAGGAAGAGCCAGGCATACCTCTGAGTACAGGCCAGCCAGTCCCTGTCTCAAAAAAAAAAAAAGTGGGGAGGGGCTCATGGGTCCAATGCTCCTTGAGAATTTATAGGAAGTTCATGGTTGATGGAAGAGGTAGAGACATTCTTCAGAGGTGTAGCCCTGGTAGCGTGTCCACAGCTCTGTAAAACTCTGACCCACACTCCAGTAAACAACCCTAATGGAACTCACTGGATAAACAAAAACAAAAAAGACACCCGAAAATACAATCAAAAAAGATATGAAAGTAAACGTGGGGGAACCAGTTGAAAGAGGAGGGAACACAGAGGGCAAATGGACGTGGGCACGGTGAGGAGATATGATCGAAATACACTGTGTACATGGGTGAATTCTCGTTACTATGCATAATTAGTATATGTTAATAAAAACATTTAAAAATAATAAAAAGAGGGCTGGGGATATAACTTAAGCTGCCTAACAGGCATAATGCCCTGGGTTCAATACCTAGTACCTTGGGGTGGGGAAGCTGGGGGCATTGGTAGAGGGCACTGGAGGGGGCGGGCACTGAGTGATGGACAAGGAGAGACAGGAATTGGAGAGCAAGCCCAACTGCCCTCTGACCTCATGTAGGGGAGGAGGTGATGCTAATTACCCCCCCCCATGGAAAAAGATTCTAGAGGACACCAGACAGCACACAGTGTGGCCAAGAGCTAGGTGAGAATGAGCTTTAGTGTCTGGCCAAGCTTGGTTTTCATCAGGCCTTCAACCCTGGCTAGCTGTGTGACCTTGATCAAACTACTTTACCACTTTGAGCCTCAGTTTCGTACTGTCCAAGTGAGAAAAAGAACATTTGTTTCTTGGAGCTTGTATGGACTGTAAATTGTACAACACAGCATAGAAAGTGATCGAGTTCCCTTCTTCCCTCTCAAATTTTGAGGAATGCCCTAGAAACATAGAATTGACTATATTTAGTGTCTGGCTCCTTTTTTGCCAACCCATGGTTAAATTAGAATGAAGCTGTCTATATTACAGTCCTTAAAATTCTAAAATTCTCTGGTAACGCAAGTAGACCGTCACGGCTGTTGGAAGGCTACACTGGGAACAGCTTGCATCAGTGGGCTTGGATACAAGAACCTGTTAGACCAGCCAACAGAGACGTAGAAGGGAGACCCAGAAGCCTGGCTAGCCCTTCCCTCCATGTGCAGGGTTTTCAGAGCTGAGTTCTCTCACTCCCTTTCCTTCAGTGCCTCATCTCTGTGTGAAGATGAGGTGGAGGGACCACACAGAGCTGGGTGTTGAGGAGAGGTATCTGGAGCCCCATTTTAACCCGCTTGGGAAAAGAGAGTGACGGGATATTAGAGTGCCAGGGCCCTGGACATTTCATTAGACACTATTCACTCTGTACACCCATAAAATAGCCTGGATGCTTTGTAAAAATTCTCTTAACCTGGCTTCTGTTGATGGGATCCTGTGGCTTGTGGTAGCAGTGGGTTCGTGGCATTTGCCAACAGTACCTAGATAGCTGTACTGTGCAGTTGAGAATGAGGGCCAGTGGTCCTGAGGCAGGTGACCCCAGACCTATCTGTTCCCTCTGTTCCCCTAAATGGAGCTCCTCTGTGCTCCCTTCTCAGCCTAGGAGCTCTGTGATTTGATCATGTCCCCCATGGTTCATGTGATGACTTAATCCCTTATTCAACCATGTTAAGAAGTTGGACTTAAAATTTTTAAATTTTATTTATTTTTGTATGTGTATGAATGTACTGTCTGCATGTAGGTTTGTGCACCCGTGTCATGCAATGCCGCAGAGGTCAGAAGAGGGTCTCGGATTCCCCTGGAACTGGAGTTTTTCTGGAATTGGAGTTACAGATGGTTCTTAGCCGCCATGTGGGTGCTGGGGATCGAATCTGGGTCCTCTGCAAGAGCAGTTGGTGCTCTTAACCACTAGGCTAACTCTCCAGCCCCTGGACTTAAAATTTTTTAAATTAAAATTATATTTATTCTGAGCAAAAAATTATATTGATTGATTTACTGGTGTGTGTGTGTGTGTGTGTGTGTGTGTTAGCACATGCATGCCATAGTGCATGTGTGGAGATAAAGAGTCAGAGTACAACTTGCAGGAGTCAGTCTGTCTTTCTACTATGTGGGTATTGGGTCAGAAATTGGGTCATTAGGCTTGGCATCAAATGTCTTTACCAGCTGAGCTATCTTGCTGGCCAAGAGTTAGACCATTAAGAGGTGATTAATTCAAGAGGGCTCTGATCTTGTGGATGGATCAATGCCCTTGTTCTAGAGACTGGGTTCTTTAAAAACTTTTTTTGATTTATTTATTTTCATTTTATGTATGACAGTTATGCCTGTCTGCATGCTTGTAAGTGTACCCATGTGTGTAATGCCTGGGGAGACCAGAAGAGGGCATTATATTCCCTGGAACTGGAGTTATAGACAGCTGTTAGTCTGTGGCTGCTGGGAAGCAAACCTGGGTCCTCTGTAAGAGCAGCCAGTGCTCTTTTTTTTGGTCTTTTCGAGACAGGGTCTCCCTGTAGCCCTAGCTGTCCTGGAACTCACTCTGTAGACCAGGCTGGCCTTGAACTCAAAAAGATCTGCCTGCCTCTGGCAGCTAGTGCTCATAACTGCTCAGCCATCACTTCAGTACCAACAGTACCTGATAAGAGGATGAGTTCTGTCCCCTTCCCTCTCTCTTCCTCCCTTCACCCCCCCCCCTTATACACATCCATTTCTCTGCTCTCCTCCTTCTACTGTGGGATGGCACATCAAGAAAGCTTTTTACCCAATGGGGCCTCTTAATTCCCAGCCTCCAGAGCTATAAGAAGTAAATTTCTAGTCGGATGTGGTGGCACCCCCTTGTCACCACAAGGACTTTTCTGTATCTCAAACACACTGAGATACTCTTTCCCTCAGGCTTTGATTTTTTTTTTTTTTTTTTTTTTTTTTTGTTCTTTTCAGACCAGGGTCTCCCTGGCCCCAGCTGTCTAGGAACCCACTCTGTAGGACCAGACTGGCCTTCACTCACAAAGCTCCGCCTGCCTCTGCCTCCCGACTAGTTAAAAAGCGTGCACACAATCCGGTGAGTCTTTATTAATCTTTTGAGACAGTCCCGTAGCCCCAGCTTAGCTGAACTCACTGGTAGAACCAGGCTGGCCTAACTCAGAAATTGTATCTCTTGGACTCCGAGTGCTGATAAAGGCTTGATTTTTTTTTTAAAACAAGGTTTTATTATAACATACAAAAGACTGCGAGACAACAGTTTATTCTAGCTATAGGTGGCAAAAAATATCATGGCAGGTGTATTAGTCACTTTCTGTCTGATTAAACCACCATGAGGAAGGGAACTTATAAAGAAGAGTTTATTTGAGCTTACGATTGATGTTCCAGGGAATTAAGAGTCCTTCCTGGCAGGAAGCTGGGCGGCTGGAGCAGAGAAAGCTGGGTCACATCTTCCATGAAACACAGAAGCAGAAAAAAGAGCAACTGGAGAACTGGAGGTTGTGAACTCTTTTTTTTTTTTTTTGGGGCTGGCCATGTGGGGCCTGCAGGCCTCTCCAGCATCACTTAGGAGAGGCTGCTCTGACAGCTACTGTTTTTTCTCCCTTCCCAAACAGATACAGTGAACTCTCTAAGCCCCACCCCAATAATGTGTTTCCTCCAGCATGAACACACCTCCTAAAGCCTCCCAAAACAGCACCACCAACTGGACAAAATGTCTGAATACGTGGGGACATCTCATTCAAACCACCACAACAGAACCCAGCATGCTTGCATATTTCCTGTTCCCACGTGTGGCCTGGAAGACCTTCTCTTAGCCCTCGCTGCCTTCTCTTCAGTTTTAGTTCTTCGGTATACTATTTTCTGTTTGAAAGCCCTATCTTCCTCATTTGTTTCCATGGCCTACTTCCTGGGATGTTTTAGGGGTGGGTGTCTTGCTACATTTGTGACCCACATGTCACCTGCTACCTGTTCCTCAGACCCTTATCCTAGGTCTTCTTCATGGCTCAGTATGTAAGTTCATCTACTGGCCTGGATGATCAGGGCGGAGCTTATCTATATACCATCGTAGAACTTTGGGATTTTGGCACACTGGTTTTCCCCAGCCTGACTGGATTCTGTTTCTTCTTCTGGGCCGCAAAAGCATCTTTTTCAGAGATACTTTCTCCACTAACCTGGTCCACCCACCTGGCCCTTGTTCCTCATACCTGACCCTCTTTTGTCATCACTGGAAACATTCCCACCCAAGACAGTAAATTCCATGAGATCAGGGAACAGTGTCATAGTGCTTGGCACAAAGGGATTCTCTAAAACTATTGCTTAATCAGATGAGCGGGTCAACTGTCAGAGTATGTTTCTGGTGAAGATCTTTGTGTTTACGTCCCAGACAGAATATATAGTTATACCATATGTATATANGAACTCACAAAGATCCACCTGCTTCTGCTTCCCAAGTGCTAGGATTAAAGGCGTGCACCACCACGTCCAGCTCTGTCCTCTTCTTTTTCTTGTCTACCTTTCTAATCTCTCTGAGAAGCTGAGTGGTTCATGTCTGTTTCTTCCGGTCTGTGCATAACTATGTTTCTTTGGCCTTCCTTTTGTCATCTGTGCTCTGATCTCTAACATGTTCATACTAGAACCCTTTCCCCACGAATCTGCTCATATTCTAGGGTAAAATATTGGGAGCTTCCCTGGGACCCTGGCATGGCAGAGCTGCCCAGGGTGACCCTCCAGGCTCCTGGCAACACCATCAGGCCTTTCATCATGGGCTGTTCATCTCAGTGGTGCAGGGCCACTTGCTCACCGCTTGGGATTCTTCACTTGGTCTCCCTGTCCTCAGAACTTGCTCTCAGCCTGGGCCCTGCCTGGTCCCTGGCACTCTGCATCTTCAGAGAACTTACGTCCAGCATCTGTTCAGGGCCATGAGAAGCAGTTGCTCATCAGGGTCACTGCAGGGCCACTCTTTGATAACTCTGTATTCAAAAGTACCTCCTTCTAATTTATTTTATTTTATTTTATTTTATTTTTTTTGTGGCTGGCCATGTGGAGTCCTGCAGGCCTCTCCAGCATCACTTAGGAGAGGCTGCTCTGACAGCTACTGTTTTTTCTCCCTTCCCAAACAGATACAGTTGAACTCTCTAAGCCCACCCCCAGTGACATACTTCTTCCAGCATGGCCACACCTTCTGTGACCCCCCCAAAACAGCACCACCAACTGGGGACAAAATGTCTGAATACGTGGGGGACATTCTCATTCAAACCACCACAACAGGAACTCCAGATGCTTGCCATATTTCCTGTTCCCACGTGTGGCCTGGAAGACCTTCTCTTAGCCCTCGCTGCCTTCTCTTCAGTTTTAGTTCTTCGGTATACTATTTTCTGTTTGAAAGCCCTATCTTCCTCATTTGTTTCCATGGCCTACTTCCTGGGATGTTTTAGGGGTGGGTGTCTTGCTACATTTGTGACCCACATGTCACCTGCTACCTGTTCCTCAGACCCTTATCCTAAGTCTTCTCCTATGGCTCAGTATGTAAGTCCATCTTATGGCCTGGGATGTAAGTCAGTGGCGGAGCATTTATCTATATACCATCGTAGGACTTTGGGATTTTGGCAGTCACTGTGTTTTCCTCCAGCCTGACTGGATTCTTTTTTCTTCTTCTGGGCCGCAAAAGCATCTTTTTCAGAGATACTTTCTCCACTAACCTGGTCCACCCACCTGGCCCTTGTTCCTCATACCTGACCCTCTTTTGTCATCACTGGAAACATTCCCACCCAAGACAGTAAATTCCATGAGATCAGGGAACAGTGTCATAGTGCTTGGCACAAAGGGATTCTCTAAAACTATTGCTTAATCAGATGAGCGGGTCAACTGTCAGAGTATGTTTCTGGTGAAGATCTTTGTGTTTACGTCCCCAGACAGATATATACGTATACCTGTATATGTTGTGATTAGAAGTCTGGAGTGAAAATGGAAAACAGCATAAGGAAAGAGTCATTGAAACAGAAGGAACTAGAACATGTATTAAGCATGTCTCAGTGCCATGGCTACTATTCCATGGCTTTTAATATATTTGATCTCTGCAACAGCTCATTGGATACTGTAAAGAAAATTCCAAGGATCTAATCCACCATGGACCAATAGAATCAGGATCTTGGGCATGGAAGTTGGCTTTACTGTCCTCATCACACAGATAAAGAGGTGTTTGGGCACAACAGCCTGCAGATAGGTTTTGCATGAAGGATGCTTGTACTCATGGATTATCACTTATAGCTAAAAATGAAAAAAAAAACTGAGAGAAAGATGCAGGACAGTTATGGCAGAATGCATGATCTGGGATGGGGTGGGGGTGGGGGGGGGAAGGGAAATAAGACTGAACTGAATTGGAAAAAATGTATGAAATGCACAAAGCATCAATAAAAACTAATTTTATTTCTTTTTTAAAAAAAAAAAAAAAAAAAGAATTGAGTCTTGGAGAGGCGGGAAATGGCTTGCCTGAAGGTAAGCTATTAACAAGTGCCGGAGCAGGATATAAGGCTGAGTTTATCGGACTCAAGGCAGGCTGGTTCTTCACGTCATTATTGAAGGAGAAATTACTTTACTCATTACCTCCCTTCATTGTCAAGGAATAAGAGAGAAAGCACTGGTGAATGCAGCCCCAGATAGCAATGTGTAATTGGTGGCTGAAGCTAATAACATTGGCAGAGGAAACAGGGATGTGAAGGAAACAGGATTCTCTAATGGTCTTTTATCAGATCAATCTAGACTCAAAGTAGTCTTTTCATTTTATTTGTGAACTATTAGTATTTGCATTGTTTTCTGTTTGTGAAATATATAAATGAAGCTAATATGTTAATTTAAAATTCAAAATGTATCAACTATGAGTACAATTTCCTGAGCCATCAAGATGTTCCAAGGGTGTTAATGAGCTTTTCTGAACATCAAGTTGTATAACCCAGAGGAGTCTGGCTTCAGTGGCTACCCATTGTGCTAGTTAGAGCTCTTGGGTTTTAGGAGAATCAGTTGGCTGGGTGGGTGTGGTGGCACATGCCTGTAATCCCAGACCTTGGAATGTAGAGACAGGAGAATCAGGAGTTCAGCCTTGGCTACATGAGACAGTGAGACCCAGCTCAAAAAAAAAAAAAAAAAAAAAAAACAGCAGTTAATACTTGTTAGGTTTGGGTCAGGCCACCTATCTTTTTTTTTTTTTTTTTTTTTTTTGTTCTTTTGCAGACAGGGTCCTACTGTCAGCCCAACTTGGCCTGGAACCCTCACTCACCAGATGGCCCTCTGCTGAGGTCCACTTGCTCCGCCTCCCTGTCCTGGGATTAAAGGCATGTTCCACCACACCTGGCATAGAATTTTTATTATACATTTGGCTGATTATCAATGCAAATTTAATTTCCAGCCAAAAGAGTGTGCTATAATCTTTAGAATATAATTCTTAAAAATTTTGTATGAGATAAGGTCTCCTGGGATCCAGACTGGCCTCAAGGTCACTGTGTAGTTAAGGATGACCTTGAGCTTCTTGATTCTCCTCTTTCCACCTCCCAAGTACTAGCGTTATAGCTGTGTACCAATCACACAGAGTCTCTGTGTAGCTACGGTAGGCCTGGAACTTACTATGTAGACCAGGATTGCCCCAGTCTCAGAGAGATCTTGCCTGCCTCTGCCTTCTGTGTGTTGGGATTAAAGGCATGGCATGCACATATTTTTGTAAAACCTCCAAAACTTAATTTTTTACTCAGTTTTTCGTTGTTTTAGTTTCTGACTCCATTTATAAATGTCAAGACGATTCTATTAAGTACTAGAGCTTTGTTCTCAGTGAAATGTTGATTGAAATATATCAAGCCAGTGTGTCACAGATCCTGAGGGTTACAGAGTATAAGTTTTGAGATCTCCATACCCTACCAAAAAAGCTAGCTTTTTTTTTTTTTGTTTTTTTTGGTCTTTTTGAGACAGTGGTCTCCCTATCTGGTGTCCTAGAACTCACTATGTAGACCAGGTGGCCTTGAACTCACAGAGGATCCATTCTGCCTCTCCTCCCAAGTGCTTTAGACTAAAGCATTGCGCCACTACACCCAGTGCCAGCCAGCTTTTATACAAGATTGCTATGCACAGACTTAAATCTTAGTTAGGGCAGAACCATTGAGTATCATGTAAAGACAACCAAAAGAGTCTGTAATGTGGAATGAGAACTTCATTCTGTAGACAACAGGGAGCCATGTTAGTTAGGGCTCTTGGGTTTCAGGAGACCAGAACTAATTCTGTTTAAACTGTTGAAAAGCAAGGAGAGGAGGAGAGGAGGAGGAGGAGGAGGAGGAGGAGGCAGGAGGAGGGAGAGGAAGAAGAGTAAATCTGGGCATAAAGTGGGTTATTTTAGGGAAGTATTCCTCTAATTTATCGCTAAGAATGCATGAATATATCCAAGCGGTGATAGCGACTCTCCAGGAGCATGAAATTAATTATATTGTACTCCAATAGTGAATTAACCCTCTTAATCTATACTTATTATGTCTTTTCTTTGTTTTTTATTATATATGTACATTATTTGATTATAATTGTGTAGTAGCTAACAAGATGCAAAATATCTATTAGTTTCGTCATAGAGTGACATGGTATGCATTGCGCACACCATGTTTCTGTATTTGCCGGAGATGACACGCTAGATAACTGATATAATCAGAGAGTGGGGAGTATCTCTGAGAATGACTTCTCCCTGAGACACAAAATGTGCCCTACTATATCTAAGTTGTGTAAAGAGTAATGACCCAGTAATCTCCTTGGTTTATGTCTCTGCCCTAATTCGCTTGGGTGTTCATTTGCAAACTGAGAGAGACTGAGTAATGGCCGCATATCTCTGTGGTCCTCCCTGCAANATCTATCTATCTACTCTATCTATCTATCCTTATTTATGCTATCATCTATCCATCGATCCATCTAATTTATGAAAAGTTACCATATCATATGTATTACATATATTTCATATGTGTACCTACTGAAATGAACCAATGCTCCTACTCCAATTTCACCTTGTAAGAGTCCGGTGGAATTGAAGGTGAAATAAAAGGCATTTGAAACCAAGGAAATTCCACAAGTGAAGCAACAAATTCAACTGCAAGCATCCCAAATTGGAGCCAATATTGTTGGGCTTTCCTTGGTTTGGACCCAGCGGCAATCCCTCAGCAGGGGTGGGAATGCAGTTACTGTCTGAGATGTACAGGAAATACCTGCAAGACAGCAGGGAAGTGGAGGGGAGCCACACATCACACTTCTGGCTAAACTGGCCAGTTACCACCAAAGATGTCAGATTTTATAGGCTTCATGGCCCTGGATAGTCCCTTTAGAGGCATAAGGCAGTTTGAGTTCTATCTGACTGTTCCATTGAAAGGATATTTAAATTCTGACACTTCAGATACATTGGCAGGCACAACTGTATAAAACTTCACCATTCAGTACAATATGTGGCCATTATCTCCAAGGTTGGGAAGGGGGACATCCAGTACGCGCATTATGCAGTTTCTGAGTCGCATTATTGTACGGCCTGCTGAGTATAAAGGGTCAACCTTACCGCTGACTTCGCGTCAATATGTGAATCCAATGAGCAGGGGTATGAAAGTTTCTATGCAACATAAAATTTATTTTTAATTTTTCATTTAATTTATATGTTATTTATTTATTTTATTTATTTATTCCTTATTTTATGTGTTGTTGATGTATTTCTCCATGGAGGTAGACTCACCCGTGTCGGTTGCAATGGCCGCGAAAAGATGGTCAGAGAGGGGGCGGTCGAATTCCCCATGGGAACTGGAGATTCTCCTACGGATTTGGAGTCTACAGAATGGGTTCGTCAGCCGACCGAGTGGGTGCTGCCGGATCGGAACCCGGGTCGTCTGCGGAAGAGCACAGTCAGCGCTCTTAATTGCTAGGCTATATCTCCAGCCCCCTGCAACATAAACTTTTATACATACCTTCTGTGACAGATTCTTTTATTAATCAAGAGCCAGTGGATTTTTTTGATACAGGCTCTGTGATAATTATATCAACTGGATGAAATGCAGAATCTAGGAGACAAATTTCTGAGCATGGAAAATGTTTCCAGAGAGGCTTGAGATTGGAAAGACCCACCTGAGTGTAAGTCCTGCCATTTCATGCTCTACAGTTTAGGACTAAATAAAAGAGAAATAAAAAGGGGTGGGCATCAGCATCAGGTGTGTCTCTCTTACTCACTGATCAGGACATAAGGTTATGCTGACCCAGAGGCACTCCTCAGTCTCTACTGCCATTACCAGAGCTGCCTTCCCTGCCACAATAGACAGCAACCTGAAAGCCAGAACAAACCCTTCCTTACATGAAGTTGCTTTTGTCAGTTACTTTGTCACAGCAATGAGGAAAAGTGACTAATTACTGAGTCTTGTTCCCTGTCCCAGGCCAGCAACTCATTATCTCCTTGCCTTAGGCTCCCATAGGCAGGGTCCAAAGTGTGCAACCACAGCCACACAGAGGTTTACATGACATTCCAGATAGAGGCAACAGGAAGTGTGGTGTGTGTGTGTGTGTTGTGTGTGTGTGTCCATAGTGTGTGCCTGGTGCCTTGTGTGCTAGTGTCTGTGTGCCTCTGTGTCCATACCAGCTTCTAGGACACACCTTTTACTATCTCAGTATTATATCTAGTAATTTTAACATTGCTATCACCTCTTCCTTTAGACACAAGCACTAGAAATATAAATCCATCTCATCGCTTTTGTGGTGCCCAGGTGTGTTACCTTTCATTTCTCAAGGCAGAATTGCAGTAATCAAGAAAGGTGTTGCAGGGCTGGGAGATGACTCCCATTGGTTAAGTGTGGGTGCTGTGCTAAGTGTGAGGACCTGAGTTTTGGTTCCCAGCACCTGCATGCAAACCATGTGTACTGGTCAGCATGCAGACTGCAATCCCTAGTGCATGGTGAAGGAGGTCTCATGGGTGGAGGGACTTAGAAGATCGCCCTTGAAGAACTCACTGGGCCAATCAGCCCTATCCAAATCCACAATTCCAGCTTAAGTGAAGAGGTCCTGTCTTTCCAAGCCAAGAGTTAGTAGTAGAAGCAATTTGAAGGAAAGACCTGACACTCCATATACTTCGGCCTCACCACACACAAGTGAACATAACACAAACCTTCACACATCACACACAACACACACACACACATACCACACACACACAACACACACACACACACACACCACACACACACCTAAAAGGAAAATTGAAGATGTTGTGGCCAGGCTATAATTCTAGTCACTTGAAAAGGCTGAGGCAGATGGATTTCAAAACAGCTTACTTGGAAACTTGCAGGGTGTGTCTTCAAAATAATAATTAAAAAAAATAATATCTAGAAGACTGAGATAGAGCTCCAGGGCAGAACATTGCCTATCATGCTTTAAATCCCAGGATATGTCCTTAGCACTAAAAGGGTGTCCTGTGAGCTCAGTTTTTGACAGAAGAATAACATTGCAGCACTATACTTTATTCTTTTTTATTTTATTATTGGTCTGAGACACGGTCTCGCCTGTTAGCCCCCGCCTGTCCTGAACCCTCACTCTGTTAGACCAGGCTGGCTTGAACTCACAAAGATCTACCTGCTCTGCCTCCAAGTGCTAGATTAAAGGCATGTGCACCTACGCCCAACTCTATGAAGGCAGCTCGATGGACACATTCCAAGGGTTATTCCCAGGTTGAGGAAGCAGGAAGCACCCAGCTTCCATATGTCCAAAGTAGATGAAGATAGCCTGCTTTTATCTTTTTCCTTATATGTTGTTATACTACTAAACTTCCGATAGTTCAAGAGACAGTTTAGCTAAACATAAACGGTCAGCAAAGAATACAACAGGAAACTCCCAAATCCTTCTATGAAGCTAGCATCACTCTAATACTAAAACCGGGCAAAGATACAACCAAAAAAAAAAGAAAACTATACGACCCATCTCCATTAATGTACATAGAATGCAAAATACCAACAAAAATTCTCAACAATCGCATACAGACCCACATCAAAAAGATATCCATCACGACCAAGTTGGAATCATACCCAGAGATTCAGGTGGTTTCATACAGTAAATCAATAAATATTCATAACATATATAAATGGGCTGAAGACAAAAACCACATGATCATCTCAATCAATGATGTAGAAAAAGCCTTCTACAAAATCCAGCATCACTTCATGCGAAAGTCCTGTAGGGAATTGGACTGGAGGGTATCATTCCTCAATGTAATCAAAGCCATATACAGAAACCCACAGCCAACATAATCTAAAGGAGAAAGTTAGAAGCATTTCCCCTTAAAGCAGGAACATGACAAGCTGTCCACTATTTGCCAATCCTCTTCACTATAGTGCTTGAAAAATTTGCTAGAGCAATAAGACAATAAAGGGAAATTAAAGGAGAGTACTAATCAGAAAATAGGAGTCAAGCTATCCCTTTTGTGCAGACAATACGATCATTTACCTAAGGGATTGCTAAATAAACTCCACCAGAAAACTCCTAGAATTATTAAGACCTTTCAGTAAAGTGGTGGATTATAAAATTAACTTACAAAAATCAGTATCCCTCCCATATACTAACAACAAGCAATCATAGAAAGAAACCATAAAAATATTATTTTAAAAAAAAAAAAAAAAAAAAAAAAAAAAACAAAACCTGGGAACAAACCTAAAAATACCAAAGATCTCTACAAAAAAATTTTTAACCCCCTGAAGAGGAGATTGAAAAAATGACATCAAAAGATCGTAAAAGTCCTCCCATAGAAAGAAGAGTCTTCCATACTCATGGATTGGGGAAAATTAATACAGTAAAATTAACGTATTCGGTACCCAAAATTAATATATCTGCATTCAAATGCTGTCTAGCTCATCCAATTAAAATCCCCATGAGTTTTCTTCACAGCTTGGAAATAAAACTCCTTAATTCATATGGAAAACAAATGATCCCAAATATGCCAAAGCAAAAACACTGTAGTAAATAAGGAGTATGAGCAACGGGGTGGTGGTTCACGAAATAACAGGACTTTAAAACGATATATAAAGCGGCACTTATAGTATAAAAAACAGGCCTCGGAGTTACTGGCAAAAAACAACTGATAGTATGTTTACCAATGGAATAAAATTGAGATACAAACTGGGCATGGATGATTTCTATACATTATTTTTCCAAGCACTCTCATTATTTGACAACTGGACGCGAAAAGAAGACTTCAGTGTGGAGGATAAGAACGAAAGCATCTTCAGCAAATGGTGTTGGCAAAGCTGGGTCACCACATGAGGAATAAAACTAAACCCTACCTCTCATCCAAATTTACAATATCCAACTCCAATGGAAATCAAAGACGTCTTCAACGTAGGAAACCCAACTCGAATGAGAATGGATAGAAGAAATAGGGTTGGCAGTAAGATGTAGAAAGAAAAGCATTGGCGCTGGCCTACAAAAGATTCATTAAGGTATGAGCTAAGAGTTCTCTACAGTACAATGAATCGAATTTGTAAAGTGATGCGCAATCAACAAAATTGGCAAAAGCAGGTGGGACTTCATAAACTCAAAAGCTTCAGTAAAGCAAAAGAAACAAATTCAGTGAAGTGGTAGAGAAAACCAGGTGAATGCGGGAAAACCACTACCAAGTTGATACAATTGACAGAGCAGTGAGACTTTACCACGAAATAATATAACTACTCAAATAAGCACAAGATAGAAGGGTTAACACACAAATGACTTCATTCAAAATGGAATAAAGGATCCCTCGCGGTCAGAGACTTTCACAAATAAGGGAACATAAAGATGGACTGATAACATCTTAAAAATAGTATAAATATAGCTTAATAATTAAGGAATGGCAAATTAAAACTACTTTTAAGATATCATCTCACTATGATAGACTGGCTAGGATCAAGGAAACAAAGAATACCAAATGCTTGAGAGAGTGGGGAAGGTGGAACACTCATCCACTGCTAAGTGGGAATGTAAACTCAACAACCATTTTGGAAAGCAGTATGGAGAACTGTGAAGAGATTCAAGATGAGCTTACCATCTAACCCAATCATACCACTTCTTTGTGGCAACAATATACCTATAAGACTCTTCTTACTGCAGAAGATACATGCACAATCATGATTCTTATTGCAGTTTATCTTCACTATAGCAAAGACTCTAAAACCAACCCAAAATGCTCGCTCAACCAATGAGTGGTTAAAGAAAATATAGTACAGCTACACAATGGAATTTTATATGGCGAGTTGGTAAAGATAGATGACATCATGAACTTTGTTACAGGTAAATGGATGGAAACCTACGAGGTATTATGCTAAGTGACAAGTAACACAGTCCCTAGCAACAAGCAAATGATGAGGTATTCCTTTCATCTGTGGATGCTGCACCAAGCACCAAAAGTATGTTAAGGCAAACTGAGCATTTACATCAATGTTTATATACCTTTATCTGAAAGCAATCTATAATGTAAATCCTTTAAACAGGCTTCTAGTAAATTAAGCCCAGCACTTTATTTTTTATACTTTGTGAAATCTTGATTGTTGGATGAAGGGTGAAGGATACGTTAGGCATATTTTTAGAATAATTATAAATTTAAAAGGAAAATTTGTGAATCCTGAAATAGCATATTGAAATAACAGTTTGTGATACATATGATATAAGTTATATAGGTGTGACATATATTGCAATATATGTTGGTACAGATTGGAGGGAAACAACAGCAGAGGAACTAGGAAAGACTGAGTGAAACTTAAAGTTCGTTCCCATAGGAACAATATAAACCATCGCCTTTGAAAAAACTTTTGAAAAGAATCAGAAAAGATATAGGGCAGGAAAGGCAGGATGTGCATGAACATTGGTGGGAGTAGGTGCGGATGGCATGGAAGCAATATGAGTCTAGATTGACTGAATAAACTATGATGTATAAATACACATAACTTTCAATAAATGTTTAAAAAAAGACTTCCAATAATATTGAAACTATATGCTTGCAGTGTTTCCAAAAGGATATAAATTACAATAAATGACTAAAGGGAGCTAGAAAGAGTTCTCAGTGGTTAAGTACACATGTTGATCTTGCAGAGGACCTAGGTTCAGTTCCCAGCATTCCACATGAAGGAATAACCATCATGTAACTCCAGTTCTGGATATGTGAGACCCTCTTCTGGCCTCCATGGGCATTGCCAGACACAGATTATACCTACCAATCATATACAGGCAAAACACTCGTATGTCATTAAAATTAAAATTATAACGATTTTAAAATTAATAAACTTTATTAAAACCATATCTATTCTCAAACACTCCTTCAATGATAAACATACAGGCACAAGGATACAGACTATATTACTTTGCGGGCACTAGAGAGATGCCTAGCTGTTAAGAGCCACTGGCTGCTCTTGGAAGAAGACCTGCTTCAACTCCCAGATCCTACATGGTAGCTAAACAACCATCCATAACTCTAAATTCGTGGGAGATCTTGATGCCCTCTTCTGACTTCACAAGCATTACACACCACAGGTGCATTTAGATACATGCAAGGCAATAATCACTCATACACATAAAATAAAAAGTAAAAATGGAAAGCTATATCTCTCCTCTCATGAGTCCATTATCTGTCATATGAAATAGATGGTAAAGCACTAGCTACTCTAGAGAATATTAGAAACAGAACTAGCCTGGATTTTTCTATATGGCCTTATTGCCACTGCATTTGCAGTTTTCCTGGCTCTGCAAACTTCTAACAAGCTTTCCTCAACATAAACATATTTGCTCATATTGCACTTGTGGAGAAAAAAGCAGCATTCTTCTTTTCTCATACAGCATGATGGTTTCTCAAAAAGTGCCATCTGCTGTGGTGTATATGTGTGTCCTTAGATATGCTATGAGGTGCAGAAGCCACACATTTTCAAGGAAAATGTGATAGAGAAAAGCATATATAAGGAAATATACATATATCTTCCACCTATATCTGCATAGAACCTCAAGAAAGGTAAAAGCCACCTCAGAAGTCAGCACTCGAGACCAAGGAATATCTATAATACCCAACATTACCACACTCCAGATCAGAATGACCCCACAAGAGCCAGCATTTTAAGTATTTCTACCTCCTAGACTTCAAGTTCTTGATACAATTACTCCGCAATTTCAAGCATTAGGTACCTCTCGGCTCCGCTGTTTAGGTTGTCTATTTCCCTTAGATATAAATAGGTGCTTGGGGAAAGCAGTATAACCACCTAAATTATGTTATAGGCTTAATATCTATTTTATTATCATTATATTCTATGAGTTGGAGTTACAATCAGCTAAATACCGAATAGTCTCATCTGTTATTGGTATACCAATCATTTGCATTTACATACTTAGCCTGAAGATAATTTTGTATGGTATTTAGATGGGCCTACAGTTTGACTAGAACCTGTTGCATGAGGTTATATGTGGAATTTTCCACTTTGGGCATGATACTGGCATTCAAAACATTTTAAATTCTGGATGGGCAGTTTCATAGTATACTTTCTGTATGTCGGGAAGTGGAGGGTGTGTGGCTTAGTTATTTTGACCTTTCATAAGTTTTTATATAAATGCCCTAATCTTTGGAGACTTTTGCCTCTGTTCTTCTTCTCTTCTCTGCTATATATAATTACTCTTATTATATTAGTAGCTATATATATAATATATACTATTTCATTCCATGCTGGAAATAGATTGTCTCGATGTTCTTAGAAAGTAAGAGGGCGCTCAAAAAATCCTGTGAATTGAATCCACACTGGTTTGGACATGAGAATAATTACCATAAAACCCCTAATGTTTCTATCATCTACTTTTTTTTATTGATGCTGTTGTGTATTTCATAGATCATTTTTTCAATTCGCCGTTTCAGGGCATATATTTCCCGGCTTCCCTTCCTTATCTACACCCCCCCCTCTCACCCCACGCCGTTCTACCCATCCCAGAGTGCATGTGCATCACATCTTGCCGTAAGTTATTCTGACCCCACTCTGTTCTATCTGCTTATGATTTTGTTTTCTTTGTTTTCATTTCCAGGACCTTGGAATAAAACATAGTACATAACATTGTGAGTACAAGCGAGGAGTACCCTTCATGTAAAAACCGTAATTTCGGCAAAGGCGCAGTTATGTGTCAAAACTTCACGGACACAGAGTTCTCATGGGTGCTGTACGTTCATGAGACATGGGAGGCACCCACCCATCCTCTACGAAGAAGAAGGAAAAAAGAAAAAAAAAAAAAAATAGCGTAGGCATTCTGATACTTATGTCTAGTTTGTCAGCCCCCTTCTTTTTTTTTTTTTTTTTTTTTGTCTTTTGAGGGACAGGGTCTTACTGTAGCGCGCCCAAACTGGGCCTGGAACTCACCTCACCAGGGATGGCCTTCGTGTGTAGGAGCTGGTGCGGGCAGCAAACTTTGAGGCAAGTCTGGTGGGCTTTGTCCCACTGTCCTGTCTACTCCTTAAAGGAATATTTTAGGGAAGGGCGGGTGGCTCGTAGATTCCAAATCCAAGGTTGATTCAAAAATGAAGTGATTCCAGTGTACACCATACCTATTGTACATGTAGTCCGGGGCTTGGGCAACCATTAACCCGCAACTCCGTCCCATCAGCTTACCAACTTTTTTCACAAATTTCATCCTTACAATTTTTTTTCTCCGCACCAAGACAAAACCGCCTCTTCCAGCAGGGATTGACTTCTATCATCTTCTGGAGTCTTAAATTAAAGGGCAACTTAGATAATTTTCTGGAGAAAATATTTGTAGAGAAGCAAACACGTATGAATTCTACTAAAGAAAAAGAAAACTTGTTCTCTGCTACCTGCTGGGACTGTCGTGAAGTGCTCCTACTGAGCTTCAGGGATTCTCGGTCCATAGGTTTTTGCTTATTCGCATTGGTGAGCTGCCAGCTCTTATGTCGCAGGCAATAAGCCTTCGATACCTGACCTACTCATTATGCAAGCACATTGCTATTATATTATTTAAGGTATTTAAACAGTATAATATATAGCCTTTCTATCCTTGAACTAATTGAAGCACAACTCAATTATTATATAGTATTTTTAAAGTTTACTAATTGCTATGTAGTGTTATCTTTGGTTTAGACACAGATGTTTTGATGTTATGTTAATTCATGATTTACAATTTCTCTGTTAAGTATGGCAGGGTCTTGGTGTGGTTTATAACATCTCCACTAACCATTAGAGGAGTAAGCTTGTGGCATCAAGGCCATTTTGGTTATCCTCCAAGGAGAGAGCTAACGCCAATTAGATTTGGGATATACAGACATATGGCTCACTGCTGCGCAGTATTTCCAAGCAGATGATGTGTTACGCTGGTGCTGTGGAGGAGTTCTTGCTTGACTCAAGGAGACCTTATTTGCTTTAATTGGTTTAGTGGTCTTTGGTAACACTCCTTGGCATCCCAGAGGGACCAAATGTATACTGCAAGTGCGGTCTCCATACTCCTTTCCCATGTAATTCGGTCATTTCGACACCAGGGCCTTATCGCCTCTCTTTCCTGCAGATATCCCAGTTTGGACCGGCGGCAAGGAATAGACCTTACTTATACTTAGTAACCTATCGATCCCTCTTTCCACCTCCCAAGTACTAGCGTTATAGCTGTGTACCAATCACACAGAGTCTCTGTGTAGCTACGGTAGGCCTGGAACTTACTATGTAGACCAGGATTGCCCCAGTCTCAGAGAGATCTTGCCTGCCTCTGCCTTCTGTGTGTTGGGATCAAAGGCCATGATGTCAACATATTTTATGTAAACACTCCAAACTTAATTTTTATCCAGTTTTTCTGTTGTTTTAGTTTCTGACTTCCATTTATAAATGCAAGAACGATCTATAGTACTAGAGCTTATGTTCTCAGTGAAATGTGATTGAAATATATCAAGCCATGTGTCACAGAATCCTGAGGGTTACAGAGTATAAGTTTGAGATCTCCATACCCTACAAAAAAGCGTAGCTTTGTTTTTTTTTTTGTTTTTTTTGGTCTTTTTGAGACATGGTCTCCCTATCTGGCGTGTCCTAGAACTCACTATCTGAGACCAGGCTGGCCTTGAACTTCACAGAGATCCATTTGCCTCTCCTCCCAATGCTTTTCAGACTTAAGAGCGATTGCGCCACTACACCCAGTGCCAGCCAGCTTTTATACAAGATTGCTATGCACAGACTTAAATCTTAGTTAGGGCAGAACCATTGAGTATCATGTAAAGACAACCAAAAGAGTCTGTAATGTGGAATGAGAACTTCATTCTGTAGACAACAGGGAGCCATGTTAGTTAGGGCTCTTGGGTTTCAGGAGACCAGAACTAATTCTTGTTAACTGTTGAAAAGCAAGGGAGAGGAGAGGAGGAGAGGAGGAGGAGGAGGAGGAGGAGGAGGGAGAGGAAGAAAGAGTAATCTGGCATAAAGTGGGTATTTTAGGGAAGTTTACCCAATTATGTAAGAAGCATGAATACCAAGCGGTGATAGCGATCTCCAGGGCATGAATTTATGGATCAAGGTGATTACCTCTTAATTCTTTTTTTTTTTTTTTTTTTTTTTTTTATTTGTTGAGATGTGTTTGTGAAGTGTAGAAGTGTGAATGTAGTGTCTGCATGCAGGTCTGTGCACCCATGTCGTGCAATGCCGCGGAGGTCAGAAGAGGGTCTCGGATTCCCCTGGAACTGGAGTTCTCCTGGAATTGGAGTTACAGACGGTTTTAGCCGCCATGTGGGTGCTGGGGATCGAACCTGGGTCCTCTGCAAGAGCGTCGGTGCTCTTAACCGCTAGGCTATCTCTCCAGCCCCATGTAATTCTTTAAGGAACAATAGTCTGATATTTGATAATGTGATGTTTAAGGAAACTTTAGAAATCTTAATTAGCTTAAATGACAACTACGTGTATAGTTTCAATGGTGTTTGATTTGGAAACATGTTCAATAAAACTTGTTTTACAAGGCTTTTAAAAATAAATATATGTGCTAATAAAAATATAAATATATGTGCTAGTGGTGGGGCATTTCAGAGAATAGAAATGATATGATCAATTGAGATCATGTTACTCAGTGGCTGAATAGATATTCTCTCTCTCTCTCTCTCTCTCTCTCTCTCTCTCTCTCTCTCTCTCTCTTTCTCTGTGTGTGTGTGTGTAGGTTAGATGACAGCCTTGGGTGTTATTTCTTAGGTGTCCTTCACCCTGTTTTTTGAAACAGTATCTCTGATTTTGCCTGGAGCTCACCAAGTAGTCTAGGCTGGCTAGCCGGTGAGGTGTAGGGACCACCTGTCCGTCTCCTCAGTGCTGGGATTACACTGTGTGCTGCCAACATTCCCAGATTTTTTATATGGGTTCTGGGGATCAAACTTAAGTCTTCATGCTTGCAACATAAGCACTTTATCAACTAAGCTCTCTCCCTAGCCCAGAACCCTTATTAAGATGAAGTTAAGATTAAGATATTGAAGTTCTGAAATTCTTTCCCCAAGAGGCAAATCTCTTTTTGGACACTAAATCCTCGTTACTTTTAATATATGATTTTCCCAACTTTTAGAATCATTTACTTGGCTACAATGTTCAAAGAAAGATGAATGTTGCAGTGTACATCCATAATCCCAACTTTTAGGAGGCTGAGGCAGGAGGATTGGCAGAAGCTTGAAGCCAGCCTGGGCTACATAGTGAGTTCCAGGGTAGCATAGGAAACAGACATGTGAGACCCTGTCTCAAAACATGAGAGAGAGGGGGGAAGAGGGAGGGAGGGAGGGAGGGAGAGAGAGAGAAGAAAGGAGAGAAGAGGGAGGAGAAAAGGGAAGGGGAGGAAAGGAGAGGGGAGGGGAGGGGAGGGGAGGAGAAGAAAAGTTGGGGAGCTATTAGAATTAACTATCATAGAAGGAATGAACTGGGCTGGGTTGTCAGGGAATGATAGCAACTAAGGTATAAAGTAGTTTGCAAACCCAACTGAGCGTTAAAACCATTAAGACAGTTGCTTAAATTATGGACCCCAGAAATTCATCTTCAGCATGAACTAGAATGATTTTTGGATGTTGTGTGCAAATTTCATGATGCTTTTTGAGAAAGAGTCTCACTGCATTGCCCTGGCTGATCTCCAGTTCCTGGACTCGCAATCCTGCTGTCTTCAGCCTCCTGAGTAGTGAAAACTCGTGCCACCGTGCCCAGCTTGGAATGATTAATTTTATTTTTTATTATTATTTTTTTAATTTTATTTATTTTTTATATGTATAAATGTACTATCTGCATGTAGGTTTGTGCACCCATGTCGTACAGTGTCTCAGAGGTCAGAAGAGGTGTCAGATTCCCCTGGAACTGGAGTCAAAGATGGTTCTCAGCCGCCATGTGGGTGCTGGGAATCGAACCCGGGTCCTCTGCAAAAGCAGTTAGTGCTCTTAACCACTATCTCTCTCCAGCCCTGGAATGATTTAATTTTAATGTGCTCATCATCAGGACTGGAGAAATGGCTCCATGGTTAAGAGCACTGGCTGCTATTGCAGAGGACCACAGTTCAGTTCCCAGAATGCACACAGTGACTATCAACTCTGTGTAACTTCTGGCCTCCTTGAGGATTGCACAAATGTGGTATATTTTCATACATGCAGGCAAAACATCACACACACACACACACACACACACACGTTAATTAAAAAGTTCCCATCCTCCATATCTTCCATATGAGACAGGAGGCATAGAGGTGATTATTCTGTAGCCAGCTGGACCCTGGTCTATAGACTGACCCTCAGCAGTCACTGACCTATTAGATGCTTTTTCTAAATGTCCTTTAGTCCAGTTTCCATCTTATCTCTTGCTGTTGCAATTAAACATTATCAAGATAACAGCTTTTGAGTACTCACAATTTGTACTCATTAGATTTAGAGTCATGTATCTGCAGGATCTCTCTTGAGGTCTGTAGGATGAGAACAGGATAGAGAGGTACAGTGGCTCGGAGCTGTTACTTTATTTTGTTAGTGTGTCTGGGGCTCCTGAGAGATGATGTCAGTTTTTCTTTTGAAGATAATAATCCTAGGTCATATCCATCTTTTCACTATAGCTGAGTCTCCATAACAAACACACCCAAGCCTGGTATTTCTGAACTTATGGCTGTGCTAAAGACATGTTCTTCCTGGAGCCAGGCTCATTTTCCGATTTCTCCTCCACCCCCTGTCTCTGCTGACAGCCTCTTCCAAGTCTTGACATTTTTGAAGCCATAGGTTCTGGGTGCTCTCTCTAGGATGCTACAACACATTTGATTTTTCAGTAATATCAGGCATTTAAAAGAAAGGTGGTCTTTGTGCATGGAGATCTGGCATAGGTGTAAACAGATCATATGATCTCAGTTTGCTCCACAATTCCTACAGCTTGGGACTCATAGAGTGCTTAGCTAGGAAAGGTTTTACAGTTTTCAGTCATCCGAATGCTATCCTCATGACCTTTGGCACCCTCCATATGTTATTTCATTTTTCATTAAGTTAATGAACATGCCTTGCCTTCGCAATCATTACTCCCTCTAGCCTTTCTATAAAGAATAATATTCATGGGGCTGGAGAGATGGTCTAGCAGTTAAGAGTGCCAACTGCTCTTGCAGAGGACCTGGGTTCGATTCCCAGCACCCGCATGGTGGCTGAGAACCATCTTTGACTCCAGTTCCAGGGGAATCCGATGCCCTCTTCTGACCTCCCCAGCATTGCACGACACAGGTGTACAGACCTGCATACAGACAGTACATTCATATACATAAAATAAATAAAATAAAATAAAAATAAAAAATAATATTCATGAAGTCATTGATTCATGAAATGTGATTCATAAATTTATTTTATTTTTTTTCTACTGCACATTAAAAAAATATACATTTACTGACATGTAGTATCTAAAATCTCCCATCTACACACACACACACACACACACACACACACACACACATATATATATATATATATATATATATATATAATACTTTGGTAACATTATCCTAAGAAGACCCAAGAGTTAAGAGGAAGGTGAAGGGCCAGGGAGATGGCTCAGCAGGTAAAAGTTTTAGCCACATAAGCCTGATGACCTATGTTTGATTCCCAGAGTCAGTGTGAAATTCTGAATGTGTTTGTAATCCCAGCATTCCTCTGGCAGGATGGGAGGTGGAGATATACTGATGTTCTCAAGTCACCTAGCCTGGAATACTCAGCACGGTGTCACAAACAAGAGAGACCCTGCCTCAAAAGACCCTGTCCTCTGTCCTGTTCACACTCACACTGTCACACACACACACACACACACACACACGCGCACAAGACAGGTGATTCCAGACCCCTCAATTCAATTCATCACTGTGTGGGTGTCAATTTTAGAATTTTTTTTTACAAAAGTAGAAAACAACAACAACAACAACAACAACAAAAACCACTCTTAACCTCAGAAGTCACAGTTCAGGGCAGGAGCCAAGCTACAAAGTGTTTGTTGAACAAAAATGAAATTCAAGGCAGTGGTGCAGAGGATGGATAAGATCAGAATAAAATGGCATTTCTGTATGAAAATACCACAATGAAACCATTACTTTGTATACTAAATTTTTGTTCTTGAGAGTCTCACTATTATAGCCTTCTCGAGTCTAGGACTCACTCTGTAGACCAGACTGGCCTTGAACTCACAGAGATCTGCCTCCCTCTGCCTGACAAGTGCTATTGTTAAAGATATTCACCACCACACCTGGCTATGCTAACTTTAAAATTTTAGGGGCTGGAGAGATGGCCTAGCAGTTAAGAGCGCTGACTGCTCTTGCAGAGGAGCCGGGTTCGATCCCCAGCACCCACATGGCGGCTGAGCACCAACCATCTGGAACCTCAATTCCAGGAGAACTCCAGTTCCAGGGGAATCCGAGACCGTCTTCTGACCTCCGCGGCATTGCACGACACGGGTGCACAGACCTGCATGCAGACAGTACATTCCTACACATACAAAATAAATAAATAAATAAAATATTAAAAAAAATAAAATAAAATTTTAATTACATTTAAATTTTATTTTAAGCGTGTGAGTGTTTTGCTTACATGTATGTAAGTATACCACATGTGTGCCTAATGCCTATGGAGGCCAGAAGAGGGAATAAGATCCCTTGGAAATGGAAATGCAGCAGGTTGTGAGCTACCATATGGGTGCTGGGAACTGAACCCAGGTCCTCTGTAAGAACAGTCAGTGTGCTTAACCACAGGACTATCTCTACAGCCCTTGGCAATGCTAACTTTAAAAACCAATGATATTCATAGTTTTCTAATTATCAGAAGGGTTAGAGGCTGAGTTCTCTTTTGGACTGAGTGCCAAAGTGCACCAGAACGGACTTTCTGAAGGAAATGCAGCTTCTCCATAACCAAGAAGCTACTAATAAGTTTGTTGTGTTTAAGAATCCACTAGCAATAACAACAACAAGAACAACAAGAACGACAACAACAACAACAAAGAATGTACCAGTAGGGTTTGAGAGGCCATGATGGCTCAGTGGATAAGGTGCTTGCCAGGCAAGGGTGAGAACCTAATTTGGATCTTTGCCCCCTCTACCACCTGTAATCTCAGCATTCAGGAGACAAAGATCCTTGGGACAACTTGGCTAACTAGACTAGCTAGAAATGGTGGGCTCTGGGTTCAATGAGAAACCTTGAAGTGGAGATCACTTGATGTTAACTTTGGGCCTCTACACATATGCCCACACATACAGATGTATCCGCACACGTGTGAACACACACACTCCACCAGCAGGTCCTAATCCTGGCACTGTGTGCCGCCTCAGTGTCCTCTCCTCTGCTGTGCTTCTATATGATACTTGTGAATCTGGGGATAGCATACTGGGCACTGCTGCTGTGGGGTCCCACATCTCTCTGACATCGTGCTATACAGCCAAGGCAGGTAGAAAGGGAGCTCTTGATCTCATCCTCTTCGGCCTTTTAAATCTCTCCTGAGTGCTTCTAGTTTAGTGGGAATCATCCAGAACCCCAAGACGTATGAGAAACAGGAGTTAAAGCCCCTGAGGGGTGCATACAGGAAGTGTCAGGAAAGAGAGGATGGGTGCTGAGAAGCAGGTAGTCAGACCCAGCACACTGCCTGCCAGCGCTGCTTCTGTGAAGTACGAAAACACTGAGGCAAGGGAAAAGAAGACATGATCGATGGGGGCTGGAGAGATGGCTCTTCAGTTAAGAGCACTGGCTGCTCTTACAGAGGACCTGGGTTCTGTTCCCAGGACCCACATAGTGGCTAACAACCCTATTTTATTTCCACCCTTGGCAGACACTGCACATACATGGTACATACATAGACATGCAGGCAAAACATATATAGACATGCAGGCAAAACACTCATAAACATAAAATAATTTTTAAAAATATAAGGAAAATGTGACCAATAAAGTTTTTTTTTTTTTTTTTTTTGTCTTTTAAGACAGATTCTTCCTGTAGTCCCAGCTATCCTGGAACTCACTATGTAGATCAGGCTGGCCTTGAACTCACAGTGATCCATCTGCCTCTGCCTCCCAAGTGCTGGGATTAAAGGCATGTGCCACCATGGCCGGCCGACCAATAACATTTTTAAAATAACATTTTATTTATGTTTATGTGCATGTGTGTGTGTGCACACATACCATAGTGCATGTGTGGAGGTTTGAGGACCAGTTACAGGAATGGACTCTCCTTCTACCATATGGCACTTCAGCCTTTGTGGCAAGTTTTACCTGATGAGCCATTTCACCAGCCAAATCGAGTTCTTTTTTTTTTTTTTAATTTTATTTATTTCTGTATGTGTATGAATGTACTGTCTGCATGCAAGTCTGTGCACCCGTGTCATGCAATGCCGCAGAGGTCAGAAGAGGGTGTCGGATTCCCCTGGAACTGGAGTTCTGGAATTGGAGTTTCAGACGGTTCTCGGCCGCCATGTGGGTGCTGGGGATCGAACCCGGGTCCTCTGCAAGAGCAGTCGGTGCTCTTAACCGCTAGGCCATCTCTCCAGCCCCTTTTTTTTGGTCTTTTTGAGACAGGATCTCCCTGTAGCCTCAGCTGTCCTGGAACTTGCTACATAGACCAGGCTGGCCTGGCTTGAACTCACAGATATTTGCCTGCCTCTGCCTCCCGAGTGCTGGGATTACAGGTGTGTGCCGTAATGTCTGGCCCAATGCATTCCTTTTTTTTTACAGTCCTTTTATGTCACCACACAGTTGTTCTTTTGTGAGCTGGAAGATTGTGTGTGTGTGTGTGTGTGTGTGTGTGTGTGTGTGTGTGTGTGTGTGTGCGTGTGCGTGTGCGTGTGTGTGTGTGTGATACTAGGTTTTATATAATCTGAAGTTACATACTTGCAAACATATAGGTTAAGTCAATAAAAGTGACGCTGGTTGTACAGATTGACATACCAGTCTCAGACATGGACTCCTCACTGCCTTCTTTTTTCCTCACAGTATTCTTTTTTTTTTTTTTTTGTCTTTTCGAGACAGGGTCTCCCTGTAGCCCCAGCTGACCTGGAACTCATTCTGTAGACCAGGCTGGCCTTGAACTCACAAAGATCCACATGGCTCTGCCTCCTGAGTGCTAGGATTAAAGGCATGTGCCACCACGCCTGGCTCCTCACAGTATTCTTTGAAAAAAGAATTATTGAATTTTTGAGACTTTCATAGAATGTATTTTGGTCATATTAAGCTCCATCCTCTATCAACTCTGCTTACTACCCCTAGTGCAATTCATATTCTTTATTATTTTTTTAAGGCCGGCCAAGCCTAATTTGTATCCCCAAATCCCCTTCAGTGTCGTTCTATCCTATGGAGCCTGGTCGTACCCTTGAAGAAAACTGACTTTCCTTCTACAACAGCTATCAGTTGCCAATAGTTCCTCGGCTAGGGTTGAGGCTTCTTGTCCACTCCTCCTCTCCATGCTGGGATTTTGTCTGGTCTGAGCTTGTGTAGGTCTTGCGTATGTTGCCACAATTGTTGTGAGTTCATATGAGTAACTGCCTTGCTGTTTGTCAAATACTGTTTTCTTGTCATCAAGTCTTTCTTACAGTTTTTCTGTCCTCTTTGTCTGCCATGATGCCTGAATCTTGGGAGTCGAGGGTTTGATATAGGCGTCCTATTCAGTCTAAGCACTCTGAAGTCTCTGATTTCTTTGCACATTGATCACTTGTGGGTCTCTGTGTTAACCGTCATCTGCTGTAAGAAGCTTCTCTGGTGAGAGTTGAGAGATGCATTAATTTATAGACATAACAATAAAGACCCTGTTGCTGAAGACATGGCATATGTGGGAAATCAAGCTGGTGCTGACTTCAAAGCTTCTTTTCTACTGGCTAGCTTTCATAGTGTTGGAAAGTGCTATGCATGCTACTGGGAGAGAAAAGTAATCATCAACCTTGCTTAGCTGTGAACCTTACAAGCTACAACTGGCCTGGCAAGACAGAGCCACTGGTGCAGTAGTGGCATGAATGTTATGTGAGTAACCAACCACTTTCTGGTTGGACTTAAGATTTGCCTCACAAGAAGGTGCTCATACATGCCACTGTTATCAGGCCTAGGAATCTGTGGCTAGACAGATCACAGGCTGTTTCAGAGAACCACTTCTATTATTCTGCTAAATGGACATAGTATTGTATGATATCCTAGTAATTAGCCTTCTTTTAGTTTTTTTGTTTGGAGGACAGGGTCTTGCTATATGACCCAAGCTGGCCTTTAACTCAAGGCAGTCCTCCTGTCTCAAGCTCCCAAGTGCTGGGATTACAGGTGTTCACCACCATGCCTGGCTAGTCTTGCATTCTTGTGTTCTATACCTTTCACAAGTTATCCTGTAGGTATTTAACATGTGTCATGTGCTGTGACAGCCTTGCAGCCCAAAGAGCTCTAGTGATTGGACAAGAAATAACCAAACAGGGGCCAGCAAGATGATTCCCTGGGTAAAGGTAACTGCCCCCAAGCCTGGTAACATGGGCTTGATCCCCAGGACTCACATGGGAGAAGGGAAGAATTGACTCCTGCAAGTCATCCTCTAACCTCTATGGCACACATTTGTGTCCCTTCCCACTAAATAAATACATACCAATTTAATCACCAGTACAGCTAGTGTGGCTAGCCAGCTTGCTCCAGGGATCTCCTGTCTCTGCCTTCTGAGTGCTAGAATTACAGGGAGGCTCCCATACCCACATAGCATTTATGTGGCTTCGAGGAATCCATACTTTGATGCTCATGCTTGTAAGGCAGGTGCTTTAACCACTGAGCAATCTCCCTGATCTTGCTTTGAGTCTTAATCTTCTTTCAAGGGCCAATTCAGTGCAAATTTTTCACCCTCTCAAACAGGGCTTCTCTCTCTCTCTTCTATCTCTGTTAGGAAATAAACCGTTCCCCTCACTTGGGACCTGGTTTCCATTGGTCCCCCTTTCAGGCTGTCATTTCCCTGTAACCTGCTCGGGAAGGTCCCTCCCCCATTTCCCTCTTCTGTTGCACACTTCTAACCATTGCTTATGAAGGACGAGGAAAGAAACCAGCGATGCTCTCACTCCCATTGCAAGACAAAGGCTCCTTTAAGGACTTTTCATAGGGACAGAGAGAATATTCAGACAGACCTAATTCAGAGGAAGGATGAGGTGGGCTCTGGAAGTTACCATAGCCATCAGAATCTGCAAAGAGATGATTGAAGTCATGGGGGGAATGTGGGACCTTCTGGGAATGGATGCAATTAACCACCCCACTTCTTCACATAAAGCTCCTCTGGGAACTTGGTTACTGACCAAGGCCCACCAGTGTTAGGAAATCAAGTCTATCTTGATTTCTAATTTAAGAAATTGACGGAATTTTCCAAATGGCCCCCACAGCCTCTGAATATGATGATTGTGATATGTTCTTTGACACAGATGATCTTAAAACAGGGAGACTGTTCCTCTGGGCTTGATTCTTTCACAGGGATGGGAGGGAGAGAGAGAGAGATATCAGAGCAGAGCTTCTCTGGCTGGAGGCATAAGAGGAATCAAGATTCAAAGTTCAAGGCAGGCGGGCGTGGTGGTGCATGCTTTTAATCCTAGCACTTGGGAGGCAGAGGCAGGCAGATCTTCATGAGTTCAAGGCCAGCCTGGTCTACAGAGTGAGTTCCAGGACAGCTGGGGCTACAGGGAGACACTGTCTCAAAAAGACAAAAAAAAAAAATAATAAAAAATAAAAAAGATTCAAAGTCCAAGAGAGAGTTCACGCACTACATTTGCTTTGAAGATTGAGGGGCCCTGTGGGAAGGAATGTAGGTGGTATCTAGTGACAAGGGTGGACCCGGCCCAGCAGCCAGCAAGAAAACAAGATTCTGGACCCTACAGCCACAGGAATTGAATCTTGTGAACAACCTAAATAGGTTTAGAAATAATTTTTTCTCTAGGGTCACCAGGTAAGAGTTCAGCTTAGACTATAAAATGCTTGAGACCCTGAGTTCAAGCCCCAGCACTGCAGAATGAATGAATGAATGAATGAATGAATGAGTAAATAAAAGCCTAGCTGGGTTGATAGATTGACTTTAGCCCTGTGAGAACCCAAGGGACAGGCCAGGTGAACCAGCTGGATGCTGCCTCACAGAATAAATGAATGCTGTTCTAAGCCGTTAAGTTTGTCATAGACCAATAGAAAATGAACGTGCATGCTGTGACCTGCCCAGTGTTGACCTCAGCAGCACTTTCTGCCTCAATTGGCCTTATATGCCCTTTTACTTTGGGATGCTTTAGCTGGGACCCCTTTGTATAACCCCTCAACATTTGATACACTGGCTGATCTTATCTGAACATAAGCCTGGCCTCTTATGTTACCTTTCCAACACTGTGACAAACTACATCTGACTGTAACTCTAGCTCCAGAGGATATGATGTTCTCTTCTGGGCTCCATAGGAACCTACCCACACATAGAAATGCATACATACACATAATTTAAAATAATTAAAAGTAAATCTTAAAAAGAAACAAGGTAGAAGGCCAGTGAGATGTCTCAGCAGCTAAAGGTGCTGGTTACACATTGCCTAGTTCCCATAAAAAGTTGGAAGGAAAGAACTGACTTCACAAAGCTGTCCTTTGACCTCTACATGTATACTGTGGCATGGTTGCCCCCTATCATGCACACATACAAAATAATAATAATAATAAATATTGTTCTTTATTTTATATGTTTCTCAGGAGAAGAACAATGCTCAAAGTTGAACTCTGAACTCTGGCCTCTACATGCACATGCACACATGTGCCTGGGCACGTGTACATACACACACACACACACACACACACACACACACAGAGTTTCAATATCTCTTTCAATTTTACACCACTAAATGACATTATTTCCTTATACTAGTCTCCACCTATTAAAAGTTCCACTATCTATGGGGCTGGAGAGTTGGCTCAGTGGTTGAAAGTGCCAACTGCTCTTGCAGAGGACCTAGGTTCGATTCCCAGCACCCAAATGGTGGCTAAGAACCATCTTTAAGCTGGGCATGGTGGCACATGCCTTTAATCCTAGCACTCAGGAGGCAGAGGCAGGTGGATCTCTGTGAGTTCAAGGCCAGCCTGGTTTACAGAATGAGTTCCAGGCCAGCTGGGGCTATAGGGAGACCCTGTCTCAAAAAAAAAAAAAAAAAAGTTCCACTATCTCCCGATAGCACCTTGGGTTGAGACTTTTTTTTTTTTTTAAAGGAAGATATCTGCAGACATTTATTTAAAGTAAGATATCTGCAGAGCAAATAACTCTTAAATTTTGATTCAGGATGAAGCAGTTACATAAAAATATTGAGAAGAGGTGCATGCAGAAGTCAACTACATGATTACTTCTTTGCCCATTCTTCTCTCTCTTTTCTTTCCCGAATAACCTCTTTCAGATATGGTTCAAGGTAGAATTTATCCTCCTCATATTTTGTCCACTGCTCCTTAGGCAAGATTTGGTGCCTCATGGTCAGGTCCAGTGCTCTCTTAATGCGAAACATTCTGTCATTATAAAGGTTCTCAGGAAGCCTTCTTATGGCTTCTTTCACATCGTCAGTCTCCAGGAGTAGATCATCTCGCATTAACCCTAGTTTGTTGAATCCTGCAGCATTGTAATACCATTTTCGAAAACCTTCCAGCCACCGGCCTGATGCTGCAACAGACCTGCCCGCCATGTTGACCTCGGGCTGAGACTTTTAATACAGGAGCCTTTGGTATAATAATCAAAATCTGAACTATAGCAAGATGTGGTGGTACCTGAAGCACTTGGGAAGCCAAGGCAAATGACTGTTGTGAGTCTCCAGGCCAATCTAGGCTACATAGTAAGACCCTGTCTCAAAACACTAAAAGCAAAACAAAACAAAAAGACCTAAACTATGAGATTCTGCCCCTGGCTCCCTTGTCCATTTCATAATGCAAAGTTTGTCAGTCCGTCCCCAAGAATCCCCCAAGCGTTACTATTTGTTCCAGGATTGCTAGAGGTCCAGATTCTGAGACCTAATACAAGCTCCTAGCTGTGAAACCTTGCAAAAATGAATAGAGCAAATTACAACATTCTAATGTTTAACAGTGAATAAACATTTCCATTCCAAAAGGAAAGAATAGGGGCTGGAGATATGGCTCAGTGGCTAAGAGAATGTACTGCTCTTGTGGAGGACCTGAGCTCAATTCCCAGAGTCCATGTTGAGTGGCTCACAACCACCTATAACTCCAACTACAGGGGATCTAACAACCTTTTCTGGTCTCTGCGGGCACTTGCATGCCTATGAACATACCTATACACAGACAGACACAAATACATATAATTAAAAATTTAATGCACATACCTATATACAGATATACACAAATACATATAATTAAAAATTAAAAAAAAACCCTTAATCTTCAAGAGGGAAGAATAGGAAACTCAGGAGGAACTGAGCCAAAAAGCAAGACTGAAACCTCAGGGCAAATGTTAAATCCTCTAGCTCCACATCCAGTGTCTAGAGAACATGGTTGCCTCTTCTCTCTAGTTCTTTAGAAAACTTCGGTGTCTACCAGACCTAAATTGGAGTTCCAACTCAAGTGGGAGTGAAATAGTTATTTCTCACATCTCCAATAACTAGTACAGTGACCAGCATACAGTTGGTGCTCAGTAATATATATACGATGCTGATGGACACCTCCTCCTCCTCAAACCTTCCTGTGTTGGCCCTTGATGCTATAGCTATGTCAAAGTCTGTGCAGTTTCTAGGAGACACAGTGGTCTCCCTGTACTTGCATTTCTCCACCCTTACTAACCCTTTTCAACTGGTTAAGTCTCAGCTTAAATATGACATTTGGTGGAAAGCTTTCTGTGGTCTTCCTGTTCAAGATTAGATGCTTTGGGGCCTGAGAAGATGGCTCAGTGGTTAAGAGCATGGATTGCTCTTCCAGAGGGCCAGAGTTCAGTTCCTAGTACTCATGTAGGATGATGGCTCACAACTGCCTGTAACTCCAGCTCCAGAGGATTGGCTTCCTCTTCTGGCCTCTGCGGGCACTTGTGTGCACATCCACCCATCATCGCAGTTGTCCCCATGATCACTGTTGCTGTGGTTTAGATATGAAACGTCTCCGCAAAGGCTAATGAACTGAAGTGTTGTCCCCAGCCTAGGTAGAGGAAATAGGTCACTGGTGATATCTTTGGGGTTGTCTCTCTCTCTCTCTCTCTCTCTCTCTCTCTCTCTCTCTCTCTCTCTCTCTCTCTCTCTCTCTCTCTTCCTCCTCCTTCTGGCTGTCAAGATGTGAGCTATTCTCTTCTATCATGCCCTCCTCACTGTGGTAGGCTAAAACATCTGAACCATAAGCCAAAATGAATTCTTTCTTTTAAGCTGTTTTCTCACTACAACAGAAGTTTGTCAGTGTTATTATTTAGTAGATTGCATGCTCTAACATAGTGGAGACAGATCTCTTTTTGTAGCTTTTTTGTTTTGTTTTGTTTGGGAATAGAAGGAGGTGCTGGGGGTAAAATCCAGGGCCTTGAGCATGCTAAGTAAGCCCTCTACCTGTGAGCTATAACCCATGCTCTATTTATTTATTTATTTATTTATTTATTTATTTATTTATTTGTTTATTTTCACTTTTGAAACTCCAACAGCCTCCTCTGGAGAGCCTATTCTCAGTAAGGATCATAAACATTACACTCATGCTTCCTAATCACCAGAGGACCTTGCTAAAGCATACCTTCTGATCCTTGGGATTGGGTAGGGCCTGAGAGTCTGCATTCTAATGATTCCAGAGGATGTCGTTTCTCCAGGTCTATGCACCACACTCAGAGCAGCCAGGTGACAAGGAGGGGGGTGTTCCCACTGTCATCTCATTGTGCAAAAAATTTTGCACAGAATCTGCACAGAATTTGAGGTGCAAATAAAAGTTTCAAGACAAAAAAAAAGTTTCAAGACAAAATTTCCCTTTTCATTGCTAAGCCAGCTGACTTTTTACAAAACCAATAACCTTGGCCTTATTAGCAAGGGAGCTAACTTCTGCAAATAAATAAATGACAACATTTGGCTCATTTGCATTTCAAAACTGTTTCCTTCCTTTGCTCACACTCTGGTAGAGGTGTTAATGAACCATGAAATGTCTAGAACATGGGCTGTGAGGAGGAAAAGCTGCAGAGCTGACAGTGCCTGGTGGTTATCAGTCTCTAAAAATCAAGAGCCATTAAGTACAAAGTGGTATTTTGGATTAGACAAACCATGTGCACACACATCACATGCACACACACACACACACACACACACGCATATGTGTGGCATTAAGAGAAAAACGGGTGAAATCAGAATAAAGTAGGGACTTTAGTTAATACTAATATATTGGTTTCTTGGTTTTGACAAATGTTGCATAGTAATGTAAGAATGTTAACAAAGGGGCTGGAGAGATGGCTCTGCATTGAGCACTGGATGCTCCTGTAGAGGACCTAGGTTTGATTCCCATCATCCACAACAGTCCATAACATCAGTTCCAGGGGAATCTGACACCCTTTTCTGACCTCCACAGGCATTGTGTAGCACAGGTGCACTAACATACAGGCAGGCAATACACTCATACACATAAGATAAAAATAAGGGGCAAGAGAGATGGCTCGCCAGTTAAAAGAACTGTCTGTTCTTGTAGAAGATCCAGGATTGATTCCCAGCACCCACATGGTGACTAACAACTGTCCATAACTCCAGTTCCAGGGGAATCTGATTCCTTCTGCTCTGAGGGCATTGCGTGACACAGGTGCAGTATGCACATGCAGACCAGACACTCATACACATAAAATAAAATAATTAGAAAATAATAAAAATAGTAAACTAAAATTTTTTTTAAAAAAAAGAATGCTAGCTGGGTGTGGTGGTACACACCTTTAATTCCAGCATTCAGGAGGCAGAGGCAGGTAGATCTCTATGAGTTTGAGGCCAGCCTGGTCTATATAGCAAGTTCCAGTCCAGATAGGGCTACAGAGAGACTCTGGCTCAAAAAGACAAACAAGAATGCTAACATTAAGAGAACCTGGATGAAGGGTATATGGGAATTCTCTATTACCTTTGCAACTTTTTTCTAAGTATAAATGAAACATTATTCTAAAATATAAGAAGTTTACTGCTAGGCATGGTGATACATGTTTGTTGTAATCCTAGCCCTCCGGGGGATGAGTAGGAAGATGGTGAATTTGAAGCCAGGCTAAACTAATAGTGGAACCATCTCAAAAACAAAACGAAACAAAAAGTTTATTAAAAATCAAGCACTGGATTATAAATTTCCTTATTTTACTTAGTGGCATAGAAATATAAAGCAAATTTCTGTAACTATGCAACAATTATGTTAAAAATGGAGGCCAGGTGTGGTGGCGCATGCCTTTAATCCTAGCACTCAGGAGCAGAGGCAGGTGGATCTTTGTGAGTTCAAGGCCAGCCTGGTCTACAGAGTGAGTTCCAGGACAGCTGGGGCTACAGGGAGACCTTGTCTCGAAAAGACCAAAAAAAAACCCCCCAAAAAACGGAGGTAAGTATTCACTGGAAGGATTTTCTTTTTCTTTTTCTTTTTCTTTTTCTTTTTCTTTTTCTTTTCTTTTCTTTTCTTTCTTTCTTTCTTTCTTTCTCTTTCTTTCTTTCTTTCTTTCTTTCTTTCTTTCTTTCTTTCTTTCTTTCTTTCTTTC
>VZQC01015416.1:665859-678099 GCA_009823505.1 Rhizomys pruinosus
AAAAAAAAAAAAAAAAAAAAGCTGGGAGTGCTGGTGCACGCCTTTAATCCTAGCATTTGGGAGGTAGAGGCAGATGGATCTCTGTGAGTTAAAGGCCAGCCTGGTCTACAGAGTGAGTTCCAGGACAGCCAGAGCTACAGGGAGACCCTGTGTCAAAAGACAAAAACAAAACAAAACAAAAAACTGGATGCATAGGGCTGGAGAGATGGCTCATTGGGTAAGAGCATTGGCTGTTCTTGCAGAAGATCCAGGTTCAAATCCCAGTACCCACACAGTGGTTAACAACCACCTGTAATTTCAGTTTTAGGGGATCCAATGCCCTCTTCTATTCTCTGAGGGCACTATATAACATGAGTGTACTTGTATACATGCATACAATACATAGTTATACATAAAATTTTTAAAAATTAAAATAAAAAAAATGGATGCATGCTTTGACATTGGAACATAGAATTTGGGATAACATAAATCTGTGTTTTGGGGCAGTGGTCACTCATATTTGGTTCCAGAATAAATAATTTCTTATCCTCTTAAAACAACAACAAAACAATAACAATAACAACAACAACAACAACAACTGGATGCTATGGTGTTCTTCCGTCATCCCATCACGTCTATGTCCAGATAGAGGATGGAAACAGGACCATCAGCTGGAAGCTCCTGTATGCAGCATCTCAGTGGCAGAAACAAGAGAGACTCTGCCTTAAGGAAGGTGGGAGGCCAGGCATGGTGGCATATGCCTTTGATCCCAGCACTCAGAAGTAGAGGTAGTCAGATCTCGGTGAGCTCAAGGCCAGCCTGGTCTAAATAGTGAGTTCTGGGGCCAGCCAGGGCTATACAGTGAGACCCTATCTAAAAAAAGAAAAGAAAAGAAGAGAAAGAAAAGGAAAACCAGGTAGAAGGAGAAAACCTACTCTCAAAAAGTTGTTCTCTGAGTGCCACACAGATGTGCCTGCATTCATACTATACACACACAAATAAATGAATGTAGCCAGGCATGGTGGTGCTTTTAATCCCAGCACTCAGGAGGCAGAGGCAGGTGGATCTCTGTGAGTTCAAGGGGAGCCTGGTCTATATAGTGAGTTCCAGGCCAGCTTGGGCTGCAGGGAGACCCCATCTCAAAAAGATACCCCCCGAAAACCCCCCCAAATAAATGAATGAATCTTTATTAAATAAAGAAATGACAAAAATTGTTACATAAAGTTAAAGGGCTTCTGCATAGGAGGAGTAGAGACAGCTACAGAATGGGAGAAACATCTTTGCCAACTATACATCAGACAGTCACTGACTAGAGTATATAAAGAACTCTAAAAATTAAACAGCAAAAAAAAATCATCTAGTTAATAAATGAGCTAATGAACTGAATAGGCAGCTTTTAAAGGGAGAACTACAAATGGCCAATAAATAATTGACAAAGTGCTCATCATCCTTAGCCACCAGGGAAACACAAATTTAAAATAAAAAAAAATTTAATTTTATGTGCGTGAGTGTATTACCTGCATGTGTGTAAGTGCATGGAATCACCTGGAACTGGAGTTATGGATAGTTGTTAGCCACCATGTAGGTGCTGGGATTTGAACCAGGGTCTTCTGCAAGAACAGCCAGTGCTCTTAACCAATGAGCCACCTCTCAAGCTGCAAAATGCAAATTTAAATTGCTTTGAGATTTCATGTTACACCAGGCAGAATGGGTATTATCAAGAAAACAATTGACAACAAAGGTTGAGGAGGAAGTGAGGAAGAGGAACTCTGAATCACTGCTGGTGGGAATGTAAATTTGTGTGGCCATTATGGAAATCAGTAGGGAGGTTCCTCAAAAATAAAAAATTAAAAAAAAACCTATCATATGACCCAACTACACTATTCCTGGGTACATATCTGAAGGACTCACAGAGACACATGCACATCCATATTGCTCCACCATTCACAATAGCCAGGAAATCGCACCAGCCTAGACGTCCATCTACAGATGAATGGATAAAGAAAGTGTGGTATATATAGCAATGGAATATGTTACAGCCAAAAAGAAAAACAAAGGTTAGGGAGATGGCTTAGCCTGTAAAATGCTTGCCTTTCAAGCAACAGGACCTGATTTTAATCACCAGAACACACATTTTTTTTTTTGCTTGTTTTGTTTGTTGTTTGTTGTTGTTTTTGGTCTTTTTTGAGACAAGGTCTCCCTGTAGCTACAGGCTGGCCTGGAACCCAGTATGTAGGCCAGGCTGGCCTTGATCTCATAGAGATCCACCTGCTTCTGCCTCCCAAGGCATGTACCTCCACCTCTGGCTTTGGTTTTGTTTTTAAAGTCAGGTGTCCTGGTGCACACCCACAATCTCAGCTTTGGGGAACCAGAGACAGGAAGGTGGATCCCTTGGCTGACTAGCCAGCCTAGCTGAATCAGTGAGCTCTAGGCCATTTTGAGACCCTGTCTCAACAAACAAAACAAAACAAGGCAAAACCAAAGTGGATAGCTCCCAAAGAACAGCACTGGAGGTTGACCTCTGGCCTCCAGGAGCAGGTGCATGTGCACAGACATAAAGGAAATCATGGCATTTTTAGGAAAATGTATGGAACTAGAAATCACTGTTAAACTGAAATAAGACAGATGCAAAAAGACAAATACCACATTTACTTTAAATGAAGAACCTAGATTTAAAATTATAGCAGGGTTGATAGCACACCTTTTACTCTAGCACTCGGGAGGCAGAGGTAGGTGGATCTCTGTGCATTGGAGGTCAGTCTGGTCTACATATTGAGTTCCAGACCAGCTAGGACTATATAATGAGACCTTGTCCCAAATAAATAAATAAATAAATAAATAAATAAATAAATAAATAAACTGAGTTTTGGCTGAAATATTAAATTCATAGTACATCCGATCCCTGGAAACTACACTCAGAACTCGGGATAGCTTTGTTTATTATTTATTATTTATTAGTCTTTTTTGAGACAGGGTCTCCCTGCAGCCCCAACTGGCCTGGAACTCACTATGTAGACCAGGCTGGCCTTGAACTCACAGAGCTCTGCCTACCTCTGCCTCCCGAGTGCTGGGATTAACGGCGTGAGACAGCTCCTCCCCCACTTATTTTGCAGTCCTCCTGCCTCTGCCTCTGAGTACTGGAAGGATCATTGTGAACCATTTAGCCTGTCATCACACACCTGGTCTTGGTATGTCGTCTTGCTACAAATGTGTTTCTTTGCATATGAAAGTCTGTAAGTCTGAATGTACAGGGGACTTGAACTTATCCATCACTACAGTCAGTGACAACTCACTGTAGACTGGGCACATCATAGGCACTTAATAATTTTTTGTTGGGTGGATTAATAAACGAGGTACTTCAGTATTTGAAGTGTATACCTGCCTGAGAATCATGGGTTTTCCCAATGATCATTTCTTTGTTCAAACTGCATCCATTTGATGAAACTGTTTTTTTCAGACCTTAACAAAAACAAAACAAGGGGCTGGAGAGATGGCCTAGCGGTTAAGAGCACCAACTGCTCTTGTGGAGGACCGGGGTTCGATCCCCAGCACCCACATGGCAGCTGAGAACTGTCCGTAACTCCAATTCCAGGAGAACTCCAGTTCCAGGGGAATCCGACACCCTCTTCTGACCTCCAAGGCATTGCACGTCACGATGCACAAACTACATGCAGACAGTACATTCATATTAAAACAAAACAAAACAAAAAAACCCAACTTGGGCCAGGCACGGTGGTGCATGCTTTTAATCCCAGCACTCAGGAGGCAGAGGCAGGCGGATCTCTGTGAGTTCAAGGCCAACCTGGTCCACATAGCAAGTTCCAGGCCAGCTCGGGTTTCAGGGAGACCCTGTCTCAAAAAGCCAAAACAACAAGAACAACAACTTATCAATATGGCTTGCTCAGTTCTGGTAACTTCTTAGAAAATCAGGAAGGTCCACTAAGTGTTGAAAACTTGTTCCCTAGCTGATGCAGCTGTTGGAAAGTGGTGAAACTTCAGGAGGCGTGGCCTACTTAGGGTGTGACTTTGAAGGGTAGATCTTGTCCCAGACCCTGTTTGGCTGTCTGTGCTTCTGGCTGCCATGAGGTCAGCAGCTTTGTTTTACCATATCATTCCACCATGACGTTCTCACCACAGTCAGTGCCTGTATTACACGGAACCAAGTGATTATAGGATGAGATCTCTGAAACTGTGAGCCAAAACAAGCCTTTCCTTCTTTAAGTGTTTTATCTCAAGTATTTTGTCACAGCGACAGAAAGATGGCTGTTACACTCTTCTAGAAACTGCAACTTTAACTGAAATCTTGGATGGTGACTGTGTACTGGTATCATAGGACTCTTCTTAGGACCAGCACTGAGGTCCAGGTTCTGGGCTGGCCAGTGCTATGGTTAGGTAACAGAGAGTCTGCATCATGCTTGGCAGCTCCTTGGTAGATGCATGATTCCTATCAGGCAATCAGAGTCTTCTTTGTGGTTGTTAGACTTGGAGCTAGGACTGGTGAGATGGCTCTGTGGGCAAAGGGTGCTTGGTGTATAAGAGTGGTAACTTGAATTTCATCCCTAGAGCCCATGTAAAGGTGGAAGGAACTGTCCTTTGACCTCACATGTGGGCTATGGCATGCATTAACATCCTACTCCCATGACATTTACACACATACACACATAAGTAAAAATAAAATTTTAAACTTGGAGCTGAGAGAGGAGCTTTTACTCGTTAGAGCACAGAATTGGGGCACTGCAACCCCAAGGGCAGCTGTCAGCTACCTTCTGTGTCACATAGAGAAAACCTGCAGGAGGAGAAAGAATGGGCTTAGAGAAAATATGGAAATAGAGCGAGAGAGACCTGACACCCATGTTGGGTGCTAGCTCCAATTATACTTCCGGCCCTCTTAGCCACCTGAACTCCCAGCAGTGACAGCCAACAAAGGCCCCCTTTTCTTTGGCTGGTCTGAATTTCTGCCAGTTGCTATGGAGAGTTTTGACTACTTCTATTAAAGCTGGAGAAAAATATACCATTTCTTCTCCACTCTTAATGAGAGTCAGCACCAGCCAGGGAGCCAGCTAGGTGAGCCTCTGCTTGGGTGGGGTGCTGTGACAGGGATAGTCAGCTGACCACTCAAAACCTAGACTCTTCCTTCCATGACAGGACATGTCCCTGGAGAACTCAGCACAGACAACATTTCCTGCCTGTTACATTTGGGTGGGGACACATAAGTAGCTCTTACCAAGGGAACGTCAGCGGAAAGGCGGTGTGTATCACTGCCTGGCTGGAAGAGGCTCATCAGTCTCCTCTTTATTTTTATTTTTTGAAACAGAGGCTCTCTACAGAGTCTAGGCTAGCTTGAGCTAGAGGCACTGATCCTTCTGCCTCAGGCTCCAGAGGGCTGGGATTATAGGCATGAACCAGCACACCTGGATGAATGTAAACATAGTCTCTGGGTGATGAAGAGAGGAGATTATGTTCGTCTGTTGTGGTGCTGGAGAGTGGTTGAGGGTCTTGCATATGTGAGTACTGCTGAGCTCTAGCTGCAGAGCCCTAATACTCCCCTTTTTGCTATTTGTCAAGTAAATAAAATGAATTCTCTGGCTCTCAACGATAGCAGAGTCACAGCAAATTGGGTGCTGTGGGTAGCCTTTGGCTATGGCTTAAATAAGGTGTGTCCCCCTAAAACTCATGTTGAGAGAGCTGGATGCAGTGGTACACATCTTAGCATTTGGCAAACAGAGGCAGGAGAGTAAGGTGTTTAAAGTCATCCTCAGCTGCATAGTGAGTTAAAGCCCAGCTTGGGCTGCATAAGACCTTTTCTTAAAACAAAGACAAAACTCCCAAATACCTCATTTTGACACTTTGAATGCTACTGTATCAGTGTTGGAAGGGTCGGGGGGGGGGGAGCTCTAAAAGGTGATTAGATTGTTAGAGGAATAAATGTGTTGGTCACGAACGTGGGTTGTTGTAAGCTAAGCCAGCAACTCTTGTTGGTCTGCAGTGCCTACATCCCTTCACATGTACCATGCATTGGACCAGCAGGTAGCTGTCTCCAGAAACTGCCGTCATGCCACATGGTCTTCCTAAGCCTCCAAAGCCCTGAGCCAAATAAACTTTATAAATGAGCCAGACTCCGGGATTCTGTTATAGCAATAGAAAATGAACTAAGACATCGTGCAGTTTGGGAAAACTCAGTACCTTGACTGTTATGTGTTTTACAGGTTAATGCTCAACTGCTGAGAAGTAGGGATTTGTTTCAGCAGCCAACAAAACTAATTGATCCATTTCTAGGGTCAGAGCCATATTGAGTTGGAAATTTTGTAAGTAGGAAGAGGCACAGGTCAAGCTTATGGTGCATTTCGAGAGGCCATAAGTTAAGACAAGAAGAGCTGAACTTTGTGGCGAAGTCCAAAAGCTGATTACAAGGAGAGAAAAGGGAAGTCAAAGAGTCAGCAGCCAGGTAAGGTTTAAAAGAAAAGGGGAGAGGTTAGTAAGGTTGGGGACAGATATAAAGAGCAAAGGAAGTGGAGGGCTGTGGTTTTATTTGTGTGTGTGCCAGCAGCACAGAACTGGATTCATCTTCTGGTTTTATTTGTGTGTGTGCCAGCAGCACAGAACTGGATTCATCTTCTGGCTTAGAGGGGCCAGGGTGGGCTGGGCAGGAAGCCCAGGTAACCTGGGGAAATGATGCCAGGCATAGGGCCAGGGGGATGAGTCGAATCCTCAAACAGGAAATTAGTCATGACGTCAGAACTTCCAAGGCTCTGGAACATGTTGGGATATAGAGCAGGAAACAGGTCAAGACAAGCGGTTCAGAACTAATGACGGAGGTATTTTGGAAGCTCAGTCTCTGTGGAGTTTTGGGGTGGGCCTTCCTTGTAGGTAAAGAGAAGGAAAGCAGTGAGGCAGGTGGGGATAAGGCATCCGGCCAGGGGGCTGCAGTGCCTCAGCTCCGGTTAGGCTGCCCCAAAGTCTTCACATCTAAGCATTTTGTAAGAAAAGCAGAACATTTAGATTTTTATATGAAATCTCCTGCATGTTAAATACTGGCAACAAATGAAACATTTCAAAAACACCTTATAGGCCAACTCAAACAGTCTCAGGCTGAGCTGCTCCACAAACTGCCAGCTTTGGAGGAAATGGGCAGAAATGGGAGCATGTAAAAAAAAAAGGCTATAAAACTGCCTACCCTTCCCCCTCATTTGCAAGCACAAGAAGACAGGACTGAAGAGCTCTGCTACAACCAGTAACGTGTGCTTGGCCTTCGGAAGAGCCATGCGCTCCAAAGCTACGGATCTACCCTTGTGGCTCCTAGTGTTGACGGAACCAGTGCATTTCCTCCATCTCTATCACTGTGTCCACTTTGAAGCTTACTTTCTCTTCTGAAAGGCCAAGAACTCTATCTTCACAGCTAAGCTTCTAGTAAAAGCAAGTGCTTGGGTGAAGGCAATGTAGAGAAATAGTACTTGAACCAAACAAGACTTTGACTAACTGAATTTTTTTTTTTTTTTGGCCTTTTTGAGACAGGGTCTCCCTATAGCCCCAGCTGTCCTGGAACTCACTCTGTAAACCAAGCTGGCCTTGAACTCACAAAGATCCGCTTGCCTCTGCCTCCCAAGTGCTAGGACTAAAGGCGTATGCCACCACGCCCGGCTGACTAACTGAATTTTATGATCGGAAATGCTTCCAGGCCCCAAACCTCAAAAGTGATCAAAGGTTTTCAGAGACTGAAACTTGTTCAGTTTATTAACCTTGGCCTGTGTCTGGGCCCTGGTCGTGCCCAGAGGATGTGGCAAAGCAGAGTCTGATTCACTTAAATGTGGTGTCTTCAAGGCTGCTCAGCTATTCATTTTGGGCACCCTAACTTAGTATCTAGCTCAACCATCTTGTTTGCCCAAGACTGAGGTATTTCCTGGGATACGGAACTCTCTGGGCTAAGACTGGGAAAATCTTGGGCAAACTAGCATGACAGATGGCTCTGCATCATGGTCCTTTTGTTTGTCTTCGTGTTATGAAGCTTTGCTATCTTCCGACTGTCCCTTAAAAAATAATAAGAAGAAGCCGGGCACAGAGGCAGGCGGATCTTTGTGAGTTCAAGGCCAGCCTGGTCTACAGAGTGAGTTCCAGGATAGCTGGGACTACAGGGAGACCCTGTCTCGAAAAGATCAAAATAATAATAATAATAATAATAATAATAATAATGGTGGGGGGGCTGGAGAGATGGCCTAGCGGTTAAGAGTGCCGACCGCTCTTACAGAGGACCCGGGTTCGATCCCCAGCACCCACATGGCGGCCGAGAGCCGTCTGAAGCTCCAATTCCAGGAGAACTCCAGCTCCAGGGGAATCCGAGACCCTCTTCTGACCTCCGCGGCATTGCACGACACGGGTGCACAGACCTGCATGCAGACAGTACATTCATACACATACAGAAATAAATAAAAAAAATTAAAAAAAAAGAAAAGAATAATAATAATGGTGGGGATGTATTTCAGTGAGATCATTTAACTAGCATGTGCAAGGCCCTGGGTTCTCAGCACCTATGATGATGATGACGACAACAATGATGGGACAGGCTATAGCAGTATTGGGAAGTGTTGGAACCTCCGGGAGGTGGGTACTAGTGGAAGGAAGTTAGGTCCCTGGGCACATGCCTTTGAAAGCAGTTTTGGGACCCTTCCTCTTTATGTTTCAGCTATCATGAAGTGAGCAGCCCCCTTCTACCACAGCCTCCGGCCATGACATGATGAGGAAGATGATGGTAAGCTGGTCGAGGTGGTGCACACCTGTAGTACCAGCACTTGGGAAGTGAGGCAAAAAGATCAGGAGTTCAAGCCTTGCTTTGTCTCAACAAACAAACAAACAAACAAACAAGTAAGTCAAGTTGTAATCCTAGCTCTAGGGAGGTTGAGGTTGGAAGATGGATAGTTTGAGGCCAATCCAGGCTATATAATGAGACCCTATCTCAAAAATCAGTCAATTATGGACCATCAAGATGGCTTAGCAGGTAAGAATACTTGCCACCAAGTTTGATTCCTGGGACGCAAATGGTGAAAGGAGAGAACTGACTGCTGCAGGCCATCCTCGGACCTAAATGTAATTTTTAAAAAGTGCTCTTAAAAAAATCAGTCAGGGGGCTGGAGAGATGGCCTAGCGGTTAAGAACGCCTGCCGACTGCTCTTGCAGAGGACCCGGGTTCGATCCCCAGCACCCACATGGCGGCTGAGAGCCATCTTTAATTCCAGTTCCCGGGGAATCCGACACCCTCTTCTGACCTCCGCGGCATTGCACAACACAGGTGCACAGACCTGCATGCAGACAGTACATTCATACACATAAAGAATAAATTTTATTTATTTATTTTTTAAATTTTACTTATTTTATTATGTGTATGAATGTACTGTCTGCATGTAGGTTTGTGCACTCGTGTTGTGCAATGCCATGGAGGTCAGAAGAGGGCGTCGAATTCCCCTGGAACTGGAGTTAAAGACAGTTCTCAGCCGCCATGTGGGTGCTGGGGATTGAACCTGGGTCCTCTGCAAGAGCAGTTGGTGCTCTTAACCACTAGGCCATCTCTCCAGCCCTAAATTTAAAAAAAAAATTAAAAAAAAAAATCAGTCAGATGCTGGGTGTGGTGGCACACACCTTTAATCCCAGCACTTGGGAGGTAGAGGCAGGCGGATCTCTGTGAGTTCAAGACCAGCCTGGTCTATATAGCAAGTTCCAGGCCAGCTGGGACTAAAGGGAGACCCTGTCTCAAAAAGACCAAAAACAAACAAACAAACAAACAAACAAACATCAGTCAGAGAAAATAAATCAGTCAGCTGGGGGCTGGAGAGATGGCTCCATGATTAAGAGCACTTCCTGCTCTTCCAGCGGACCCAAATTCTGTTCCCAACACCCATGTCGGGTGGCTTATAGCTACCTGTAACTCCACTCTGGGGGATCTGATGCCCTCTTCTGGCCTCCTTGAGTGCCTGTACAGATGTGGCAAATATTCACACAGACATAGACACAGACATTAAAAAAAAAAAAAATCAAGCTGGGTGTGGTGGTGTTACACCTTTGATCCCACCACTAGGGAGACAGGTGGATCTCTGTGAGTTCAAGGCCAGCCTCATCTATGTAGCAAGTTCTAGGCAAGCTGGGGTTACAGGGAGACCCTGACTCAAAAACCAAACCAAGCAAACAAATCAGTTGGCTTTCTTCTTGGAGTCTGCAAGGCAACTCCATCTCCTACACAGTGCCACGGCCATGACTGCCTCCAGACCTCTGGTAAACCCCGAGATTGTCAAAAAGAGGACCAAGAAGTTCATCTAGCACCAGTTGGACCAATATGTCAAAATTAAGCCCAACTGGAAGAAAGCCAGTGGTACTGATGACAGGGAGTGGAGAAGATTCAAGGGCCAGGTCCTGATGCCCAATGTGGGTTATAGGAACAACAAGAAAACAAGCACATGCTGCCCAGTGGCTTCCGGAATTCCTGGTCCACAACATCAAAGAGCTGGGTGTGCTCCTGATACTCAGTGAATCTCACTGTGCTGAGATTTGCACTGTGTCCTCTAAGAACTGCAAAGCCATCATGGAAAGAGCAGCACAGACGGCCATCAGAGTCACCAGTCCCAACACCAGGCTTCGCAGCAAGGAGAACAAAGAGATGTCTTATGAATGATTAATTTGTGCTTAAATAAAACCACAGAGATGACAAACAAACAAAACAAAACAAAAACGAAAATGCAATCAGTATCAAGAGTAAACAAAAACTCCCCCTTCTGAATTATTATAGTGCTGAGGTCTCTTGGTTTTCTTCCTACTTTTTTTAATTGTCTTTTCTTTTTTTTTTAATGGTGCAGGGGCTTGAACTCAGGGCTGGCTTCACCCATTCACCCATGCTTTGCACATGCTTTTCTAGACTTTTTAAAAAATGGGTATGAGGGGCTGGAGAGATGGCTCAGTGGTTAAGAGCACTGACTACTCTTGCAGAGGACCCGGGTTCGATTCCCAGCACCCACATGGAGGCCCAGGGTGGTGGCACACACCTTTAATCCCAGCACTTGGGAGGCAGGGGCAGGTAGATCTCTGTGAGTTCAAGGCCAGTCTGGTCTACATAGTGAGCTCCAGGCCAGTTGGGACTAAAGGGAGACCCTGTCTCAAAAAAAAAAAAATGTTATATCATCTCACTCTGATAAGACTGGCTAGGATCAAGAAAACAAATGATACCAAGTGGTGGAGAGGTTGTGGGGAAAGTGGAACACTCATCCACTGCTGGTGGGAATGTAAACTTGTACAGTCACTATGGAAAGCAGTGTGGAGAACCATTAGAAGACTCAAAATGAGCTTGCCACCTGACTCAGCCATACCACTCCTGGATATATACCCACAAGACTCATCTTACCGCAGAGATACATGCACAGCCATGTTTATTGCAGCTCTCTTCACAATAACGAAGAGCTGGAACCAACCCAAGTGCTCCTCAACTGAGGATTGGATTGAGTGTTAGGATCAGGTCAGAAAGAGTTAATCTAGTTGAAGCAAGCCTGGTTCCCATGACTACCTTAACCACAAGAATACAGTCCGACCCTGAGGTTCCCACAGCTTCCTGAGGTCAGGATGAACTTTTCCAGCCCTGAAGGAGTGTTTCTTACCCCCTAAGAAGCCCATTCCTCTCCAAGGGGCTTCACACTGCTAAACACAACCAATCAGCTTAAAGGTCACCACTGCTTGTATTGTGTTTCTATAGCCTTGCAATTGTGTATGTATGATGTCACCAAATTCCTCTAGTTTGTGGTTTTTGTCTTTATTTTTTTTTATTTTTAATTTTTTAATTTTTTATTTTTTATTTATTTATTTATTTTTTTTGGTATTTTTGAGACAGGGTCTCCCTTTAGTCCCAGCTGGCCTGAAGCTCATTCTGTAGAACAGGCTGGCCTTGAACTCACAGAGATCCGCCTGCCTCTGCCTCCCAAGTGCTAGGACTAAAGGCGTCAGCCACCACGCCCGGCTTTGGGTTTTGTCTTTAAAAGGTCTCTGTAACAGATAGTCAGGGTTGCGCTCAAACCTGCGTGGAATGGGTTGCGTCCCTTACACATCAACAATTGACTCCCTTGATGTGTCAGTTTTCTTAATCGGGTTCTAGTGCACCAGCAAATTAAATAAATTTCATATTAATCTGTGGCCCCTCGTTAGTTTCTTTTGTGAGTGTGGCAGTTTGAGTCCAACATGAGAAAATGTGGTACATCTACACAATGGAGTTCTTTTTTTTTTTTTTAATTTTATTTT
>VZQC01015416.1:679552-789495 GCA_009823505.1 Rhizomys pruinosus
TCGATCCCCAGCACCCACATGGCGGCTGAGAGCCGTCTGGAACTCCAATTCCAGGAGAACTCCAGTTCCAGGGGATTCTGAGACCCTCTTCTGACCTCCGCGGCATTGCACGACACGGGTGCACAGACCTACATGCAAAACAGTACATTCATACACATAAATAAATAAAATTAAAAAAAAAAAAAGAAAAGCCAAAAAGAGCCAGAGGCTCCCTCCCCCCAAAAAATCCTGAGTGACCCTTGAGGACAAGGTCCTCAAATGACCTTGAGAAAACAAAAATCTTGGTCAATCTGGGCTAACTGTGTGGTCTTAAACATCCAAAAGGAAAGTATAACCAGAAATAAATAGTAAGTCCTAATAAATTGAACTTCAGGTATAAAACTTGAGATCTTAGTAAAAAAAGAAAAGAGCACAGATGTTTTGCCTATCTTACTGGCAAGTGCAGCTACCTTGTGGCTACTACTGCTTTTGCCATCCTTCAAAGATGTGAGAAGACGCAGCTTTTCAACCTTCCAATATGGACTGAAGACTCATGTCTCTCCAATAATCCTCCAAATCTTCAGTGCCAGATGGGGGCTGCTGAGACATCCAACTTGTGGACTGAGCTACTACTAGGGTTTCCACTTCTTCAGAGTATAGACTGCCATTGTTGGACTACCCAGTACAGAAAGATCAAGACAGGGATATGGTGCTTACTGGACCTCATTTGGTGACCATGGGAAGGGAAAACCCCAGTGTGGATGGAGCACAAGGGCAGAACTGATGGTGGTTTGGGCTTGCCAAGGGGAAGACTTCAAACATGACATCTTTCAGCCTAATAAAGAAAAAAAATCATAAGCTGAAAATGCTAAAACCTATGATATATGTGGCATGCATATGTGCATATTTTGGAGTGATGCATATTGGAAGGAACAACAACAACAGCAACAACAACAACAACAACAACAACAGAAAAGACTGTGTCAAAGAACTGACTGAAACGATGAACTTCTGCTCGAAACAGTAAACTTCTGCCTAAAGAATTTTGAGACTGAGAAAAAGATGAAAAACATGTTTGACAGAATGCATGAGCTCTGGTAGGGAGGGGGGCACTGGTCTAGATTTGATTTGTAATGTAATTTTGTATGAAATACACAGAGCTTCAATAAAACATTGGCTTAAAAAATGTGTATGAGTGTTATGACTGCATGTAAGTGCACCCATGTTGTATAATGTCTGCAGAGGTTAGAAGAAGGTGTCAGATCCACTGGAACTGGAGTTATGAATGGTTGTTAGCTGCCATGTGGCACTGGGAACTGAACCCTGGTCTTCTACAAGAGCAGCCAGTGCTCTTAACTGCTGAGCCGTCTCTCCAGCCCCACTTCTAGCCTTTTACTTGTTCTTCTTTCCTTTGCTAACTATCCTCTCCCCCCCTCCCTCCTCCTCTCTACTTTAAATTACTCCTCACAGTCCAGCCCTGAGCCTTCTGTTTTATTTCTGCCTGTCTCAGTGGACTCACCTTTACGTGGAAGGAGTCTACTTTTAGTCCCCGAGTTCTTGCCTGAGATTCAACCCTCAAGCTCCAACAAGTTCAGGAATATCTTCCCCTGGGATGTCCTGACTGCCTCACTCCTGAGTCACTGGCTTACAGCGCAGCTCTCACTCACCCACTCACTCTTCTTCCTTTGGTGGCGGCAGCAGCATCTTTTCAAGCCTTCAGTCTCAAAACCCAAGTTGTCCCAAATGAATCTCCACACACTGTGTGTATTCACAGCAGCCGGCAGACAGCATGGCATGTTGGAACGACTCAGGGAATGCTTACTGAATGATGCTTACTGAATAATGCTTACTGTTTAAGATGGTCAAGTAAGGGGTTGGGGATGAAGCTCAGTCGGCAGAGTGCTTGCCTGGCATGCGTGAAACTCTGGGCGTGTTCTCCAGCACTTCATAAACAGGCCATGACAGTACATACTTGTGATTCCAGCACTTAGGAGGATCAGAAGTTCAACATCATTTTTGGCTGTAGAGAAAATCTGGGGCTGCTTTGGGTTACATGAGACCCTGTATATATATTAAAAAGATATCTCCAGGGCTGGAGAGATGGCCTAGCGGTTAAGAGCGCCAACTGCTCTTGCAGAGGACCCAGGTTCGATTCCCAGCACCCACATGGCAGCTGAGAGCCAATTCCAGGAGAACTCCAGTTCCAGGGGAATCCGACACCCTCTTCTGACCTCTGCGGCATTGCATGACATGGGTGCACAGACCTGCATGCAGACGGTACATTCATACACATAAAGAATAAATAAAATTTAAAAAAGACAAAAAAAATTAAATAAAAAGATATCCAAGTAAATGTCTAGGATGTTCAAGGAAAAATGAGGGCACAATGTGGCTGTTAGCACTGCTCATAGTAAACTCAAGTTTTCACTGAGGCAGCCTCAACCTTAGACATCTGACCACTTCTGAGTGTCTCTCAATCCAGCCAAGTTGGCAATTATGGCAAGTCTACCCCTGTCAACTTGACATCTAAATCCATCTCTTTAAATCACATTTACTCTCCAAATAGATAACAAAGTCATAATTCTGTACAACCCAACTATACTGTGTACAAAAGAAAATGTGCTGATTCCTTCCCAAGAATACGAGGTGAGGGTTTTGTTGTTGTTTTAAGTTTTTATTTATTTATTGTGGGTGGGGTTGAGGGGCTCTGTGCATTCTGTGGCATGTGCATAGGGATCAGAAGACAACTTGGAGGTTGGTTCTCTCTTTCTGCTATGTGGGGTCTCAAGGACTGAACTCAGGGAGTTCACAACAGTCTTGAAAGCAAGTGCTTTAACCCAGTGAGTCATCTTGTCAGTCCAAAGAAGCCACATCTGGGGCGGGGGAGGGTATTGGTCTTTTGAGACAGGGTCTCCCTGTAGCCCCAGCTGGCCTAGAACTCACTATAGAGACCAGACTGGCCTTGAACTCACAGAGATTCACTGCCTCTGTTCCTAATTGCTGATATGAAAGGCATGTGCCACCACACCTGCCTATGTGTGTGTGTGGTGTGTATGTGTGTGTGTATACAATGATGTTTGAACAACTAAGATTTTGGATAATTGAATTGGGTGTGGTACCTTATGCCTGCAATGCCAACACTTGAGAAGCTGAGGCAAAAAGGTATGTGAATTTGAGACCAGCCTGGGCTACAACGTGGGTTCCAGGTCATCCTGAGCTATGGAATAAGACTGTGTCTCAAAACATCACAAAATGATGACGGCAGCAACAAAAGACTTTGGAGTCTTGAGCCTTTGGGCAGAGTGTTATGGGCTGTATCTGAAGTGTCTCCCCAAGGCCCATGTGTGCTCAAGATTGAATTCACAGCCTATAGATTGGGAAGTGTTGGAACCTCCAGGAGGTGGGTATGAGTGGAAGGAAGTTAGGTCACGGGCATATGCCCTTGAAATCGATTTTGGGAGCTCCGCTCCTTCCTCTTTCTCTCTTCATGTTTCAGCTATCATGAAGTGAGCAGCCTCCTCTACCAATGTCCTGCCATGGCATCCTGTGCTACCCCGGGCCCAAAGCAACCGGAACAAGGGATAAAGAACTGACGCCGCCAAAGGCATGGGCCCAAATAAACTTTTCTTCCTTTAAGTTGATCTTTTCCCATGTGTCTGGTTACAGCAAAGGCAATCTGACTGATCTTACGCCACCTGTAAGCAGATGAACCATAGTATTGTCAAGTTTCTATTTCACTTTCCACAAGAGGCTCTGCATCTCTTAGGGTGCTACATCCACAGATTCAACCAACTGAAAATATTTGAAAAATGTTTTGCTTCTCTACTGACCATGCAGACCTCTCTTCACTTCATTAATCCCTAAATAATACAGTGTAGAACTATTTGCATAGCACTTAGAGTACATCTAAAGATGACTTAAAGTGTCTGGAAGGGGGCCTATGCTGTGCAGGCCTGACAACCTAAGTTCAAGTCCCAGGTTCCAGAGTAGAAGGGAAGAACCAACTCCCCCCAACTGCCACACACACACACACACACACACACACACACACACACTTAAAAAAAGAAAGTATCTGGGAGGTTGTATGGGGGCCGCCTGCAAATACTACCCCATTTTATATAAGGAACTTGAACATCCTTGGAACATCTTTAGATTAATCTGTGACAGGCCCTGGAGCCAGTTCTTTGCAGAAGGGTGACCATACTGTGTGGACCCTCTGTCAGGCACTGTCAGATACTCTCAAGGTTCCAGATTGTCGTTGATTTACACAACTCCAGACTGCACGTTTTTGCTTCTTTTGCTAGAATTCTGACAGGAGAATGTTTATAATTACCAAATACTCAGAATCAGAGAAAAACTAGTGGTCAGAGTCTAGATTTTTATCCTTTATACTCTAACCTTTTTCACACTCTTTTTTTTGGGGGGGGAACTATTTTTATTTATTTGTTTATTTATTTTTATTTATTTATTTTGTGTATGTATATTTGTGTGGGTGTACATTTGCCACAATGCCTGTGTGGAGGACAGAAAACAACTTGGGGGGAGTCAATTCTCTACCTCCACCATATGGGATTCACGGATCAAATGCAGGTGGTCAGGCCTGGTGGCAAGTGCCTTTACCCACTGAGCCGCCTCACGGGCCCATCTCACATTCTTCTTGTTTGCAGGTTTTTTATTATTGCTTTGAGATGGTCTCATTCTGTAGCTCATTCTGTCCTCAAACACTTGATCCTTCTGCATTAATCTCCCAAGTGTTGGGATTATAAATTTATACCGCCACACCTGGCCATACGCTTAATTGATTGATTGGTTAATTATTTATTTACTTATTTATTTATTTATTTATTTCTGAGAGCCAGCAGCTTGAAGACATCACTCATTCCTTAGGAACTTCCTCTTTCCTGAGGGTCCTCCTTTTTAGTTGTCTCTAATTCTTTGGATTCTCCAGAGCTTCTTTTCTTAGTGCACACTGGGGTCTCCCAGCCTTGGCAGTTCTGGCATTTGAGCTGGCTAATTCTTTAACAAGTGGGAGTAGAGGTGGGATGAACTGTGCTTTCTGTTCTCCTCTATGCTGGGGACCATTCGGCAACTTCCCAGGCCTCTATTACTGGATACTAATAGCATGCATACACCTCCAGGCCTCTACTTACTGGATACTAATAGCATGCATATACCTCCAGGCCTCTACTTACTGGATACTAATAGCATGCATATACCTCCAGGCCTCTACTTACTGGATACTAATAGCATGCATACACCTCCAGGCCTCTACTTATTGGATACTAATAGCATGCATACACCTCCAGGCCTCTACTTATTGGATACTAATAGCATGCATACACCTCCAGGGGTGGCCAGCCATTGCCAAGTATGTGCTAAGAAGCCAAACTGCCTGTGATCCAGAATGCCCTGTGGTTAGTTCTTTTACACAGAATTTGGTCATAATCCTGTTCTAATAAAAATGCATCTCATTCTGCAGTCCCCAAAGGTCAGGCCCCCAGCCTGCAGCTGTTCTCAGAGGTAGGAAAAAAGGGCCTGTAGTTAGCCCCGAGTCAACCCAGTTAAGGAGATGGATGGCACCTACTACTTTCCCTGACAAAAATTCTCCTTTGGAAGATCCCTTGGGCCCAGGATGAATGGAAATGGGGGATGTGGAGAGGGCAGGTGGGCTGGGGTTGGAGGCACTGTTAGAAAGGCTGGCCTGAGTCAGCAGAGTTGCTGCAGGCTCTGGGGATTTCCATGGGGAACTGTGTGGACAGAATTCCCCCTGGGATGATGGTCTAGACAGGGCTAACCCTCCCCTCTGCTCACCAGGAGCTTCTGCTTCCCCATTAGGAAGAGGAAATAATCTGGCTGTTTATTTTTGGACTGAGGATGTGTGGTGAATAAGCCTAGGAAAGGCAGCAGGACGTGTCTTCCTGCATCGAGCATGTTAGGAGATGCGTGGCTCAGTGCTCCAAGGACGCAGTTGAGCCTTTAGAACAACAGACAAGCCAAAAGGGGAAAGCATCCAAGATAAAGTCAAGTGAATAAGAACATTTTAAAAAGTTAAAAGCAGGTTAGAAATGGCAGTGGTGGAGCTGGAGAGATGGCCTAGCCGTTAAGAGTGCCAACTGCTCTTGCAGAGGACCTGGGTTCGATCCCCAGCACCCACATGGCGGCTGAGAACCGTCTGTGACTCCAATTCCAGGAAAACTCCAGTTCCAGGGGAATCTGACACCCTCTTCTGACCTCCGCGGCATTGCATGACACGGGTGCACAAACCTGCATGCAGACAGTACATTCATACACATAAAAAATAAATAAATAAAATTTAAAAGAAATGGCAGTGGTGATGCATGCCTAGTAGCTGAGGGCTCAGGCCAACCTAGACCAGAGATGGGTCTAGACCTAGATAGAGGTAGATAGATGATAGATTGACAGCCAGCCAGCCAGACAGACAGACAGGCTGACTGATAGATATGCAAGTTTGAGCCAATGTACTGATACCTACCATGTAATCCCAGTACTTTGGAGAATGAGACAGGAGGATTGCTAGTTTAAGACCAGCCTGAACTACACTGCAAGTCTGTTAAAACTAACAGCTGTTTATTAAAGTGAGTTCCATGGTGAATTAGCATAAAGAGCTGGGCTCTGGGCTCATACTCTGTATACTATTAGGTAGCCCTTCTTCCCTCCCTCCCTCCCTCCCTTCTTTCCTTTCTTCTCCCCTTCCTTCCCTTCCTTCCTTCCTTCCTTCCTTCCTTTCTTCCTCCCTTCCTTCTTTCCTTCCTTTCTTCCTTTTTTACTTAAGAACTTAAAATTTTTATTTATTATTTTCATTTAATGCATAAGTGTATTGCCTGCATGCATTTAAGTGTAACCATGTTGTACAATGCCCATGGATGTCAGGAGAAGGAATCAGATCCTCTTCTGGAACTGGAACTGTTAGCCACCATGTAGGCGCTGAGAACTGAACCATAGTCCCCTTCAAGAGCAGCCAGAGCTCTTAATTACTGAGCCATCTTTCCAGCCCCTTAAAAACTTCTTTACAGACACCATTTCATGTTAATACTTAGTTGTGCTCTTCATTATTTTTAAGAGCCAGCTGGGTGTGGTGGCACATGCTTTTAATCCTTGTACTTGGGAGGCAGAGGCAGGCAGATCTTTGTGAGTTCAAGGCCAGCCTGGTCTTCAGAGTAAGTTCCAGGACAGCTGGGGCTACAGGGAGACCCTGTCTCAAAAAGACCAAAAAAAAGAAAAAAAAAAAAAGAGCCAAAAAGCTTTTTGATGATATGAATGTGCTATAATATTATTATTATTATTGTGTGTGTGTGTGTGTGTGTGTGTATGAGAGAGAGAGAGAGAGAGAGAGAGTTCAGATGCTTGTTGTCTAGGTCAGAGAACAACTTTGGATGTCAGTCCTCTCTTCCATCTTGTTAGAGGCAGAGTCTCTTTGTTGTTTTTCTATGTGTACACCGGGCTAGCTGGCCCACGAGATTCTGGGGATTCTTCTTCTGTCTCCACTTCCCGTGTCTTGGTAGAACTACTGGGATTACATTCACCTGTCAGGCTTTGAACTGACATCCTCACACTTGTGTGACAAGCACTTTATCCACTGGGCCATCACTCCCAAATCTATACTCAAGTATTTTGGGTGTTCATATTTTTGCCATTATAAACTCTGTGTGCAACAAAAATCATGCTTTCCAAGAAAGTATTCTCAGAATACATGGTGTGCCACCATGCCTGGCAAAACATAAAATTTTTAAAAATTTAGAAGCCATCAGTCATGTTGGCACACGCCTTTGATCCCAGCACTTGGGAGGCAGAGACAGGTAGATCTCTATGAGTTCAAGGCCAGCCTGGTCTACAGAGTGAGTTCCAGGCCTGCTGGGGCTACAGGGAGATCCTGTCTCAAAAACACACACACACACACACACACACACACACACACACACACAAAAACAGGTCATAATTTTGGTATATATGTGACGAATATACAGGCATATTTTGGAGCAATACAAATAGGAGGGAATAACAACAACATAAGGACTGAGTCAAAGAACTGACTGAAACAGTTAACTTCTGCCCCAAACAATAAACCTCTGCAGAGAAAATCTTTAAAAAACCTTAAAAAGACTGAGAAAAAGATGCAAGACATGTATGGCAGAATGCATGAACTGGGGTGGGGTGAGGGGCATGGAAAGGGGAATGTATCTAAATTAGACTGAGAAATGATGTATGAAATACACAAAACATCAACAAAAGTATTTTATTAAAAAAAATTGTTCAGGGCAGATCAGTCCTGCTCTTCAATGCTACCTTGTCCCTACCACACAAATGACCCAGCAAACACCAATGATTTGCAAGGGTCTATCCAGGAACGGTAAGACGTGCGTGAAGTCACTGTTTAGCATGGGGAGCCATTGGAGAGGGAGAAGCCTGCAGCCTGGGCCTAGGCTGAGCAAGAATTTCAGCAGGGCCCTCAGCTGCATCTGGAGCTGCAGGTTCAGCTGTGTCTCAAGTGTCGTCTTGCTGTGAGGCAGTTGTGTTTGAAGCTGTAGCTGGGATGTTTGTAGCTGGGACTTGTGTAGCTGGGACAGGTGGCACCGATCCTCACCAAACATGTCAAGTTGTTCCTGGGAACAACTTTGAGTTTTTAGCTCTGCAGTTCTTAAACCAGATCTGGACCTGGCGATCCGTTACATCAGTCTTTTCAGCCAGTGCCACCCGGTCCTTGTGAGATGGGTACTTGCACTTCCTGAAAGATTCTTCCAGCAACCGCTTCTGCTCCTTGGTGTACACGGTGTGGTCCTGCCGCTGTCTCCTGGGTGGTCTCGGGGGCACTTGGGGCCCTGGGTGAACTGAAGGATCTGGGAAGTTTGGGGAAACTTGGAAATCTAGAATGACATGGAGGCCTTGGAGATTTGAGAAATACCTGCTAACTGGGTTAGGTGGGGACTCTTGGAAACCTGGAAGAACTCAGGGACCTGATAACTCTGGGGCCATTTGGAGATGTGGCTGCATTGGGAACCCAGGAAACGTTTGGAAACTTGGGACCAATAGGAGACCTGGGTGTATTTCTGGCCCTGAGTACATTGGTCTGGCAGAAGGCATTGTGCTATCTGAGGGCATTGGAGGGCCCAGGAGCACAGGGGGATTTGGTGGCCTGGGAGTAGCTTCCTTCATCGAAGAACCCAGGACATCAGCAGGCTCCTGCATCCTGATGCTAATCAGTTGTGTCCTTTGAGTAAAAACCTTTTTATTCATTGTCTTTCTTCTTTTTCCTAGCTTCCATCAGTTTCCTCCGTCATCCTCCACCTGAACAAATGCAGACCACATTTCATGGACTTTCCTGCACCTTTCTTTGGTCCCTTACTTGTGAGTATTGTGAAGTTGCTACATCCTCTTAGTGGTTTGGTTTTCCCTTCTGAGACACGGGTTCTTCCCGAATGTGAGATCTGGAACATTTCTTTCCACATTCCCCACTGCTACTGGAAAGAAGTCATCATCTCGCCGGTCGTGGTGGCGCAGGCCTTTAATCCCAGCACTCGGGAGGCAGAGATAGGTGGATCTCTGTGGGTTCAAGGCTGGCCTGGTCTACAGAGCGAGCTCCAGGACACCTGGTACTAAAAGGGAGACCCTGTCTCAAAAATACCAAAACAAAAAAAAAAAAAAAAAAAAAAAAAAAAAGAAGCCATCATCTCCTTGAGCTTTTCTTTCCCCACCTGTGAACTGAGATGATGGTGCTGGCATGTGCATCCATACGGACTCTTCACACTCGGAGCAAAGCTCGCAAGGATGCACCACATGTACACTTGGTAGGACTTTATTTAGGCAGTCAGGACACAGTCTGCCTGCCCTTTTCCAGGTATCCTTAGGCACTCCTACCTCTGTGCTTTGGTTTATGTCATTTGCACCCCTTCCACCTGCTCTACTTACTCTCCTTAAGGCTCAGAAATCCTGTTTCTTGCATATTATTGCTATTATTTTTGTCTTTTCGAGACAGGGTCTCCCTGTAGCCCCAGCTGTCCTGGAACTCACTCTGTAGTCCAAGCTGGTCTTAAACTCACAAAGAACCACCTGCCTCTGCCTCCCGAGTGCTAGGATTAAAGGTGTGTGCAAGCACACCTGGCTTATATTATTGCTATTAATACTTCTAGATGGACATTATGGAACCTCCTTAGGCCCCTTACCTTTCTATATCATTCATTCACTTTCTTGTATTATTCTGCTTTAACTTTAAAAAAAAATCAAAATCTTAAAAGGATGAGAACAGTGTCCCCTGGGCTCTTTTGGGAGTCCAGCATAATGCTATATCCGGCTCTTGTTATGACAAAACACCTGTCAAGAGCAACTTAAGGAAGGAAGGCATTATTCTGGCTTACAGTTGGAAGGGACACAGTCCATCCTGACACAAAAGGCAAAGCAACAGCAGTTGGATCATGAGGTGGCTGTCACATTACGTCTAGAGTCAGGAAGTAGAGAGAGACAAATGTTGGTATTCACTTGACTCCCCTCCCTCCTTTGTTCAATCTTGGATTCTGGCCCAAGGGCTGGGGCTCCCCATATTCAGGTGCTATAACCTGGGTGTGGTGGCTCTTGCCTGTAATTCCAGCACTCCAGAGGCTGAGGCAGGAAAATAACTATAAGTTCAGTCAGCCTGAGCTACATAGTGAAACTCTATCTCAAAAAGCCAAAGTCTGGAGGATGTAGCTCAGTGGTGGAGTGTTTGTCTGGGGTGCACACGGCCCTACGTTCAGTAGCACCAAGGGGAAAAGAATAGAGGAGATTGAAAAAGTAAAATGAGGGGCTGGAGAGATGGCCTAGCGGTTAAGAGCGCCGACCGCTCTTACAGAGGACCCAGGTTCGATCCCCAGCACCCACATGGCGGCCGAGAACCGTCTGAAACTCCAATTCCAGAAGAACTCCAGTTCCAGGGGAATCCGAGACCCTCTTCTGACCTCCGCGGCATTGCACGACACGGGTGCACAAACTTGCATGCAGACAGTACATTCATACACATACAGAAATAAATAAAATTAATTAAAAAAAAAAGAAATGAAAAAGTAAAATGAAAACACTTCATGAGTGGGTTTTGTCTGTCACCCAGAGAAAAATCACCTTTAATATTTTAATGTATACATTTTAGTCTTTATTTTATTTTATTTTATTTTGTGTGTGTTGGATATGGTGTGCATACTTGCTAGTGTGAGTGTGGGTATGGCGTGTGTGCTGGTTTTTTACACGTATTCTGAGGATCCAAATTCAGGTCCTTATGGTACTGTGGCAGGCACTCTAGTGACTGAGCCGTCTCTCTAGCCCCATTTTAGTCTTTCTATTAATATACATACTTATAAAATATGACATATGTGTAGCATGGATACATATGTACATGTGTGCATCTACATGCACATATATAGCTTAAAACAAGATCATCATTATGCTCCAGGGGTGGGGAAGGTGAAGGTGGGAGAACACTTCCGCTGCCCGTGCTCCTGACCACGGGTCCATCATGGGAGGTCCAGAAGTGGCTCCCTAAGTGCAGGCGGGGCGCGTTCCTGGATCCCTGTACTTGCTGAGTCATGAAGCCTGAGGGGGAGTCAGGAGCAGAGAGCAGCAGATTCTGGGGCTCCTTTATTCCACTTAGAACAGAGGCACAGTACCCATAGTCTCATTTTTTCAACACCTTTCTTAGTTTGACCTCTTTGGAGGAAGTCCAGCTGACCCAAACATTCTTGATCCTTCTCAAAGAAACAGCCCCTATCAGGGTGTGGTGGTGCATGCCTTTAATCCCAGAACTTGGGAGGCAGAGGCATGCAGATCTCTGTGAGTTCAAGGCCAGCCTGGCCTACATAGTGAGTTCCAGGCCAGCTGGGGCTGGAGGGAGACCCTGTTGACCCCCCCCCCCACACACACACACATACAAGAAAAGAGAAAGAACCAGCACTGGGACCGCCATTCTTCAGCTCTCCCAGGCCTTCCTACGACCAAACAGAAAACACAGGAATCTTGAAGTAGGTGGGTGACTCAGATTCCCTCTGTCTCTTTGTCCTTCCTTCTCATCGTCTGAGACAGGGCTTCACTCTGTAGTCCAGCTCACCTGGAACTTATTCTGTCGTGCAGTCTGACCTTGAGCCTTGACTTCTCAGTGCTAGGGTTACAGAAGTACAGTACCATACCATGCTGTGAATCACATTCTCACTACAGCCTTCACTCCCAGAGTAAGGAGGAAAGCCCACCCAGTGCTTGGGATGGATCCTTGGACAGTGTGGCTGACGGTGGAGGGCTGTGTTCCAGGGTGGAGTGCTGGATAAGGACTCACACTCATTGCACTTTGTGTAGCAGACAGTGGCTTATATGCCTAATCTAACCTTCAGAAGAGTTCCTGGAGATGGGAATCTTACACATGAGGACCCTGAGGCTGGGGTGGAAGTCCCTGAAATAAAACTGTGTGGGCCTAGCTGACTCTGCTCGGGATCCTGGGTGTCCTGGAACTAACTATTTAAGCCAGGGTATCCTCTCCTGGAACTATTTAAGCCAGGGTATCCTCTCCTGGAACTATTTAAGCCAGAGTATCCTCTCCTGGAACTAACTATTTAAACCAGGGTATCCTCTTCTGGAACTAACTATTTAAGCCAGGGTATCCTCTCCTGGAACTATTTAAGCCAGGGTATCCTCGAGCTCACAGAGAGCTTCCTGCCTCTGCCTCCTGAGTGCTGGTTAAAATTGTCTTGCCAGGTGTTGTGTTGCCTTTAATCCCAGCACTCGGGAGGCAGAGGCAGGTGGATCTCTGTGAGTTCAAGGCCAGCCTGGTCTACATAACGAGCTCCAGGCCATCTGGGACTAAAGGGAGACCCTGTCTCAAAAAGCCACCCCCAAGTTGTTTTTATTTTTAATTGCGTGTGCGTGTGTGAGTGAGTGAATGTGTGTGTGTGTGTACAGGAGTGCAGGTGCTCTCACAGACTGTAGATCTTGGATCTCCCCTGGAGCTGGAGTTATTGCCAGTTGTAAGCCACGTGGGGTGGAGGCTAGGAATCAAACTCGGGTTCTTTGGAAGAGCAGTGAACACTGTCAGCTGCCGAGTCTTATCTCCAGCTCCTGCAACTACCTCTTAACTGGTCTTCCCATAACCTCTGTTTTACTTTTCACACTAGGGCCAGACTGATCTTTCAAACAGATTATATCACGCCCCTGTTTCAAACCCTCTAATGGATTCTCAAGAAACCTTCAACCAAACCCAAACTGCATGCCTTGGCTTCGGAAGTCCTACAGGAAGTGGTTCTGCTTCCTCCTCAGCCCTTACTGTTGCCGCTTCCCCCAGCTGCCCCACTCCAACCACACTGGAAAATTCAGTCTGCTTCTGTCATGCAGGCTGGCCTCAGGGACATAGAGGCTTCTATTCGTCCATCTGGAGTGCTTTTCCCACTCAGCTTCCCATGACTGTCTTCTTACCATTCAGGGCTCATAAAGGTCATTTCTCAGAAGAGCTTTCCTAACCCACTGGTGCCAAGTGGCTACTTAATCACTTGCTGTGACATCTGCCCATTTTAACGATCTATATGGCACTTATGAGGCGGATACTTTAACATTCTATTATTCATTCACTCACTTCCTGTTCCTTCCCACAAGACTCTGTCCCCAGTGCCTAGAACAGTGTCTCACACAGAGGCTGTTGGATTTGTATTTGTTGAATAAATGTTTGAGTAAATGGATGACATTTTCTTCTAATTCATTAATTCAGTTAGCACTTATTATCTGTTAGGCACCAGATGCTAAGCTATGTGAAAAGTTAAGATGAACAAGATGAATCAATCATCAAGAAATATTTTATTTACAACACCTGAGATGTGCTCTAGAATAGTTTAGGAAATAGTAAAGTGAGTGTGTGTGTGTGTGTGTGTGTGCTGGAGATGCAGCTCTGTTGGTAGAGTACTTGTTGCCTAGCACGCACGAAGCCCTGGGTTCAGTCCCCAGCACTGAATAAGCCAGGTGTGATGGAGCATGCTTGGATTCTTAGCACTCAGTTGAGAGATAGAGACAGGCATATCAAGAGTCCAAAGTTGGGACTGAAGAGATGGCTCAGTGGTTAAGAGCACTTGTGGTTCTCAAAGAGGACTTGAGTTCAGTTCCCAACATCCACATTGCTCACAATAGTTTGTAACTCCAGTTTCAAGGAATCTGTGCCCTCTTCTGGTCTCAGTAGGTAACAGGTGTGCACGTGATACACATACATGCATGCAGACAGAACAATGGAACACATAAAAATATTAAAAAATTCAAGGTCAGTCTTGCCGGGCGTGGTGGCGCACGCCTTTAGTCCTAGCACTTGGGAGGCAGAGGCAGGCGGATCTTTGTAAGTTCAAGGCCGGCCTGGTCTACAGAGTGAGTTCCAGGACAGCTGGGGCTACAGGGAGACCCTGTCTCGNAAAAAAAAAAAAAAAAAAAAAAAAAAAAAAAAAAAAAAAATTCAAGGTCAGTCTTGACTATTTATTGAGTTTGAGGTTTACCAGAGCTACATGCTGTTGACAGTTGGGGCAGCATGACAGAAAGAGAATGTTACCATGTTATTCTCCTGACTTTTGTGTATGTTTTTACATTTAAAAATTTTATTTATAGCTGGGAGTGGTGGGCCACACATGCTTGTAATCCCAGCACTCGGGAGGCAGAGGCAGGCTGATCTCTGTGAGTTCAAGGCCAGCCTGGTCTACATAATGAATTCCAGGACAGCTGGAGCTACAGGGAAACCCTATCTCAAAAAGACCAAAAAAATTTTTTTAAATTTATGTGTTTCAGTGCTTTCCATGGATACAATACACACGGAGGCCAGCAGAGGGCGGTGGATCCCCTAGAACTGCAGTTATAGAGTGTTGTTAGCTGCCATGTGGGTGCTGGGAACCAAACCCAGGTCCTCTGCAAGAGCAGCCAGTGCTCTTAACCACTGGGCCACCTCTCCAGCCCCTTGTGTATGTTTAAAATATTCATAATAGGGCTGGAGAGATGGCCTAGTGGTTAAGAGCACTGATTGCTCTTGCAGAGGACCTGGGTTCAATCCCCAGCACCCACATGGCGGCTGAGAACCGTCTTTAACTCCAGTTCCAGGGGAATCTGACGCCTTCTTCTGACCTCCACAGCACTGCATGACATTGGTGTACCAACCTACATGCAGACAGTACATTCATACACATAAAAAAAAAAAAGTTAAAAAATTCATAGTAAAAATTATTTTGTTTTCTTTAAGAAGTCCCTTATGATTGAGCTGTAAAGTATATACAGGTGACTATCCTGTTGCAGATTGTTGTAAATGCTCTCATTGGAGAAACCTGGCAAATGAACAGTTAATGAGCATATGCCTGGCCACTGTGCGAAGCACTACACACCAGCCCTAACTTCAGACAGAATGTAGCCCAGCTCAGGGACAAAGGAAAAATCGCTGAGTAAAAAGACCAACACAGGGTGGCAGGAGTGTCTAAAAGAGAACACTCCCTGCGCCTGAGCCTCAGGAAAGCTGTGGGAGTGGAAGGGTAGGGACAGTCTTCCTGGCAGAGGGAACAGCGTGCACAGTGGCTCAGCATCACGAAAAAGCCCTGTCCATTTGAGGGTCCAGCAGAAGCCAGTGTTCTCAGACAGAAAGAGCAAGGAACAAAGGGAAGAGAGAAGACGTGACCAACGAGCAGGCTAGACTCACAAGGATCTGAGTCTGTTAAACATTTGGAACTTCAACTTCTTTCAATATTGAGGATGCAGGGCCGGCTGGAGAGATGGCTCAGTGTTTAAGAGCGCTTGCTGCGCTTGTACAGGACCAGAGTTCAGTTCCCAGGCCTCACACCGATGGCTCACAATTGCTTCTAACTATAGCTCCAGGGTATCCAGTGGCCTTTTCTAGGCTCTGAGAGCACTGGCACACCTGTACACATACCAACTCTCCACCTACACATGTAATTAAAAAGAAAATAAATACTGAAAAAATAAGGATGCAGGGAGATGGCCCTTGAAGCCAGCTTTGAAGGTCAGGAAAATCACAAGGGACAAAGGCAGCTGGGCCAGGCAGTCATGGTGAGGGTGAAAGAGTAAATCCTAATCCCGAGGGAGAAAGTCCAGTGTTGAGGAAGTAGTGAACAGGCCTGCGTGGGAGGCGCTCTGCTGGGTGCAGAGGGCAATTAGCCTAGGTAGGAAGGTCAGAGACAAGCACCAGACACTGTGCTGAGTATCTGGACTTTACCCCACAGACAATGGGGAGCCACTGAAGATTTTGTGATCGTTGAGGAGATACGATCAGAGCTGACCCTTAGGTAGGATGGACTCAGTGGAGACCAGACAAAGATGCTATCGATGAGGGTTGCTTTTACATTCAGTGATCCATCAAGCGCTGTGCACCCATCATTATACCCAACACTGGAGATGCAAAGGAACAAAGGAGACTACCCTGCTGCTTTCATGCCCTTTCTGTTGCTGTAATAAAACACTGACCAACATCAGCTTGAGGGAGGAGACAGTTTATTTGGCTTACACTTCCACATCACAGTCCATCATTGAGGAAGTTGGGGCAGGAACTCAAGCAGGACTCTGGAAGGAGGAACTGAATCAGAGACCATGAAGGAACATTGCTTACTGGCTTGGTGTCCCTGACTTGCTCAGCTACCTTTCTTTTTTTTTTTTTTTTTAATTAATTTTATTTCTGTATGTGTATGAATGTTCTGTCTGCATGCAAGTTTGTGCACCCGTGTCGTGCAACGCTGTGGAGGTCAGAAGAGGGTCTCGGATTCCCCTGGAACTGGAGTTCCCCTGGAATTGGAGTTTCAGATGGTTCTCAGCTGCCATGTGGGTGCTGGGGATCGAACCCGGGTCCTCTGTAAGAGCAGTCGGCGCTCTCAACTGCTAGGCCATCTCTCCAGCCCTCAGCTACCTTTCTTATATAACCCAGGCCCCTTGCCCGGGGATGGCATCACCCACTGTGGGCTGAACCCTTCCATACCAACTAGCAATTAAGAAACTATTTCATGGGGCTGGAGAGATGGCTCGTGGTTGAGCATGGAATGCTCTTGCAGAGGACCCAGGTTCAATTCCCAGTTCCACATGGTGGCTAACAACCATTCGGAACTCTAGTTCCAGGGGATCTGATACCCTCTTCTGACCTCCATGGGCATTTCGCTCAGACACATAAAAAAAATTAAATATTTTATTTTATTTTTTTGTCTTTTTGAGACAGGGTCTCCCAGTAGCCCCAGCTTTCCTGGAATTCACTATGTAGACCAAGGCTGGCCTTGAACTCACAAAGATCCCCCTGCCTCTGCCTCTGGAGTGCTGGGATTAAAGGCATGTGCCACCATGCTCAGCCTTAAATATTTTAAAAAGAAAATACTTCACAGACATGGCCACAGGGCAGTTTGATGTGGAAAGATCTTATGTGTGTGTGTGTGTGTGTGTGTGTGTGTGTGTGTGTGTTTGAGACAGAGTCTCCTTGCAGCCCCAGCTGGCCTGGAACTCACTATGTGGATCAGGCTGGCCTTGAACTCACAGAGATCTGCCTGCTTCTGCCTCTCAAGTGCTGGGATTAAAGGCATGTGCCGCCCTATACAAAAGTCAACTCCAGATGGATCAAAGACCTCAAAGTGAAACTCCAAACTCTGAAGGTGATAGAAGACAAAGTTGGCAGCAGACTATAAAACATAGGCGTGGGAGATTTCCTAAATCAGACAGCAGCTGCACAAGAATTAAGGTCGACAATTGACCAATGGGACCTCATTAAACTCAAAAGCTTCTGTACATAAAAGAAACAATCAAGGAAGTGAAGAGAAATCCCACAGAGTGGGAGGAAACCTTCACCCCAGAAACACCTGACAAAGCATTGATTTCCAGAATATATAAACTACTCAAAAAACAAAGAAGAAAGAAAACAAATGACCTACTCAATAGATGGAGCAAAGAGCTAAACAGAGACTTCACAAGTGAAGAATTAGAGATGGCTGAGAAACATCTTAAGAAGTGTTCAACATCATTAATCATTAAGGAAATGCAAATCAAAACCACTTTAAGATATCATCTTACTCCAATAAGACTGGCTAGGATCAAGAAAACAAATGATACCAAGTGCTGGAGAGGTTGTGGGGAAAGAGGAACACTCATCCNCATTTCATGGACTTTCCTGCACCTTTCTTTGGTCCCTTACTTGTGAGTATTGTGAAGTTGCTACATCCTCTTAGTGGTTTGGTTTTCCCTTCTGAGACACGGGTTCTTCCCGAATGTGAGATCTGGAACATTTCTTTCCACATTCCCCACTGCTACTGGAAAGAAGTCATCATCTCGCCGGTCGTCTGGTGGCGCAGCCTTTAATCCCAGCACTTGGGAGGCAGACGAAGGTTGGAGTCTCTGTGGGTTCAAGGCTGGCCTGGTTTACAGATCGAGCTCCAGGCTACCTGGTACTAAAGGGAGACCCAAAAAAAAAAAAAAATCCCCAAAAAAAAAAAAAAAAAAAAACAAAAAAGAAGCCATCATCTCCTTGAGCTTTTCTTTCCCCACCTGTGAACTGAGATGATGGTGCTGGCATGTGCATCCATACGGACTCTTCACACTCGGAGCAAAGCTCGCAAGGATGCACCACATGTACACTTGGTAGGACTTTATTTAGGCAGTCAGGACACAGTCTGCCTGCCCTTTTCCAGGTATCCTTAGGCACTCCTACCTCTGTGCTTTGGTTTATGTCATTTGCACCCCTTCCACCTGCTCTACTTACTCTCCTTAAGGCTCAGAAATCCTGTTTCTTGCTATTTTTGCTTATTATTTTTGTCTTTCGAGGACGGGTCTCCCTGTAGCCCCGCTGTCCCGGAAAACTCACTCTGTTAGTCCAAGCTGGTCTTTTAATCACAAAGAACCACCGCCTCTCCTCCCGATGCTAGGATTTATTTCACGGTGTGTGCAAACGCACACCTGGCTTATATTATTGCTATTAATACTTCTAGATGGACATTATGGAACCTCCTTAGGCCCCTTACCTTTCTATATCATTCATTCACTTTCTTGTATTATTCTGCTTTAACTTTAAAAAAAAATCAAAATCTTACCACAGGTAGACCAGTGTTCCCCTGGGCTCTTTTGGGAGTCCAGCATAATGCTATATCCGGCTCTTGTTATGACAAAACACCTGTCAAGAGCAACTTACGGGAAGGAAGGGCTATTATTCTTGCTCACAGTTTGAAGGGACACAGTCCATCCTGACACAAAAGGCAAAGCAACAGCAGTTGGATCATGAGGTGGCTGTCACATTACGTCTAGAGTCAGGAAGTAGAGAGAGACAAGTAGAGAGAGGACAAATGTTGGTATTCACTTGACTCCCCTCCCTCCTTTGTTCAATCTTGGATTCTGGCCCAAGGGCTGGGGCTCCCCATATTCAGGTGCTATAACCTGGGTGTGGTGGCTCTTGCCTGTAATCCAGCACCCAGAGGCTGAGGCAGGAAAATAACTATAAGTTCAGTCAGCCTGAGCTACCTAGTGAAACTCTATTCAAAAGCCAACACAGTCTGGAGGATGTAGCCAGTGGTGGAAGTGTTTGTCTTGGGGTGCACCACGGCCCTACGTTCAGTTAGCCACCAAGGGGAAAGAATAGAGGAAGATTGAATAAAGTAAAATGAGGGGCTGGAGAGATGGCCTTAGCCGTTAAGCGCGCCGACCCCCGCTCTTACAGAGGGACCCAGGTTCGTCCCCAGCACCCACATAAAAAAAAAAAAAAAAACCGTCTGAAACTCCAATTCCAGAAGAACTCCAGTTCCAGGGAATCCGACGACCCTCTTCTGACCTCCGCGGCATTTGCACGGGACACGGGTGTGCACAAACTTGCATGCAGGGACAGTACCCTTCATACAATACAGAAATAAATAAAATGTAATGAAAAAAACAGAAATGGAAAAAGTTAAAATGAAAACCACTTTCATAGTGGGTTTTGTCTGTCACCCAGAGAAAAATCACCTTTAATATTTTAATGTATACATTTTAGTCTTTATTTTATTTTATTTTATTTTGTGTGTGTTGGATATGGTGTGCATACTTGCTAGTGTGAGTGTGGGTATGGCGTGTGTGCTGGTTTTTTACACGTATTCTGAGGATCCCAAAAAATTCAGGTCCTTATGGTACTGTGGCAGGCACTCTAGTGACTGAGCCGTCTCTCTAGCCCCCATCTTAGTCTGTTCTATTTAATAGACATGAACCGTATAAACATATGACATATGTAGCATGGATAAATATGTACATGGTGCATCTACATGCACATATATAGCTTAAAACAAGATCATCATTATGCTCCAGGGGTGGGGAAGGTGAAGGTGGGAGAACACTTCCGCTGCCCGTGCTCCTGACCACGGGTCCATCATGGGAGGTCCAGAAGTGGCTCCCTAAGTGCAGGCGGGGCGCGTTCCTGGATCCCTGTACTTGCTGAGTCATGAAGCCTGAGGGGGAGTCAGGAGCAGAGAGCAGCAGATTCTGGGGCTCCTTTATTCCACTTAGAACAGAGGCACAGTACCCATAGTCTCATTTTTTCAACACCTTTCTTAGTTTGACCTCTTTGGAGGAAGTCCAGCTGACCCAAACATTCTTGATCCTTCTCAAAGAAACAGCCCCTATCAGGGTGTGTGGTGTGACATGCCTTTTAATCCCCGAACTTGGGAGGCAGCGGAATGCCGATCTCGTGAGTTCAACGGGCCAGCCTGGCCTACCTAGGGTTCAGGCCAGCTGCGGGCGGAGGGAGACCCTTGTTGACCCCCCCCCCCCCACACACACACACATACAAGAAAAGAGAAAGAACCAGCACTGGGACCGCCATTCTTCAGCTCTCCCAGGCCTTCCTACGACCAAACAGAAAACACAGGAATCTTGAAGAGTAGGTGGGGTGACTCAGTTCCCTATGTCTCTTTTGTTCCCCTTCTAATAGTCTGCGGAAAGGGCTTCCCTGTAGTTCCAGCTCACCTGGAATTATTCTGTCGTGCAGTCTGACCTTGAGCCTTGACTTCTCAGTGCTAGGGTTACAAGCACATACCCCTTACCATGCTGTGAATACATTCTCACTACCGCCTTCACTCCCAGACGTAGAGGAGGAAAGCCCACCCAGTGCTTGGGATGGATCCTTGGACAGTGTGGCTGACGGTGGAGGGCTGTGTTCCAGGGTGGAGTGCTGGATAAGGACTCACACTCATTGCACTTTGTGTAGCAGACAGTGGCTTATATGCCTAATCTAACCTTCAGAAGAGTTCCTGGAGATGGGAATCTTACACATGAGGACCCTGAGGCTGGGGTGGAAGTCCCTGAAATAAAACTGTGTGGGCCTAGCTGACTCTGCTCTGGTCCTGTGTGTCCTGGGAACTAACTATTTAAGCCAGGGTATCCTCTCCTGGAACTATTTAAGCCAGGGTATCCTCTCCTGGAACTATTTAAGCCAGAGTATCCTCTCCTGGAACTAACTATTTAAACCAGGGTATCCTCTTCTGGAACTAACTATTTAAGCCAGGGTATCCTCTCCTGGAACTATTTAAGCCAGGGTATCCTCGAGCTCACAGAGAGCTTCCTGGCCTCTGCCTCCTGAGATGCTGGTTAAAATTGTCTTGCCAGGTGTTGTGTTGCCTTTAATCCAGCACCGGGAGCAGCGGCAGGTGGATTCCTGTTGAGTTCAAGGCCAGCCTGGTCTACCTACCGAGTCTCCAGCCCTCTGGGACTAAAGGGCGACCCTGTCTCAAAACGCCACCCCCTAAGTTGTTTTTATTTTTTTTTTTTTTTTTTTTATTATTTTTATTTTATGGTTGTGTGTGTGTGTACAGGAGTGCAGGTGCTCTCACAGACTGTAGATCTTGGATCTTCCCCTGGGAGCTGGAGTTATTGCCAGTTGTAAGCCACGTGGGGTGGAGGCTAGGAACTCAAACTCGGGTTCTTTGGAAGAGCAGTGAACACTGTCAGCTGCCGAGTCTTATCTCCAGCTCCTGCAACTACCTCTTAACTGGTCTTCCCATAACCTCTGTTTTACTTTTCACACTAGGGCCAGACTGATCTTTCAAACAGATTATATCACGCCCCTGTTTCAAACCCTCTAATGGATTCTCAAGAAACCTTCAACCAAACCCAAACTGCATGCCTTGGCTTCGGAAGTCCTACAGGAAGTGGTTCTGCTTCCTCCTCAGCCCTTACTGTTGCCGCTTCCCCCAGCTGCCCCACTCCAACCACACTGGAAAATTCAGTCTGCTTCTGTCATGCAGGCTGGCCTCAGGGACATAGAGGCTTCTATTCGTCCATCTGGAGTGCTTTTCCCACTCAGCTTCCCATGACTGTCTTCTTACCATTCAGGGCTCATAAAGGTCATTTCTCAGAAGAGCTTTCCTAACCCACTGGTGCCAAGTGGCTACTTAATCACTTGCTGTGACATCTGCCCATTTTAACGATCTATATGGCACTTATGAGGCGGATACTTTAACATTCTATTATTCATTCACTCACTTCCTGTTCCTTCCCACAAGACTCTGTCCCCAGTGCCTAGAACAGTGTCTCACACAGAGGCTGTTGGATTTGTATTTGTTGAATAAATGTTTGAGTAAATGGATGACATTTTCTTCTAATTCATTAATTCAGTTAGCACTTATTATCTGTTAGGCACCAGATGCTAAGCTATGTGAAAAGTTAAGATGAACAAGATGAATCAATCATCAAGAAATATTTTATTTACAACACCTGAGATGTGCTCTAGAATAGTTTAGGAAATAGTACCGTGAGTGTGTGTGTTGTGTGTGTGTGTGCTGGAGATGGCAGCTTGTTGGTAGAGTACTTGTTGCCTAGCACGCACGAAGCCTTGGGTTCAGTCCCCATCACTGAATAATAAGCCAGGTGTGATGGGAGCATGCTTGGATTCTTAAGCCATCAGTGAAGAGTAGAGAAACAGCATATCAAAGAGTCCAAAGTGGGCTAGAGAGCTGGCTCAAGTGGTTAAGAGCACTTGTTGCTTTTGTAGAGGACTTGTGTTTGGTTTCCAGCACCCAGTTATCAATTAGCCGCTGTCCCTGACTCCAGTTCAAGGAAATCTGTGCCCTCTTTCTGTCTCAGTAGGCTAACAGGTGTGCACGTGTACCACATACAGGCATGCCGACAGACAGAACAATGGAACACATAAAAATATAAAAAATTCAAGGTCAGTCTTGCCGGGCGTCGGTGGCGCACGCCTTAGTCCTAGCACTGGGAGGCAGAGCAGGCGTGCTCTTTGTACGTTCAGTTCAAGGCCGGCCTTGGTCTACGAGTGAGTGCCAGGACAGTCTGGGGCTACAGGGAGACCCTGTCTCTAAAAAGACAAAAAAAAACAAAAAAAAAAAAAAAAAAAAAAAAAAAAAAAAAATTCAAGGTCAGTCTTGACTTTATTGAGTTTGAGGTTTACCAGAGCTACATGCTGTTGACAGTTGGGGCAGCATGACAGAAAGAGAATGTTACCATGTTATTCTCCTGACTTTTGTGTATGTTTTTACATTTAAAAATTTTATTATACTGGGAGTGGTTGTGGCACATGCTTGTAATCCAGCACCGGAGGCAGAGCAGTCTGATCTCTGTGGAGTTCAAGGCCAGCCTGGTCTTACATAATGAATTCCAGGACCAGCTGGAAGCTTACAGGGAAACCCTATCTCAAAAGACAAAAAAAAAAAAGTTTTTTAAATTTATGTGTTTTCAGTGCTTTCCATGGATACAATACACACGGAGGCCAGCAGAGGGCGGTGGATTTCCTAGAACTGCAGTTATAGAGTGTTGTTAGCTGCATTGTGGGTGCTTGGGAAAACCAAACCACAGGTCCTCTGCAAGAGCAGGCCCAGTTGCTCTTACCCACTGGGCCACCTCTCCAGCCCATTGTGTATTTTAAAATATTTCATAAATAGGGCTGGCGAGATGGCCTAGTGGTTAAGGCACCTGATTGCTCTTGCAGAAGGAACCTGGGTTCAATCCCCCAGCAACCACATCTGGCTGAGAACCGTTCTTTTAACCTCCAGTTCCTCCAGGGGAATCTGACGCCTTCTTCTGACTCCACAGCCACTTGCATGACATTGGTGTACCAACCTACCTGCAGGACAGTACATCATACACATTAAAAAAAAAAAAACGTTAAAAAATTCATAGTAAAAATTATTTTGTTTTCTTTAAGAAGTCCCTTATGATTGAGCTGTAAAGTATATACAGGTGACTATCCTGTTGCAGATTGTTGTAAATGCTCTCATTGGAGAAACCTGGCAAATGAACAGTTAATGAGCATATGCCTGGCCACTGTGCGAAGCACTACACACCAGCCCTAACTTCAGACAGAATGTAGCCCAGCTCAGGGACAAAGGAAAAATCGCTGAGTAAAAAGACCAACACAGGGTGGCAGGAGTGTCTAAAAGAGAACACTCCCTGCGCCTGAGCCTCAGGAAAGCTGTGGGAGTGGAAGGGTAGGGACAGTCTTCCTGGGCAGAGGGAACAGCGTTGCAACAGTGGCTCAGCATCACGAAAAAGCCCTGTCCATTTGAGGGTCCAGCAGAAGCCAGTGTTCTCAGACAGAAAGAGCAAGGAACAAAGGGAAGAGAGAAAACGTGACCACCGAGCAGGCTAGACTCACCAAGGATCTGAGGTCTGTTAAAACATTTGGAACTTCAATTCTTTCATATTGATGATTGCAGGGCCGATGGAGAGCTGATAAGTGTTTTTAAGGAGCGCTTCTTGTGCGCTGTTACAGGACCAGAGTTCAGTCCCAGGCCTCACACCGATGGCTCACAATTGCTTCTAACTATAGCTCCAGCCTGGGTATCCAGTGGCCTTTTCTAGGCTCTGAGAGCACTGGCACACCTGTACACATACCAACACTCTCCACCTAACATTTAATTAAAAAGGAAAATAAATACTGAAAAAAAAAGGATGCAGGGACGATGGCCCTTTTGATGAAGCAGCTTTGAAGGCAGGAAAATCACAAGGGACAAAGGCAGCTGGGCCAGGCAGTCATGGTGAGGGTGAAAGAGTAAATCCTAATCCCGAGGGAGAAAGTCCAGTGTTGAGGAAGTAGTGAACAGGCCTGCGTGGGAGGCGCTCTGCTGGGTGCAGAGGGCAATTAGCCTAGGTAGGAAGGTCAGAGACAAGCACCAGACACTGTGCTGAGTATCTGGACTTTACCCCACAGACAATGGGGAGCCACTGAAGATTTTGTGATCGTTGAGGAGATACGATCAGAGCTGACCCTTAGGTAGGATGGACTCAGTGGAGACCAGACAAAGATGCTATCGATGAGGGTTGCTTTTACATTCAGTGATCCATCAAGCGCTGTGCACCCATCATTATACCCAACACTGGAGATGCAAAGGAACAAAGGAGACTACCCTGCTGCTTTCATGCCCTTTCTGTTGCTGTAATCAAACATCTGACTAAACATCAGCTTGAGGGAGGAGACAGTTTATTTGGCTTAACCTTCCACATTCACATTCATCATGAGGAAGTTGGGGCAGCACTCACGAGGACTCTGGGGGGGGAAGGAGGAAACTGAATCAGAGACCCTGAAGGAACATTGCTTACTGGCTTGGTGTCCCTGACTTGCTCAGCTAGCGAGGGAGAGGCGAGGCGTCTTTTTTTTTTTTTTTTTAATTTAATTTTTATTTTCTGTATGTGTATGAATGTTCTGTCTGCATGCAAAGTTGTGCACCCGTGTCGTTGCACCGCTGTGGAGGTCCGAAGAGGGTCTCGGATTCCCCTGGAACTGGATTCCCCTGGGAATTGAGTTTCAGATGGTTCCCTGCCATTTGGGTGTGGGGATCGAACCCGGGCCTCCTCTGTAAGAGCAGTCGGCGCTCTCAACTGCTACGGCCATCTCTCCAAGCCCTCAGCTACCTTCTTATATATAACCCAGGCCCCTTGCCCGGGGATGGCATCACCCACTGTGGGCTGAACCCTTCCATACCAACTAGCAATTAAGACAACATCATGGGGCTGCGAGAGATGGTCGTGGTTGAGAATGGAAGCTCTTGCAGAGCCCCAGGTTCAATTCCCAGTTCAAAACCCACCCAAAAGGTGGCTAAGAACCATCTGTAACTCTAGTTCAGGGGATCTGATTACCCCTCTTCTGCCCTCCATGGGCCATTTCGCTCCGACACATAAAAAAATTAAAATATTTTATTTATTTTTTTGTCTTTTGAGACAGGGTCTCCAGTAGCCCCCGCCTTTCTGGAATCCACTATGTAGACCAAGCTGGCCCTTGAATCACAAAGAATCCCCCTGCCCTCTGCCTCTGGAGTTGCTGGGATTAAAGGCATGTGCCACCATGCTCAGCCTTAAATATTTTAAAAGTACATACTTCACAGACATGCCACAGGGCCGTTTGATGTGGAAAGATCTTATGTGTGTGTGTGTTGTGTGTGTGTGTGTGTGTGTGTGTGTTGAGACAGGAGTCTCCTTGCAGCCCCAGATGGCCTGGAACTCACTATGTGGATCAGGCTGGCCCTGACCTTCACAGAGATCTTGCCTGCTTTCGCCTTATCAAGTGCTGGGATTAACGGCATGTGCCGCCCTATACAAAAGTCAACACCAGATGATCACAATGACCTCAATGTGAAACTCCCAACTCTGAAGGTGATAGAAGACAAAGTTGGCAGCAGACTATAAAACATAGGCGTGGGAGATTTCCTAAATCAGACAGCAGCTGCACCCATAATAAGGTCGACAATTGACACATTGGACCTCATTAAACTCAAAAGCTTCTGTACATAACAAGAAAACAATCAAGGAAGTGAAGAGAAATCCCACCGCGTGGAGGAAACCTTCACCCCAGAAACACCTGAACCAAGCATTGATTCCCAGAAGAATATATAAACTATCTCAAAAAACAAAGAAGAAAGAAAACAAATGACCTACTTCAATAGATGGAGCAAGAGCTGAACAGAGGGACTCCCAAGTTGAAGAATTACGAGATTGGCTGAGAAAACATCTTTTAAGAAGTGTTCAACATACTTAGTAATTAAGGAAATGCACCAAATCAAACCCACTTTACGATATCATCTTACTCCAATAAGACTGGTTTTAGGATCAAGAAAGAAAGTGATACCAAGTGCTGGAAGAGGTTGTGGGGAAAGAGGGAACACTCATCCGCTGCTGGTGGGAATTTAAACTACAGCCAGCCACTGTGAAAGGCAGTATGGAGAACCCTTGGAAGGTATTGGATTGGAATGAACTTGCCACCCGACCCAGCCATACCATTCCTGGGCATTAACCAACAAGACTCATCCTACCACAAGATACATGCACGGCCATGTTTATTTCACCCCTCTCCTAATAACAAGGAGCTGGAATCAACCCCAAATGCCCCTCAACGATGAGGGATAGAGAAAAATGTGGTACATCTACACAATGGAGTTCTGGCGTGGTAAAGAAAGATGACATCATGAGCCTTTACAGAAATGGCTGGATCTAGAAGATATCCATGCTGAGTGAAGTATCGTAACACAGCTCCCAGAACAAACATATGATTGAATGTGTATCCCTCATCTGAGCATGCTAGAATGCCCAATTAACTAGTTGTAGTACATTTTTTGTGCACTGGCCCTTAGCTTTTGTCCAAGTAGTTGGGAGAGTGCATTATATTGTAAACAACAACAACACAACAACAGCAAAAAGGACTGATCAAAGACCTGACTGAAAACGGTGTGAACTTTCTGCCTCAAACAGTAACTTCCCCATTGGGAGAATTTTGAGAAAGACTGAGAAAGAGATGAATAGGCATGTTTGGCAGATGCATGAGCTTTGTGGGTGGGAATGGGCGGGCGGGACATGGGTCTAGATTTGATTAGTACCAATTTGTACTATAGATATAATATATATATATATATATATATATAATTAAAAAAAAAGGCATGTGCCACCACGCCCGGCTGTAAAATTCTTGGTGAGGTTCCCTCTTCCCAGGTGATGTGTATCATGTTGACAAAAACTGATCAGCACAACCTGCCTTCCCTGTCAGAACTCATAGAGGACTAAACAACAATGATGCCCCACAAGAAAGGGGATCATGCCCACTCACATACATTGAATACTCATACACAAAACACACACAAATACACACACCAAAAAAAAAAAGAAGAAGAATGAACAGACAAACTAGGCTGCAAGGGGCAGTGGTCAGAAAAGGCTCCAAATTATACAATTATACAAAGCCTCATTGAATCCCTCCTTCCCTCTTCCTCTTCCTTCCTGGAGTGGTAGGGCCTGAACCTAGCACTCCCTACAGTCCAGGCAAGCTGTTGGCCTCTAAGCTACACTCCCACCTTTCTTAGCTGCAACACCTGCAGAAAAGCTGAAAGCATCAGAGTGAAACAACAGCTGGGTTGGAACAGCTCAGCCGCGAACAGCTTTACAAGGAGAAGCTGTAGCAGGGAAGAGGGAAGGCTTGAGAGGTGTGGGGGCGGGGGCTCCTGCAGGAGGACCAGGAGGGTTTCGTGTATCCAGCTTTATCTGTCACCGTGGCCATGGACCCTCCTCCTGGTTGCCGAATGAACAGCCCCGAGGCCTTTGATCCCTGGGGTTTTGTGGGGTGGGGAGTACCTGCATGCAGTGTCCCTCTGTCTTTTTCTCTGTCCTAGCTGACAACTTTACCTCTACTAAACAAGTCTTCATGTTGTCTCTACTAAATAAACTAGTAGAAGCCTGTGTGTAGTGGCACAAACTTGTTGGGAAGTTGAGGAGAAGGAATATTATGAGTTTGAGGCCATATAGTTAGTTCCAGTTCCAGGCTAGCCTGAGCTACATAGCAAGACTCTGTCTCATAAAAATAAATAAATAAACAAATAAATAAATGATGGGTAGAGACCAATTGAGCAAGTAAGAAGAGAAGCTCAGGGACTTGAAGAGATGATTCTGTGGTTAATAGCTCTTCCAAAGGACCTGAGTTGGGTTCCCAGCACCCCCATCAGGTGACACGCAACTGCCTGTAACTCTAGGTCCAAGGATCCATACCCCTCTTCCAGACTACAGGGTACTTGCACAAGTGTGGCATCATGGAGAGTGACAGGTCCCTTCAGGCAGATGCAGCATTCCCAGGAGACAAATGACGACCTGCATGGTGCTGGGATGCTGGTAGAAAGGGGGTAACGATCGAGAGACACTTAGGTATCAGAATTATCAGAAGAGGAAGAGCAGGTATGGGTTTGTTTAGGTTTCTGGGTTTTCATGGTAGGCCATTTCCTGGGACACAAAATGCAGAGGAGTCTGGGGCTGTTGGTATCAACAACTTTATTTTGCTATGCAAGGATACAGAGGTCAAGAAGCCTAGATAGAGAGGTCTTGGTATGCTAAGAAGTGTGGACTTTAGTCATAGACAGTGGGGAGCCACTGAAGATTTTCTGATCATTGGAGACATGTTTATAGCTGTCCCTTAGGAAGGATGGGTTTGGTGGGAAAACAGGCATGGCAATATTTACTTAATAGGCAGTGCAGACCTGATTTTAACACTCAAGAATTTATTGAGTACATACTGTGTGCTTGAGGGGACAGGAGCTGTCAGGTAGGCATGTTCTGGAGGCAGCTGGATGTACGGATCCGTGGGCAGAACAGGGGGTCTAAGCCAGACAGATGAATCTGGAAATCAATAGGATATGAGGCCACCCAGAGGGCACATGGAGGGAAACAAATGGAGTGGGCTGAACCCCAGCACTCAGGGATGGGCTGAGGAAGAGGAACCCAGAGATAAGCCGAAACAGAAGGCCTAGGAATGACAGAAGAGATTCGAGGGAGAACCCGGCAGCTCATTCACAGGAAGCAAGGAGCCAGGCAAACGTGTAGAGGGTCATGCTGCAAGCATGTCGATACATCTGCATCTTTTCAGTAATTCCATCCCATTACTTTGGAATATGAAGAAAAAACCCTGTCACATAAACCCTGGTGTCACGGGGTAACCTGACCCAACCCTTCACCATTGTCCAAGTGCGTCAAGGGAAGCCACCTGGCAGGAAGGAGCCAGGTGGAGCAGAGAGCAGCCAGTCTTACAGTCAGTAACTGGTGATAAGGCCAGATGTGTGGCAATATCAAATAATCAAGAACTGGCGTCAACCCCAGGCATCATGGCCAACTGTCTTCCAAGTGGAGACAAGGAAGGGGTGGAGGAGTGTCCCAGACGCCTGGGAGGAGAAGAGGGAGGAGTCCGAATTTATGGAGTGGACCAGGCACTGTGCTAGACTCTGCAGGTTTTCTAAACCCTCCTTTTAAATGATAAGAAAGCTGAAGCTGAGAGGGCTCAGATCATGTGCCCAAGGTTATAGTAATTGGCTGATTTAGGATTTAATTTTGGAAGGCCAAAGCCTATGTCCCCTTGGAGAGCCAGCCCTTGGATGCCAGTTAAATCTGTCCCACTAGTGATCTGAAGTTCCACATTTGGTATTCAAATTCACGGGCACCAATACAAACCTTCCCACTGAAGTTGAACGTGAGTGGCAGTTCACCATCAAGTCAGTGGCTGGGTCAGGTGCTCTCCCTGGGTGGTTGCTGTGGGTGGGCACTGGTTTTCAAACCAGACTTCCGGTTTTATTCACACCTGTTCTCTCACTCCTGGGGTTCTGCCAGCCTTCCTTGCCACTCCCAGGATGGGGCGAGGTGACCTGGCAGTCTACAATGAGGAGATTGTCAGACCTACTGACCTAAGACCTGAGAAGCAGCCAGCAACTCTGGAGGGTAACCCATTTCCAGACAGTTCTGTAGCCCTGAAAGACCCTGACCCTAAAAAAAATCCAGTCCGAGCCTACATGCAGGTCAAACAGTAATAATAGCTAGAGTATGGGGTGATTCTGTGACCCAAGCCTAACACCACATGCCTTACTCCAGTTGTTTCCAATAATCCTTAAAACAACCCAGGAGCTAGGTGTGATTATGATCCACACTGAGTGGAACAGGCTCAGAGAAGACAGGCGTCTACATGTAGAGTGCACAGGCAGATCTCAGCCAGACGCCCAGAGGGTCCTGCCAGCATCGCACTTCCTCTCTGCCTCTCTCCCTAGGCCCTTGGCTTAGATCCCCTGATCCAAGAGAAGTCCCTGTCCCCTCTTTCTTTCTCTATCTTTCAGACAGGGACTCATGTAGTCCAGGCTGGCCTTAAGCTCCCTATATAGTCAAGGATGACCTTGAATTATTGATCCTCCACGTGCCCTCTGGGTGACCTCAACCAGAACCATATCCTTCACTTCCAGGCATGTACCACGATACTCAGTTTACTCAGTACTAGGGACTGAACCCAGGACCTTGTGTGTGCTAGGCAAGCACTCTGCCAACTGGGCTATACTCTCTCCATACCCTCCTTCCTTCTCCTCTTTTCTAAGCCAAAGGAAAGACTGAAGGGAATGCAAAATGGTGGCAAAGAAAATGTGGGCTTTGAGTATCCCCAGGGTCCTATTCAGAAGCTTTTAATCCATAAATCTTTTTACACAGAGAAGAATAAAAAGCCCTGACCCCTGTTCAAGTACTTTATACTCTTGACAGAGCCAATAAAGAAGGTGTGTGCATGTTTGTGTGCACACATGAGTGCTAACCATGTGCAGGAGTCACGTAAGGATCAGGCAGGTCAACCTCATAGGCATGTTCCCTCTTTCTAGTGTAACTTTTAACTGCACTGACCACACTTCTGAACCAAAAGTCAGGACACACACACACACACACACACACACACACACACACATCTATTAACCAGTGCAAAGGTCTTGAGGGGAATCCCAATAAAAGTGACACCACCCTCTTGAGATTAAAGAGGCTCCTGCCTAACAATCCAGTAGATGGTTCTGGATGCTTTGGAGACATATAATAAAGGTCTCTGAGAGAGAGTATTTTGCCATGAGTTAAAACCTGGATATATGACTTCAGACTTTAAAGCCAATTAAGAATTAGTATTATCATAAGCTTTTTTGCTGTTGTTTTTTTGGAGACAGGGTCTTCCTGTAGCTCCAGCTATCCTGGAACTCACTATGTAGACCAGGCTGGCCTTGACTTCAAAGAGAACTGCCTGCCTCTGCCTCCGGAGTGCTGGGATTAAAGGTGTGTGCCACCATTCCTGGGCATAAGCAATTTTAAACATGTCTTGGATGATCTGGTATTCTCAGAACATTAAAGAAAAAGGTCATGCCTAAATTAAGGAAGGTGATGCAGGCCTGTAATCCCAGCACACAGAAGGCTGAAGCAGTGAGCTCCAAGGCCCAAGGCCAGGCTGGTGTGAGCCACACAGTAACTCTGAGAGAGAAAGAGAGACAGAGACAGTCAGAGGGGAGGTCTGAAACAACATCCTGTTTTAGGGGCTACCATGGAGCATATCACATTAATAATTGAATCAGCTAGGGATGCAGGGCACAAGCCTAGCAAGCCTGAAGCCCCAAGTTATATTCTAGGTACTTCCTTTCTCTGCCTAAAAAAATAAAAAAGATCACCTGTACTAAAAATAGTGAGTGAAGATGAAAACAAACTTTGGGCTTGAGGCCGAGGGCTCAATATCTAGGCAGGAGGTGCACGCCCAGCCTCAGCCTCGCCACCACTAGGATTAGTGTTGAGCCCCTTGCATGGCTAGGTTCCCATTGTTTTCTGGGAATCAACAGAGGCTACTTTCAGCAGAAATCTTGGAAACCATCTGAGAAACCTGCCCACCAGGGATAAGGAGAGAGAGACAGGTGTCAAGAGAGGTCACCTTTTCACTTCACATTGAAGAATAATGTAAGTTTCTTAAGCTGCCAAGGAAGCGGGCAGTGGAGGGGAGGGTTGAAAGAGAAGACCTGAGCAAAGGTTGTTCATGAGCAAAGGAAATGAGAAAACTTGTTCAGCAGCAGTGGAGCTGGGAAAGGGGCCAGTGCCCAGTTGAAAAGTGAGGGTGACAGAAAAGATGGATGGAATTCTTAGTCTTGCTTACCATGTCTTCCCAGCTAGCCCTTGGCTTTCCCTTGTGGTAACCATATGAGGTGGGCTGAAGACAAAAGCTGTCCAAGAGCAGAAATGTCACCTCGAAACTCCCTGTAGCCATGTCTCCACCCCATCCAGCTCTCAGTCCCTTCAGAGGCATTGTCTCCTCAGAGGTCTCTCTGCAGGTCTGCCCACGTCACCTCCCAGGCAGCACATCTCAGCTGTTGGTCCACTCGGACGTGTATCCTGCAGAGGGGAGCAGAGCCTGTCTACTAAGCCAGTTCTGGATGCTCCTGTGTAAGCGTGGAGAAGTCAGAGCATGGGCACACTGAAGAGACTAGAAGCCGGGGATACCTGCCTTCTGCACAGGGATAGAGAACTAAGAGGGAAGTAGGGGGAGGAAGGCGATATCTATGGGAGGCTCAGAGCAGCTATAAGGTTTGGAGAAGAATGGAAAAGGGGGTGCCAAAAGGAATGTTCTCTCTCTCTCCTCTCTCCCTTTCCTCCCCCTCCTCTCTGTCCCAATCTTTTTTACTTTTTGAGGCAGAGTCTCACTATGTATCTCTGGCTGGCCTGGAACTCACTATACACTCCAGGCTAGTTTCAAACTCAGAGATCCACCTGCCTCTGGTTCTCAGGTTCTGGGAAAAAAAGGTGAGCATTACCATGTTTGACTCATTTCTGTTTTGTTTGGTTGGTTTTTGTTTTTTGAGACAGGGTCTCCTTGTAGCTCGAGATGGGTAGGAACTGGGTAGTAGACCAGGCTGGCCTTGATCTCACAGGGACTATCTGCCTCTGTCTCTTGAGTGCCCGGATTACAGGTCTGCCACCACACCTGGCACAATTCATTTCTTTTGATACAGTGTCTCATTCTGTAGTCCAGGCCAGACTGGCCTGGAACTCACTATGTAGCCTAATCAGGTAATTTTTACTGCTAAATTGCTAAATAAAGATGCGAATTCTGAGCTGGCCAGGTTGCTCAGTGGGTATAGGCACCTGTGACCAAGCCTGATGACCTGAGTTTTATTCCCAGGTCTCACATGGTAGAAGAAGAGACTGACCTCCAAAAGTTGTCCTCTATCTTACATACACACACAATAAATAAATAAATAAATAAATAAATGTAAAAAATTTAAAGGGAGGGGGCTGGAGAGTCAGCTCAGCAGTTAAGAGCACTGGCCACTCTTGCAGAGGACCCAAGTTTGATTCCCGGTACCCACATGGCAGCTAAGAACTGTCCATAATACCAGTTCTAGGGGAACCTGACACCCTCTTCTGATCTTGGTGGGCACTGCATGACACAGGTCCACTTTTATACATTCAGGCAATACACTTGACAATAAAATAAAAATAATAAATAAAAATTTAAAAATCTGAAAGGATTCTTGTAAAATTAGTTTAAGCCAGATATAGTGGTATATACTGTAATCCCAGCATTTGGGAGATTGAGGCAGGAGGATCATAGACAGTAGCCTGGGTTACACAGTAAGATTTCCATCTCAAAAAGAAAATTAGAATATATTATTTCTCAGCTGAGCATGGTAGCATATGCCTTTAATCCCAGCACTCAAGAGGCAGAGGCAGGTGGATCTCTGTGGGTTCAAGGCCAGCCTGGTCTACACAGAGAGTTCCAGGACAGCTGGGGCCACAGGGAAACCCTGTCTCAAAAAGACAAAAAAAAAAAAAAAAGAATATATTATTTCTCTTGTGTGTATTGTTTTGATTTTGAAATTCAATACTATACAGATTCCAGGTGCCACAGAATATTTTCAGAATTTATTCTGGCTATTTTCAAAGGATCTAATAAATCATGTGAAATAGTTCAATATGCTTAAAAGAGCACCCAAGGACAGATAGCCCCCCCCCAAATGATTCTGTAACAGCAGACTTTCAGAGATCACAGTGTGGGACGGACAGTGGGGCCTGCTTCCCATGTGGAAAGCCCTGGGTGCAACTCTAGCAGCAAGCACAGAGCACAGCCACCACAAATAGGCAACCCTCCACCTCATTCTGTCTGGTCTGTACTTTTTCCTGGTCTCTGGGAATCAGCCATGTTCCCTCCCAGGAGTTTATATCTGGTACTCAGTGATGAATGGAGCTAAGAAACCTCATATTTATTTTTTTCAGAAAAAAGTTCTTTTACCCTGCCTTTTCTCAACCAGAACAAAATTGGCCACTGCTATAGCTGGGCACTTACTGCTATAGCTGGACACTCCCTGCTATAGCTGGACACTCATTGGTATAGCTGACACTCACTGGTATAGCTGGACACTCACTGGTATAGCTGGACATTCACTGGTATAACTGGACACTCACTGGTATAGCTGGACACTTGCTGCTATAGCCAGACACTTACTGCTATAGCTGGATACTCCCTGCTATAGCTGGACACTCATTGGTATAGCTGGACACTCATTGGTATAGCTGGACACTCATTGGTATAGCTGGATACTCACTGTTATAGCTGGACATTCACTGGTATAACTGGACACTCACTGGTATAGCTGGACACTTGCTGCTATAGCTGGACACTCACTGGTATAACTGGACACTCAATGGTATAGCTGGACACTTGCTGCTCTAGATGGACACTCACTGCTATAGCTGGACACTCACTGCTATAGCAGGACACTTGCTGCTCTAACTGGACACTCACTGCTATAGCTGGACACTCACTAGTATAGTTGGACACTCGCTGCTAAAGCAAGACACTCACTGCTATAGCTGGACACTCACTGCTATAGCTGGACACTCACTGCTATAACTGGATACTCGCTGCTATAGCTAGACACTCGCTGCTATATCTAGACACTCACTGGTATAACTGGACACTCACTGGTATAGCTAGACACTCACTGGTATAGCTGGACACTCGCTGCTTTAGCTGGACACTCTCTGGTATAACTGGACACTCACTGCTATAGCTGGACACTCGCTACTCTAGCTGGACACTCACTGGTATAGCTGGACACTCACTGGTATAGCTGGACACTCGCTGCTATAGCTGGACACTTGCTGATATAGCTGGACACTCACTGCTATAACGACACTCACTGGTATAGCTGGATACTCACTGCTCTAGCTGGACACTTGCTGCTCTAGCTGGACATTCACTGCTATAACTGGACACTTGCTGCTAAAGCTGGACACTCCCAGCTATAGCTAGACACTCACTGCTATAGCTGGACACTCATTGGTATAACTGGACACTCTCTGCTATAGCTGGACACTCACTGTTATAGCTGGACACTCACTGCTATAGCTGGACACTCTCTGCTATAGCTGGACACTCACTGGTATAACTGGACACTCACTGCTGTAGCTGGACACTCACTGGTATAACTGGACACTCTCTGCTATAGCTGGACACTCACTGCTATAGCTGGACACTCACTGGTATAGCTGGACACTCATTGCTATAGCTGGACACTCACTGCTATAGCTGGACACTCACTGCTATAGCTGGACACTCACTGCTATAGCTGGACACTCACTTCTATAGCTGGACAGCATCTCTGCCCGTACCTGTGAGCGGAGTTCATGGCTTCCAGAGAAGGTCAAAGCTCGGAAGCTGCAGAACTGCCAACCTTGTCTCTCCCCTTGACTTCTTGGCACTGTCTTTTAATCTCCAGATTGCATGTGTTCAGTTGGGCTGAAATAAACACAGTAAGATTTTTGCTTTTAATTGTTTATTTTGCAGAATGAGGTTTTGAAGGCACCAACTTTCCCCTACATTGACTCTGAGAGAAGTGGTATGGAGGGGCGGTGGGTCAGTGAAAAGGAGCCGTAAAGAAAACTTGGGACAGGTGTGGGAACTAACTTCCTCCTCAAAAGCCTGCAGCATCCTTTGCACAATCCCATGCAGCCAAGCTTCTTGCTACCAACTCCTAGGCCAGTCCTTTGGCATACTGTCCTCAGAGCAGGTCTCCACATGGTGTGCGTGTATATACTGGATGGACACACACACACACACACACACACACACACACACACACACACACACACACACAGAGCTCTTTCTGGTGACAGATTGGGTCTGAAAATTCTGGCAGCCTGTGTGGCTGGTGGCAGAGAGTAGCCTGTTCTCGCTGTCTCCCTGGAGTCCCTCTGCACACGCAGGTGCACGTCAGCGCCTGCTCTAATTTTATCCCTGGTTGATGGAGGAGACTAACTGAGCAGCAGGAAGGCTGCTATTTTGGGTCTTTCTGCGGCTCTGGGTTATATAAAGCCTATTGCCGTGACCTGCATTGCTTTGAGGCTGAGCCTCACTTTCTTGCGTGTTTTGTCACAATATGTCATCAGTTCAGACATACACACACACACACACACACACACACACACTCCTGGGGAATGAGAAGGGAGGTGTGTACTGAGGAGTGTGTGTGTGTGTGTGTGTGTGTGTGTGTGTTCTTGCCAGCTCACTGAGAGACAAGGCTTGCCTGTACTATCGGGAGAAGGCATTGTACATAAAGGAGGTTTGCTCTGGAAGGAAATGGAAAGATCTTTCTGATGAAGGAACGTAAGGGTACGTGCTTTGGGCTTCAGGACAGAGTATGTTTGTGAGCTGATGTTGTGGGCCTGCTGTTGGCATGGTAATAAGAATAATAATCTATTTTGGTAACTCTTTTCATTTTAAAGGAACCTAAGAGCTTTGTAAATTACACACAAAAGATTCTGCTTTTGAATAGCAGGAATTTTTCATCTGAAATGAACAGCAGCTGCTGCATGAACAAACCTGACGGTCTGTTTAGAGACGGCTCATGAATGAAGATGGCATCTCCCACATTACTGGGGACAAATCTAACCTGGAAAATTTTTCCTTCCATAGTAAAACATTCTTACATTGCTGGATTCTGACTACTGTGTGAAATAAAAGATATGTGCTTGCTGATCTTAATCATGCGCCACATTTAATTATCTATGTATCTCCAGAGAATGAATCATATAACAGAACCTTAATAGAATGTACTGGAAGGTAGTAGGTTTCTCAAAATGTGTATCATTCACAGAGAACAGGAGGGCTAGAACTTAGTGAGTTTACCCCGGGGGTATCTGTGATGCTCCCCGTTCCCAGCAGGGCTGAGGAGACATCCTGTTCTTGGTCAGCCACGTGTTTCCCATATATAATCTGTCCCTGGTTACTTTCAAAATGACATGATGGAACCCATAAGGTATTGCCGGGGGGAATGAAGCCTTGCAGATTAAAATCTTGGCTCTTGGTACTGCCAGAATGGGAGGCCCCAGGCCAAAACTTCTGCTGTTGATTTGGTTCCCATCATTGGCAGTAAGTACTGCAATGGAGTTCCCATAACTGAGTTCCCGTAACTCGAAACTTGACTGGTAGTGCCCTATTTCTTAGCTGCCCTTTGAGAAGCATTGATCTGCTTCCCCTGCTGTCCAAAGACCTTCTAAGGGATTTGGGAGAGAAAACCTGAAGGTCTCCACAAAGCAAACCCGAAGAATCTAGGGGCTACAGAGGGCAGAAGGGAGATGAGCCCTTAGAGAGCTCCAATGAAGGGAGTCACTGGGAAAAGGAAAGGGAAATGAACCAGAATCAAACACAGGGCTTGCGGGCCGGATGGGGAAATGAAGGCAGGAACGGGGAAGGTGTAGAAGAATCACCGCGTGGCTTATTAATAATGGACTTGGATGGAATTTGGTCACTTGTGCTCTTCTCCCCGCCCCCCTTCCAGGCTGGGAGGCAGAAGCTCACCATCCTGGCTCCTTGGTAGTCCAATCATCCCCACCCCATCAGAGCCTCTCCCTCTTCTGTCTCTTTTTCTCTCTCTCTCTAGCAGGTACTCATTATGAAACCCAAACTGGTCTCAAACTCATGATCCTCCTGCCTCAGCCTCGCAAGTGCTGGGTCAAAATATCTTTTTTTTTTTTTTTTTTTTTTTTTTTGAGACAGGGTCTCCCTATAGCTCCAGCTGACCTGGAACTTTGAACTCACAGAGATCAGCCTGCCTCTGCCTCTGCCTCCCAAGTGCTGGGATTAAAGGCACTACCACACCCAGCCAAAATACCATTTCTCCTGAAGAAAGCTCCTCAGTAGTTCTTCATTCCTTTCTCAGGGAGGGGGGAAGCAAAACCAAGTGCACTGGCAGGCAGTCGTGGCCCTCTGAGACTGGCAGCCTGCTTATGTGTCTGGCTTAGTTTTTGTAGCAACACTCCGAATGCTTCCCTGTGGGACTACCCACTCTCTCCTTGCCATGTTAAGCGGAATGTGCTCAACTCTGTTGCCTTCTGTGTGTTTTCACGGACTGTTCCCTGTGTGTCGAGTGCCCTTCCTACCTATCACTGTTGTTGTGGATGGTGGTGTATGAGACGGGGGTCACTACAGAGCTCAGGTTAGCCTTGAATTTTCCTTCTTCTGCCTCAGCTTCCCAAGTGTGAGGATTACATATGTGCACCACTCAGGCTACTCAGCAAGTGTTTGTTGAATTAATGACTGCATTGGGGCAGAAGCCACATTTCAGAGCTGACATTTCCTCAGTGTCGCAGGGAGTTGGGGTTGGAGCTTGTACTGTCAGTGTGGTTAGAGAAGAAAGGCCAAGACCTGGGGAATCTGATCATAAATGAAAGCCTAAAGAGAGGGACAAAATGAATTTGTGCTGGGCTGGCCCACTGCTGTGCGAGTCAGGTGAGGTGCTGAGGTGGGATGGCCAGGTTACCACAGCCATGAGCATCGCCAGTCAGCATCTGCCTTTTCTGCACCCCACTCTACATCTATGAGGGTAGAGTATGCAGCTTGCACAGAGACCCCAGTGTTCTTCCCAAAGGACTGCAGACCCCCACCAGGCCATACCCTTAGTTCTACCAAGGATCTGTGGCTCTATCATGACCATCAAAACTCACAGCCAGTGATCCCAGCTACTGGGAAGCTGAGGTAGGATTGCAAGCTTAATGCTTGCCTGAGTAAATGAGCAAAGTGTCTTGAAGTTAAAAAAATAAATAAATAAAGGGAAGGGTGGCGCTGGGGATGTAGTTCAGTGACAGGACTTGCCTGGTGTGAGGTCCTAGGTTTAAGTCACACTTGGGGCTGCTTGCCATTTCTGCCCAGGCTGATCTCAGGAACTCAGGCACAAAAGAAGTGAGGAACACCCAATACTTGACTGAATTAAGGCAGGCCAGGGGTCAGGAACCAACTGCAGTGATTCGAGGGGCAGCTAGCATGTGTACATTTGAAGACACAGAGATAAGACTGGAGGAAGCCCCAAACTATAAATTAGGAAGGAAGGCGCCATTCAATTTAGTCTCTGACATAGTCCTCATATACAGAAAATAATTTATGATGGCTAATCATCAATTCGTGTGTGTGTGGGGGGTCTGTGTAGTATTTTGCTTTTTTGAGACAGTCTTGCTATGCCACAGCCCAGGCTGCTTTCAAACCCTGCATCCTACTGCCTCTGTGTCCTGATTGTTGAGATTTCAGGTGTGCACCACCACCCCTGGCTAACCTCTTTTTAAATATTTGCTTTTTCAATTACTTGGCTCTGGCTGAGTAGGACTTTGCTTTTGTAGGATTTCATGGCATCAGTGCCCCCTGCCCCCAAATATTTTCTTTTGTATTGTTTTCTTTGTTTCTATTTCATTGATTTCTGCTCTGATTTTTGTTATTTCTTCCTCTCTGTTGCATTTAGGGTTCATCTGTTGTTGCCTCTCCAGTGCTTTTAGCTGCAGTGTTAGATCATTCACTTGTGCTCTGTTTTTCTAATGTAGGCACCCAGGGCTATAAACTTCCCTCTTAGGACTGCTTTTAGGGTATCCCATAGGTTTTGTTGTGTTGTATTGTCATTGTCATTCAGTTCCAGGAATGCTTTTATTTCTTTCTTTATCTCTTCCTTGACCCATTCATTATTCAAGAGTGTGTTGTTTAGTCTCCATGTGTTCTTGTAGGCAGTAGGGCTTATCCTGGTGTTGATGTTGAGCTTTATTGCACTGTGGTCTGATAGAATGCATGAAATTATTTCAATCTTTTTGTATTTGTGGAGGTTTCTAGTGGTATGGAGGGGCGGTGGGTCAGTGAAAAGGAGCCGTAAAGAAAACTTGGGACAGGTGTGGGAACTAACTTCCTCCTCAAAAGCCTGCAGCATCCTTTGCACAATCCCATGCAGCCAAGCTTCTTGCTACCAACTCCTAGGCCAGTCCTTTGGCATACTGTCCTCAGAGCAGGCTCCACAGGTGTGTGCGTGTATAACTGATGGACACACACACACACACACACACACACACACACACACACACACACAACACCACACGAGCTCTTTCTGGTGACAGATTGGGTCTGAAAATTCTGGCAGCCTGTGTGGCTGGTGGCAGAGAGTAGCCTGTTCTCGCTGTCTCCCTGGAGTCCCTCTGCACACGCAGGTGCACGTCAGCGCCTGCTCTAATTTTATCCCTGGTTGATGGAGGAGACTAACTGAGCAGCAGGAAGGCTGCTATTTTGGGTCTTTCTGCGGCTCTGGGTTATATAAAGCCTATTGCCGTGACCTGCATTGCTTTGAGGCTGAGCCTCACTTTCTTGCGTGTTTTGTCACAATATGTCATCAGTTCAGACATACACACACACACACACACAAAACGACACACATCCTGGGGAATGAGAAGGGAGGTGTGTACTGAGGAGTGTGTGTGGTGTGTGTGTGTTGTGTGTGTGTTCTTGCACAGCATCACTGAGAGACAAGGCTGCCTGTACTATCGGGAGAAGGCATTGTACATAAAGGAGGTTTGCTCTGGAAGGAAATGGAAAGATCTTTCTGATGAAGGAATCGTAAGGGTACGTGCTTTGGGCTTCAGGACAGAGTATGTTTGTGAGCTGATGTTGTGGGCCTGCTGTTGGCATGGTAATAAGAATAATAATCTATTTTGGTAACTCTTTTCATTTTAAAGGAACCTAAGAGCTTTGTAAATTACACACAAAAGATTCTGCTTTTGAATAGCAGGAATTTTTCATCTGAAATGAACAGCAGCTGCTGCATGAACAAACCTGACGGTCTGTTTAGAGACGGCTCATGAATGAAGATGGCATCTCCCACATTACTGGGGACAAATCTAACCTGGAAAATTTTTCCTTCCATAGTAAAACATTCTTACATTGCTGGATTCTGACTACTGTGTGAAATAAAAGATATGTGCTTGCTGATCTTAATCATGCGCCACATTTAATTATCTATGTATCTCCAGAGAATGAATCATATAACAGAACCTTAATAGAATGTACTGGAAGGTAGTAGGTTTCTCAAAATGTGTATCATTCACAGAGAACAGGAGGGCTAGAACTTAGTGAGTTTACCCCGGGGGTATCTGTGATGCTCCCCGTTCCCAGCAGGGCTGAGGAGACATCCTGTTCTTGGTCAGCCACGTGTTTCCCATATATAATCTGTCCCTGGTTACTTTCAAAATGACATGATGGAACCCATAAGGTATTGCCGGGGGGAATGAAGCCTTGCAGATTAAAATCTTGGCTCTTGGTACTGCCAGAATGGGAGGCCCCAGGCCAAAACTTCTGCTGTTGATTTGGTTCCCATCATTGGCAGTAAGTACTGCAATGGAGTTCCCATAACTGAGTTCCCGTAACTCGAAACTTGACTGGTAGTGCCCTATTTCTTAGCTGCCCTTTGAGAAGCATTGATCTGCTTCCCCTGCTGTCCAAAGACCTTCTAAGGGATTTGGGAGAGAAAACCTGAAGGTCTCCACAAAGCAAACCCGAAGAATCTAGGGGCTACAGAGGGCAGAAGGGAGATGAGCCCTTAGAGAGCTCCAATGAAGGGAGTCACTGGGAAAAGGAAAGGGAAATGAACCAGAATCAAACACAGGGCTTGCGGGCCGGATGGGGAAATGAAGGCAGGAACGGGGAAGGTGTAGAAGAATCACCGCGTGGCTTATTAATAATGGACTTGGATGGAATTTGGTCACTTGTGCTCTTCTCCCCGCCCCCCTTCCAGGCTGGGAGGCAGAAGCTCACCATCCTGGCTCCTTGGTAGTCCAATCAAATCCTCCTCCCCACCCCATCAGAAGGCCTCTCCTCATTCTGTCCTCTTTTTCTCTCTTCTCTTTGAGACAGGATTAGCCATTGTAGGACCATAGCTGGGTCAACTTTCAGTATCCTCCTGCCTCAGCCCGCAAGTGCTGGTCAAAATATCTGTTTTTTTTTTTTTTTTTTTTTGTGAGACAGGGCGCTCCCTATGGCTCCACTGAACCTGGAACTTTGAACTCACAGAGATCAGCCGCCTCTGCGCTCTGCCTACCAAAGTGCTGGGATTAAAGGCACTACCACACCCAGCCAAAATACAATTTCTCCTGAAGAAAGCTCCTCAGTAGTTCTTCATTCCTTTCTCAGGGAGGGGGGAAGCAAAACCAAGTGCACTGGCAGGCAGTCGTGGCCCTCTGAGACTGGCAGCCTGCTTATGTGTCTGGCTTAGTTTTTGTAGCAACACTCCGAATGCTTCCCTGTGGGACTACCCACTCTCTCCTTGCCATGTTAAGCGGAATGTGCTCAACTCTGTTGCCTTCTGTGTGTTTTTCACGGACTTGTTTCCCTGTGTGTCGAGTGCCCTTCCTACCTATCACTTGTTTGTTGTGGATGGTGGTGTATGAATACGGGGGTCACGAACAGAGCATCAGGTTAGCCTTGATTTTCCCTTCTTCTGTCTCAGTCGTCCCAAGTTGTTGGGATTACATATGTGCACCACTCAGGCTACTCAGCAAGTGTTTGTTGAATTAATGACTGCATTGGGGCAGAAGCCACATTTCAGAGCTGACATTTCCTCAGTGTCGCAGGGAGTTGGGGTTGGAGCTTGTACTGTCAGTGTGGTTAGAGAAGAAAGGCCAAGACCTGGGGAATCTGATCATAAATGAAAGCCTAAAGAGAGGGACAAAATGAATTTGTGCTGGGCTGGCCCACTGCTGTGCGAGTCAGGTGAGGTGCTGAGGTGGGATGGCCAGGTTACCACAGCCATGAGCATCGCCAGTCAGCATCTGCCTTTTCTGCACCCCACTCTACATCTATGAGGGTAGAGTATGCAGCTTGCACAGAGACCCCAGTGTTCTTCCCAAAGGACTGCAGACCCCCACCAGGCCATACCCTTAGTTCTACCAAGGATCTGTGGCTCTATCATGACCATCAAAAACAAATACACAAGCAGTGATCCCATGCTACTGGGAAGCTGAGGTAGGATTGCAAGCTTAATGCTTGCCTGAGTAAATGAGCAAAGTGTCTTGAAGTTAAAAAAATAAATAAATAAAGGGAGGGTGGCGGCTGGGGATGTAGTTCAGTGACAGGACTTGCCTGGTGTGAGGTCCTAGGTTTAAGTCACACTTGGGGCTGCTTGCCATTTCTGCCCAGGCTGATCTCAGGAACTCAGGCACAAAAGAAGTGAGGAACACCCAATACTTGACTGAATTAAGGCAGGCCAGGGGTCAGGAACCAACTGCAGTGATTCGAGGGGCAGCTAGCATGTGTACATTTGGAAGACACAGAGATATAGACTGGAGGAAAGCCCAAACATAAATTAGGGAAGGAAGGCGCCATTCAATTTTCTCTGACATAGTCCCTATACAGAGAAATATTTATGATGGCTATCATCATGGTGTGTGTGGGGGGTCTGTGTAGTATTGTATGCTTTTGTGGACAGTCTTGCTATGCCAACAGCCCAGGCTAGCCTTTGCAAACCTGCACTACTGCCAGTCTGTGTCCTGATTGTTGAGTATTTCAGGTGTGCACCACCACCGCTGGACTAACCGACTTTTAAATATTTGCTTTTTCAATACTTGGCTCTGGCTGAGTAGGACTTTGCTTTTGTAGGATTTCATGGCAATCAGTGCCCGCCCTGCCCCCAAATATTTTCTTTTGGATGTTTTCTTTGTTCTCGATTTGGATGAGTGCTTTGCTCGTGATTTTTTGTTATTGTCTTCCTCTACGTTTGCATTTAGGGTTCACTGTTGTTGCCTCTCCAGTGCTTTTAGCTGCAGTGTTAAATCATTCACTGGTGGCTCTGTTTTTCTAATGTAGGCACCAGTGGCTATAAACTTCCTCTTAGGAACTGCTGTCGTGGGTACATCGCCAAGTTTTATTATGTGGTGGTATTTCATTTCATCCCAGAATGCTTTTTCTATTTCTTTTTTCTCTTTATCTCTTCACCTTGACCCATCATTATCAAGAAGTGTGTGTTTAGTCTCCAGGTGTCTTGTAGCATAGGGCTTATCCTGGTGTTGATGTTGAACTTATGCACTGTGGTCTGATAGAATGCATGAAATTAATTTCAATCTTTTTGTATTGTGTGGAGTTTCTCTTCTGTGTCCCAGAGGTGGTTCAAGATTTTGGAGAACTGCTCTTGGGTGACGTGAGTAGAAGTGTATATCTCTGTTTTGTTTAGGGTGGAATATTCGAGTAGAGTATAGTCTGGTGTATCGATACATTCAGTTTCAATGTCTCTCTGTTTTATTCCTTTGTCCTTGGTTGACCTGTTCCAAAGGGCAGATGGGGTATGAATCCCCTACTACGATGTACTTGGGTTATTCTGTGACTTGTGGTCTGGAGAATTGTCTTTAAGAAGTTTTGTGCACCAGATTTTGGGAGCATGTATATTCATAGAATTGTGAAATCTCTTGGGATTTTTCCTTTGAATAAAAATGTAATGGCCTTCTTTGTCCTTCTTCTGATTTCTTTACTTTGAGTCTATTTTGTCGATATTAAAATAGAAACACCTGCGTCTTTTTGGTTACCATTTGCTTCGGATATTTTGTTTCCATACCTTTCATCATTAAGGTGGGTCCATCTGTCCTAAAGGTGAGATGCAATTTCTTATAGACCAGCAATATCAGATGGGTGTCTGTTTCCTAATCCAATCTCCCAGTCCTATGTTTTGATTGGGAGTTAGTCCCATTAATATTAAGGTTATGATTGATAGGTTTGGGATGGCTTCGCCTTTTCGCCTTATTATCATTTGCGGTTTTGGTTGTAGGGGTTGCTACTTCGCAGTTGTATGTTTTTATTGATTTCTCTTTCTAGGTGTCTGGGATGTTGCTCCTTTCTCTGTCCTTTGAATTGCTTCAAGTATTCGCTGAAGGGGTTGGTTTTTCCGGACATGTATGCTTCATCTCATTTTGTCATGAAATATTTTCATCTCCTCTTTCACCTGAAGTGTTACTATAAGTACTGGGTTGGCATTATAGTCATGTAGCACTGGGAATACTTGCTCCACGTTGCTTCTGCCTTCATAGTTTGCAATGAGAGTCAGTTGTAAGTCTGATAGGTTTCCCCTTATAGGTCACTTTTGTTTTTCTCTGTGGCTTGTTAAAGGATGTTTTTCTTTGTGTTTTGGGTACTGCATTTTTTTTTTTTTTTTTTTTGGTCTTTTTTGAGACAGGGTCTCCCTGTAGCCCCAGCGCTGTCCTGGACTCGCTGTAGACACAGAACTGGGCCGTGAACACGACAAAGATCTGCCTGCCTCTGCCTCCATGTGCTAGGATTAAAGGCGTGGCGCCACCACACCCGGCATGGTCATAAGCATTTAACTAATGATGAGCTGTGGAGAAGTTTCTTTTCTAGATCTTGTCTGTTTGGAGTTCCTATGTGGCTTCTTGTATTTGTATAGGTTTTGTCTTTTTTTTAGTGGGGAAAATTTTCATCTAATTTCTGTTGAGAGATCTGAATCAAACCATTCTCCTTGGGATTCTTCTCCTCTCTATACTCATGATGAAGGTTTGAATGTTTTCATAGTGTCCCACAGTTCCGGTTGTTTCTACATTTGAGTATTTTAAATTTTTCATAATCTTACTTGAGGTTTTTGTGTGTTCTGTGTTATCTTCCAGGTCTGATATTCTTTTGTTCCCTCCTCCATTCGGCTTCTGAGCTTTTTCATTCCTTTCCTCTTGATTGGATGAGTGTTTGATTTCACTTTTCATTTCCTCTCTGATTTCTTTAGTATTTCACTCCTTTTGGAGCTTCTCAATCTCTTCCTGTAGTTCTTTGCTTCGCTGGTTGGTTTCCTTATCTTTTCACAAAGGATCTTTTCAGTGTTTCCACTTCCTTCTGGCGTTGTCATTCTCTCTCTCTAGCCTTCTCGTAGCGTTTTTCATTTCTCTTTTCTTATCTTTGATTTGCTCTTTATAATCTTCTTTCAGTATGTTCAAAATTTCACTTCTAATATCTGTGTCCTGGGCCATCCCCAGGGGATCCACTGTAGGAATCTCCACAGGGTGGTAAAGCTTGTGTGGAACTTATCCTGCACCTTTCCTTCTTTCGTATCCCTGCATTATGGTTTCTCTTGTCTGTATCCAATGTGAGCCCAGATCTTCTTCACTCTGTGTTGAAGCTTGGTTTGCTTGCCTCCTCTATGCCTTCGTTGTTGAGGGATTGTGTTTTTCTCCTTATACTCCTTGCTTTGGAGTATTGACTTCTCTAAACGGTAGGCTTCTATTGGAAGTCTAACTCACCTCTTCCCTTTCTGTTCTGAAGTTCTCCAAAGAATCCACTTGGGGGGCTGGAGAGATGGCTAGCGGTAAGAGCAACCGACTGCTCTTGCAGAGGACCCGGGTTTGATCCCCAGCACCCCAGGCGCCCACATGGTGCTGAGAACCATAACTCTGTAACTCCAATTCCAGGAGAACTCCAGTTCCAGGGAAATCCGGAGACCTCTTCTGACCTCCGCGGCATGCAGACATGGTGCACAGACCTGCATGCAGCAGTACATTCTACACATAAAAAATAAATAAATAAGAGGCTGGGGCGTGGTGGCAACACCTTTGGTCCTAGCACTCTGGGAGGCAGGGCCAGGCAGAATCTTTGTGGTTCACAGGCCACCTGGTCTACTAGGAGTGAGTTCCAGGAAGGCTGGCGTACAGGGAGACCCTCTGGTCTCGAAAGAAAAAAAAAAAAAAAAAGAAAAAAANAAAAAAAAAAAAGAATCCACTTGGACACTCCTTCCTTCAGCAATCCCAGTTTTTTTTTTTTTTTTGGGGGGGGGGTTCTGTTTAGCCCGCGCCCCAGTACCTGTGCTTCAGGTGGTCTTGGGAGATCCCCGGTCTCAAGACTCACACAAACCCACCTTTTATACCAGCTGGGAGGACAACTCCGCTCCCACAGTCACACCAGCCAATTGGGCCAAAGATCAACAAAGACAAGGAAGTCCAATCAAACAATCTACCTGGCTGAAGCACCCAGCTCCTACCTGTGCTTCAGGTGGTCTTGGGAGAGCCCCGATCTCAAGACTCACACAAACCCACCTTTTATACCAGCTCCAAATATTTTCTTTTAACACTGAAAGCTACCTACTGATCTTCTTCAGGCAGATATTTGTGTGTGGATGTGTGTGCACATGGACATATAAGTATTTTCTTTTTTTTTAATTTTTAAATTTTATTTATTTCTGTATGTGTATGAATGTACTGTCTGCATGCAGGTCTGTGCACCCGTGTCATGCAATGCCGCGGACATCAGAAGAGGGTGTCGGACTCCCCTGGAACTGGAGTTCTCCTGGAATTGGAGTTTCAGACGGTTCTTGGTCGCCATGTGGGTGCTGGGAATTGAACCCAGGTCCTCTGTAAGAGTGGTTGGTGCTCTTAACCGCTAGGCCATCTCTCCAGCCCATATAAGTATTTTCAGACAATCCTCCATATCTCTGGCACTCAGAGCTGCCCCACAATAATGAAATCAGAGGGATACTAACCCAGGCACGAACTGGCTATGAGAAGGGTGGTTACATAGCTGACATTTTGGGTTAACTTCTCAGAATTTTAAGCAATTCTTTTTTAGGCTTATGAATCTTGACACACACTCAGACTGCTTTGATGGAGAGGGAACAAGAGAGGCCTGTGTGATTGGAAGCCTGAGGCGAGAGGACGGAAGATGGTTGTTTTCACATTCAACAATTTTAGAACAGCTGCGGAGGCTGGGGTAGCCCCCCCGAATGATGACGCTGGGCCACTTAGGGGAAAGGGAGACAAGATCCCAGAGATGATGACAACGAAAGGACGGGGACTTGGGACACACAACGGGTGGGAATTAAAGGGATTATGTGTGTTAGGCAGCATTACCATCACCCAGAAAGGTATGTACTTTAACTGCCAAGAAACTAATAATGAACTGGAACACCATCCTGCCATGAGAGCAAGTTAAAACAATATATTCTTTGCTCACTTGTATGCTATTTCAGTCAATAGCACACTGACTTTACAGGGCATGATGGGAGAAAACATTACAGGATCTCATGTTATTTCACTCAATCAACTTTTATATATGTATTTTTGTTTATTTAGAAGAGACTGTGTGCTAGTATATTTAATTTATGTATTTATTTTGGTTTTTTGAGACAGAATCTAATGAAGCTAGCCTTGAACTTGCTATGTAGCCAAGGCTGTCCTTGAACTTCTGATCTTCCTGCCTCAGATTCAAGAGTGCTGGGACTACAGGTATGTGTTAGCACACTGAGAAATCTGATTCTTCATACAACAGAGAATGGTGTGCACCCCCTTTAATCCCAGCATTCAGGAGGCAGAGGCAGACGAATTTCTGTGAAATCAAGACTAGCCTGGTCTACACAGTGAGTTCCAGGCCAGCTGGGGCTACAGGTAGATCCTTTTCCAAAACAAACAAACAAACAAATGTCATAAAACAGGAATATACTGAATAATTACCAAGTACTACTTGCATGCTTTTTGTTCTTTTAAATGTTTTACACCTATGATTCAGATAAATCTCAGAGCTATAAAATACCCTTTGCTAGGTAAGTATCTGCACTTCATGGGTGGACGAACGAAGCCACAGTGACAGTAAGTAACATGCCAAACTCACACAGTCAATGGCAGAGCCTGGATTTGAATGCAGGCAGCCTGAATCCAAATTCCAAAGTGGAAACCACCATACTGTATTGCCTTTGTAGTAGCTAATGGGTCTTTTAAAAAACATTGGCTGTTGATGGTATGCAAGGTGTGTTTTACCTCAGTGTGTCAGAATGAGAGCAGTTGTTGTGTGGAAATCCTGTATGAACGTCAGTATGACATCATTATTAATGAACACTTATGAATCCAGGTCAGTCGTGTCATCTTCAGGGCTGGGCAGCATCTCCATGCAGCACTCAGGGTGAGTCTCACTTCTAGAAGCCCTGCCCTGAAGTGTTCAACAAGTGTTCCCTTTATGCATTCACTCAGAAATGTCCCTTGAGTGCTTACCCTGAACCAGGCATGGCAGACCAGGCTCCAGAAATAAAACTGAGCCTGATGTATATAGACCCTGTCCTCAAGGAGAGGTGACAGGCTGTTGCCATTTTCTGGAGGTCTTGGGATAGCTCCATTACCAGCTGAATGGGCTATCCTCCCAGCAAGCTGCCTTTGTTCACAAATATTTTTCAGACAAGGGCTTTGGTCTCTTTTTAGTAGATGGGGGGTGGGGTGGAGGTGTTGAGACAGGGTCTCATGTAACTCAGACTGACTTTGATCTTGCTATGTCGCTAAAGCTATCCTTGAACTCCTGACCTCCTGGCCTCTAACCTGAGTGCTAATATGATAGGCATGTGCCATCACACCAGGCAAGAGCTTGAGTTTCTTAACTAGAAAGTGACAAGAAATGATGTCAAAGATGGTGGTCAGATGAGAGATAACTGTGAAGAGAATGTGTAACATCACCCTTCCGTGGTTTATTTAAATGTGCACACATGCATATTATGGGTAAATATCTAACCATCAACATAGTAACCCAGTGAATAGTAATCTGGGTTCCTGACTTTGAATTTTATTAGCTTTGTTATTTGACCCTTTCTATGCCATATAGTCTTTCTGTGTAGAACACAAATGTTCATCACAGGACATAGAAAAGGCTAAGTGATAAATTCACGTGCTTAGGATGGTGCCTGGAACACAGTAAGCCCTCTATAAACAGAAGTAGCACTTCTCTATTTTTGAAGAGGTGGTAATTAAAAAAAAATTTTTTTATTAATTTTATTTATTTCCATATGTGTATGAATGTACTGTCTGCATGCAAGCTTGTGCACCCGTGTCGTGCAATGCCGCGGAGGTCAGAAAAGGGTCTCTCGGATTCCCCTGGAACTGGAGTTCTCCTGGAATTGGAGTTTCAGACAGTTCTTGGCCACCATGTGGGTGCTGGGGATTGAACCCGGGTCCTCTGTAAGAGTGGTCGGCGCTCTTAACCACTAGGCCATCTCTCCAGCCCAAAGAGGTGGTAATTTTTAAAACAATGTTGTTAGTAACCATAGTTACTTTATTTTATTTATTTTACTTTATTTATTATATATATTTTTTTGGTCTTTTTGAGACAGGGTCTCCCTGTAGCCCCAGCTCTCCTGGAACTCACTCTGTAGACCAGGCTAGCCTTGAACTCGAAAAGATCCACCTGCCTCTGCCTCCCAAGTGCTAGGATTAAAGGCGTGCGCCACCACACCCGGCTTTATTTTTTTTCATAGTTACTTTATTACCTTTATAGATGGGCATGAGGGGGAAATGAAGGAAGGACTTTACCTTTTCATTTGTATGATTTACTTTTTGATTATTGCAATTAAAATATGAATTAATTTTGTAATTAGAAAAGAATGAAATATCAACAAGTCGTGTCTTTTGTATCTCTGGGAGGGCTGGTTGAAATGTAATGTGTCACCTGGGAGGTACATACATGTGCCCTGCCCATCTTCTTCCACCCACGCTTGCTTCCTAGGGGAAGGGGGGGTGCTTCAGGTAGGAGACCTGCAAAGGGTCAGGCTAGTTTCTTCAATAAGAAGCACCTCGTGGGACTGAAAAGTCCAATCCAGCTGCATCAGACAAGTCTGCATCAAGGGACTCTAGGACCTATTTCTCCTAATCTTTAAGCAAGACTTTCCCTAATGCTAGAGGGATTCTCAAGCTTTTCCTCTTAAGGTGGCTGACCACAGCTCTGGAACTATGTGCTCCAGGTTCAAGTCGAGTGTAAGATAGCACCAACTGAATTCAACTTGACTCCCTTAAAGGTGTCAGTGGGTTTCACCATGATCCTGTGCACATATCTTAACCAATCACTATAGTAGAAAAGAATTAAGCAAGACTAATTGGCCTCTGTTAGACATTTTAGGGAATGAGCCTTAAGGTCACTGTCACTTAATGCAGAGAGATGGAGAGGATGGTGTGTGAGTCCCTGAAGGAGAAGGGGAGTCCAGTTGTGAGGAAACATGAACTCATCAGCAAAGCAAGAGGTCCAACACAGCCAGGCATGGCGGCAAATGCTTATAATCTTAAAACCCAGGAGGATGGAGAGTTTAAGGCCAGCCTGGGTGGCAAGACTTTTATCAAAATAATGAAAGGAGGGCTGGCAATATAGCTAAGTGGGTAAAGGCACCTGCCGCCAAGCCTGGCGACCTGAGTTTGAGCCCTAGGACCCACAGGATGGAAGAAAAGAACTGACTCCAAAAAGTTGTCTTCTGATCTCCACATGCACACTGTGATACTTGCTCATACACAAACAGTAAGTAAATAAACAAATTAATTAATTAAAACAACAACAACAACAGAAGTGACTCTTTTTTCTTATGCTCAGGCTAGGGAAACTTATGCATAGCTGTCTTTAGTGACTTGGAATCAGGAAACTTGTGTAGAAAATGATAAATTAAAGGGAAGGACGAATGTGGCGCACACCTTTCATTCCAGCACTTGGGAGGCAGAGGCAGGTGGATTTCTGTGAGTTCAAGGTCAGCCTGATCTACAGAGTGAGCTCCAGGCCACCCGGGACTAAAGGCAGACCCTGTCTCAAAAATACCCAAAATAAATAAATAAATAAATAAATAAATAAATAAATAAATAAATAAATAAATAAAAAGGGAAGGACGAAAGGATGGGTTTGGGGACTTATACTTAGATTTCAGGAAATGGCAGTTTTGTGTCTGCCTTTTACATACACAAAATAAAAGCCTGAAATCTCAAAACCCTTGAGTTCGGGTAGATAATGCAAAAGGAGTGCAGTAGGTTCCTCCTGCACGGACCCAGCATGAGGGACCCTAGGTTAGGCAGGTGGAAGCTTCTGGCACCATTTTTCCCTCAGAAAGCCTGTGAATCCAGACTGTAGACCTTTGCACGTGTGTGTGCAATCTCTCTGTTTTTAAATGCTGGCCAATTTTCAGAAATACACACAAGCCAAAAACAAACAAACAAACATAGCAATGGGTGGGAATCTGCTGTGTACCTTCCTCTCCACAGCTGCTGAGAGAGCTATACTGACATAACACAAATGAAAACCCCTTCTTCTTTTATGGAGTATCAAATCTGTGCCCCAGTCAACAGTTACCCAATGACAGCCGCCCCTTGCCCAAAGTTGAGTCCTTTCATCTCCACTATCTAATTCAAATCTGAAAAACATCATGTGAGCCATGAAAGGTGAGGAGCATCACTGTGAGAACTGTACTTTCATTTCCTGGCGGGGGTGTGGTTAAATTCACGACTTCGGTGTGACACTAACCGTTGGAGGCTTTTACATTCAATTTCCTGTTTCCTTTTCTTAATAAAGAAAGGAAAAGTGGGCCCCCGCAGCAACTGCACAGCAAGTTCCATAGGAAGACACCGTGGGGGTTCCGATTTGGCCACAAGCAAACACTAAACAAAAACCCCAAACCTGGCAAGTAGCAACCTGCAGAAAACCAAGGGTTGTGGGGGTCACACACAGGGTTGTTTGTGGTTGTTTTGATCAGTTCATACAGCATTTTTCCATCCATTAGACTTGTGGCCATCTCCTCTCTGTTTTGAAGGTGCTGGAAACATTTCCCATGAAAGGCTGAGAACTTACTAATGGGGACAATGGTAGCTGTCTTGGTTCAGGGACTGTCTATAATTCTAGCACAACCTCTCCAAGAAGCATTCCTGCTTCACATATGTGGAGAAGGAGGCTTCAAGGTGCTAAGACCATTTGCCTAACTGTCCTAGTTAGCTTCAATGGTCAACCTGACACATCTCACAGTCAACTAACAGGAGCACCTCAATTATAGAATAGCCGAGATCACACTGGTCTATGGGGATGTTTATGGGGGATCATCTTATTGTTAACTGATGTGGGCAGGCTCAGCCCACTGTGGTTCCATTCCCTGGACAGGTGGTCCTGGGCTGTATTAGGAAACCTTAGTAGGAGCCTAGTGAGCCAGCAAACAAAATTCCTCTGTGCTTCCTGCTTGGAATTCCTACCCTGACTTCCCTCAGGGATGGATTGTGACTTGATATATAAGATGAAATAAACTCTTTCTCTCCAAGTTCCCGTTGGTCAGAGTATTCTATAGCAGAAACAGAAAAGAAACTAGAACACCAACCTACTCTCAAATGATGGAGGTGGAGTTTCTTTTCTTTCATTCATTGAATTTTTATCAGTTATCTATGTATTGGATAAGGCATTACAGAAAGACTTATCGGTAAGGACAGCTGTGCTCAAAGTGAATCCTGTTCACTGAAAAGATTCTGTGTAGAAGCTGTGTTTGGAATATTTGTCTGGAGTTTTATTTGTACAGACCCTTTACAAAAAGATTCGTTAAATTTATTTATTTTTATTTTATGTACATGGATGTTTGGCCTGTGTGTGTATAAGTGCACCCTGGTGTGCAGTGCCTGTGAAAGCCAGAAGAAAGCACTAGATCCACTGGAAATGAAGTTATGGGTGGTTGTTAGCTAACATGTGGGTGCTGGGAATCAGACCTGGGTCCTCTGGAAGCAGCCAGTGCTTTTAACCACTGAGCCATCCCTCCAGCTCCTTATTCAGAGTCTTTTCAAAAAAGCTAATACCTTTATATATATTTATGATTTTTATTTTATTTGTATGAGTATATTGCCTGCATGTAAGTGCATCTATATCATGCAATGCCAATGGAAGTCAGAAGACGCCAACAAATTCCCCTTGAACTGGAGTTAATAAGGTCAGTTGTTAGCTGCCATGTGAATGCTGGGAACTGTACCTGGGTCCTCTGTAAGAACCATCAGTGCTCTTTAACTCTGAGCCATCACTCCAGCCCCATTCTTCAGACTCTTAATGAACACCTACTAAGTGCACAGTTCTAGGCTTGAGGCTAGGAGGATTCCAAGAGGAATGAGAAGCTGACCTTGATTCCTAGAGCTTCTTGTTTATTTAGGAAGATAGATTCTATACAGTAAAGTATTTGATCGTTAGTATTGGATGCCACCTAATTAAGGGCCAAGGTCAATGGTCCAGATAAAAAAAATTCAGAGGGATTTTGCCAGGCCTGGTGGCACATGCTTGTAATCCCAGCACTTGGGAGGTAAAAAGCAGGTAGATCAGGAGTCCAAGGTCTTCTCAGTTTCATGGCCATACATTGAGGCCAGCTTAGGACACGTGAGACTCTGTCTCAAAAAAATAAAAAAATCGGAGGGATGACAGACCACTTTATACTAAAATGGTTGGGACAAGAAAACAAGATTGGTGTGTGTGTGTGTGTGTGTGTGTGTGTGTGTGTGTGTGTGTGTCTACAAAAGATATCCTGGGTAGGCACCCAGGAGAAAGGGGACAAATCACAACACAAGAGGTATAGAAAGAAGAAAGCATATGGTGATGCAACATTGTTTGGCAAATAGATGCTTGTTTGGGGCAGCTACATGGTCCTGGCTGTGAAGCCAAGATCTGCACTTTTCTACCTATGTGACCCTAGGTCACTTATTTCACTTGTACTAAGCCTAGGTTTCCCAGCCTGTGAAGTGGGCAGAATGAAGGAAATGATAGAAAGCTGTACCTGTTCTCCTTGGCAGCTACTACTATTAGTATGGTTTGTTTGTAGGGGTACCCGTTCCACCAGAATAGTGGAGAGAGATGTGTGACCACACTGAAACCATAACGTAAGAGCCCAAAGGAGGGCTGGAAACTACAGCCATGAGCTAAAGGCAACATGTATCAGCCCCAGAATCTGGTAACACAACCAAACCACAAATACACTGCTGAAGTCTTTAAAGTTCTCCGACAGGGCAGGACCCACTGTAATTACTTCATGCAATAGAGTCAAACCACATTTTTTTCTTCTTTTTCTCATCAGACTTCACAGGAAATAGGCTCTTGTTGAGATTTGAGATAAAACAGTCCTTCCCCTCGATGCCTCTTTGTAGCAGCAACTCAGCCGTGAAGTCGCTCACTTTCTATCCTAGGCCCGATCATCACCACTTATATTTAGTAGGTGCATGGATTGAATTGCCCTTATGTTACACGTGGAATGGAAGTTACATCTATGAAGATACTGTCTGCAGCCAGGCTGAGATGACAGTCTAAGAAAAGGAGGTGAGGGTGCTAGGGTGAAACCAGCCAAGGTGGGGGGGGCGGGTCTTTTAAAGGTTATTTTGTGCCTGTAATCCCCTACCATGCTGTTGCCTAATAACTATTTTAGGTTTCATGACTTTCAATCTAACGCCTGAACCCAACAGAGAGGATCTATACTGAGGTGTTGACATGATTTCTCTGCAGCTGTTACAAATGAATAGCATTGACTGCCTCCCCAAGTTGACATTAACATTATCAAGAAAATTGGCTTTGAGGAATTTCCCAAGAACTCCCTCACCTAATCTAATGAAACCACTGTCCCATTCTAAGAGTGTTTGCTGCTAGATCTCTTCAGAAAAGACAAACCAAGAGATGACGGCAGGAAATAGAAGGATGAGTATAAACAATAGTCCATCGGATGACAGCTTAGTATCCTGAGAAAGAACAAGGCAAAGATCTAACCACCTCCGAAGTACTATCTGATATTACACACACACACACACACACACACACACACACACTCATTATCCACCTATCAACAACTAAAAAGAAGGCACTATGGTATGATGATTAGTATTGTCAATTTACAGAATCTAGGGTCACTTGAGAGACAGGCCTGTGGGAATACCTGTGGGGCATTATCTTGATTACATGAATTGATGTGGGAAGACCCATCTTAATAGCAAATGGAACCATTCCCTGGGGTTGGGATTCCAGACTGAATTAAAAAGGAAGGCCAAGCTAGGTGTGGTGGCACACACATGCATCTTTAATCCCAGCACTCGGGAGGTAGAGGTACGCAGATCTCTGTGAGTTCAAGGCCAGCCTGGTCTACAGAGTGAGCTCCAGGACAGCTGGTACTAAAAAGGAGACCCTGCCTCAAAAATACCAAAAAAAGGAAAAAACTAAAAAAAGGAAGGCCAGTTGAACATGTGTGTTCACTGTTCCCGGCTTCTTGACTGTGGATGAAATATGACCTTGAGCTGTGAGCCAAAATAAACCCATCTTTCCTTAAGTTGCTTTTGTCATAGTATTTTATTACAGCAACAGAAAAGAAATTAAGACACACTGATATTCTCATTTTATAGATAAGGCAACTCGGCACAGAAAAATGAAATAATTTGGAAGATCAATTATACATAATTAATGGCAGAGCTAGGAGTGGAACCCAGGGAAGATATCTGGTTCCAGGGCTTGTGGTTACTATGACCACAGTGTGTGTGTGTGTGTGTGTGTGTGTGTGTGTGTGTGTGTCTATATATATAATATTAGACATATATATATAATATATATATATATATATATATATATATATATATATATGCACAGCTCAAGGCCAGCCTGGTCTACAGAGTAAGTTCCCGGCCAGCTGGAACTAAAGGGAGACCCTGCCTCAACAAGACCAAAAAAAAAAAGAGAGAGAGAGAGAGATATAATTGTGTAGAGCAGAGGAAGAGGAGGTGATCTAAGGAGGTCAGGAATAGAAAGTTGTCTTGAGACTCATTGGCTTTAGCCTCACAGGGTGCTGTCTCAGTCATAGAGCAGAATCCAAGCGCAGACGGACAAGGGCATGTCCAGACAAGTGCCCAGAGATAAGACAGCCAGCTTAGCATACTAACTCTCTGTCCTCACTGTTTTCAGTTCTGTGAGGCCAGCCAGACTCCAGTCCATTCTGAGACAGGTTGTATAGTTACTGGAGCCATCTCTGACTCATGAACCTCTAGAATGGCCAGCAGGAGCCTGGGAGTTTATCATATGACATTTCTAGATGTATAGGTTCCAAGGATCCCTAGTCAACTGGACTTTGGGGCCTTGAACCCAGACTATCACAGATTCTCCCCTGGTTCCAAGTCTTCCTTGACTCTGAAGGAAGGCCTCCATTTTGCATAATTTAGTTGAGCACAGTCCAGGAAGGCAAAGGGAGTTGGAACCTCTGCTTTGCCTGTGTTGACTTGGGAAGGTTAACTTTTCTGTCTCAATTTCTTTACCTGTTAAAGGGGATTATAATCAAACCTACCTCATAAGATTGTTTTAAAGATTAAGTCAGCAAATCTACATCAGCCACCTACAACACTTGAAGGGCTCAATAAATGCAAACGATGGTAATTATCTACTCCTTGCCTCTCTTTGAGAAGATTCTGTCTAAAGCCTACAGTGTACATTATCACATCCGGGTAGGGAGTGGCCTCGGGAACAAAGCTTGTAGCCCTGCCAGACCGCTCTTAGAAAGGAAATGGTTTAATCACCCAGCTGCCTAAGCCAGGGCCACTTTCTTCAGGGAAGGGCTCTCTGCAGACTTGCCAGCTCAACATGTTTGGCTACAACAGGATCCTCCAGTCTGGCTCTGCCAGCCCCCACCATTCCAAGGATCCCCTGAGAGTTACACACCTACCCGGGGAGATCTCTCATTCATTGATGGCCCTGTGTTGGCTTTGTGCTTGTCTGTGATGGGTGAGAAGCTCATGGAAGCTAGTGTCCTTCTAAAGGTCCTAGATAGATAGTTCAGCAGTTAAGAGCACCTTCTGCTCTTGCAGTGAACCTGGGTTCAGTTCCCAGCACCCACATGGTGGCTAACAACCATCCATAACTCCAGTTCCATGGGAATCTGACACCCTCTTCTGGCCTCTGTAGGCATTACACATACATGGTGTACTAATATACATGCAGGCAAAACACTCACAGAGATGAACTGAAAATAAGTAAATAAATAAATATTAAAAGTCCTTTTGTCTACCTGGTTGGGTGGCCATGACTGTCATCTTTAGCTAGGAAATTCTTGCATTCCAGGAAGGCTATCCCAGGGCCCACAGCAATGGCAGCTTGTAGGCTGGTAGGAAGCCTCATTCCAAAGTTGACTTGGGAGGCTGAGAAGTGTGCCCCGGCAACGGCGGCATGGGGAAAGTGTGGCCATATCTGTGTTTAATGACAGCACCATAGCTACCCTGCACAATATGGCACTCACTCCAGGGACATCAAGGGTAAGTGAAGGCTCCTAGGGCTGGACTCCCTCTGTCCAATGCTGGTGCCTTTGCCTAGAAGGAGTGTGACCTTGAGCAACTTCCTTACCCTCTCTTTGTCTCCATTTATCTATTATCTGTAAGAGGAGATGATAGTAGTATTCACCTTTTTACCTCCTTGGGTTGTTTTGAGGGGTCAATACGTTTTTATTAAAATGTTGGGGCTGGCCAGGGCCATGGTGGCGCACACCTTTAATCCCAGCACTTGAGAGGCAGAGGCAGGTGGATCTTTGTATGTTCAAGGTCAGCCTGGTCTACAGAGTGAGTTCCAGGACAGCTGGAGGTACAGGGAGACCCTGTCTTGAAAAGACCAAAAAAAAAAAAAATGTTGGGGCTGGAGAGATGGCTTAGCAGTTAAGAGCACTGACTGCTCTTGCAGGGGACCCGGGTTCGATTCTCAGCACCCACATAGTGGCTAAGAACCATCTTTAACTCCAGTTCCAGGGGGATCTGACACCCTCTTCTGACCTCTGCAGCATTGCAGGACATGGGTGCACCAACCTACATGCAGACAGTACATTCATACACATAAAATTAAAAAAAAATGTTTAGAACAAGCCAGGGTGCTACACACCTTTAATCCAGCACTTGGGAGGCAGAGGCAGGTGGATCTCTGTGAGTTTGAGGCCTGGTCTACATAGCAAGCCAGCCTAGTCTACATGAGCCCCAGTTGGGGCTACAGGGAGACCCTGTCTCTAAAAAAGACCAAAAAAAAAAAAAAGTTTAGAAAGGCCTGGTTAGCCGGGTGAGGTGGTGCATATTTGGAATCTCAGTTCTCGGGAGATGGAGGCAGGAGGGTCAGGAGTTCAAAGCAGCTGGGCATGGTGGCACATGTCTTTAATCCCAGCATTTGGAGGGCAGAGGCAGCTCAGTCTCTGTGAGTTCTAGGGCAGCCTGGTCCACATAGCAAATTCCAGGCCTGCTGGGGCTACATAGTAAGACCAAGTTTCAAAACACAAAAACAAAACAAGTTCAAAGCCATCTTTGGCTGCACAGTGACTTTGAGGCCAACCTGGGCTACAGAGTATCTGAAAAAGCCAAAACCAAAAACAAAACAACAAAAAGAACAGTGGTGGTAGTGGCAGCCTGAGTGCTGTTATTGCCTACAAGCCAGAGACTTCCCTTCTGGACTGAGCCTCTAAGGAAGCAAACTCTCAGCTTTACAGCTGCAGACCTTGAAGTTTGTTTTCTCCAATGCTATCATCTTATCTGAAAAGGATATATGTGAAGCCCATATTTCACTTTGGGGGCAGCAGTCTCCCAAAGTAAAGCACAAATATCAGACATAGATTAGATTTTGTTTTATTTTAACTCATTTAGTTAGTTTTCTTTTTTGTTTTTAAGACAGTATCTCATGTAGCCCAGACTGGCTTGGAACTTGTAGTGATCCTCCTGCCTCAGTCTCATCAGTGCTGGGATTTTAGGTCTGTATCACCTTGCCTGGGGTAGATCTTGTTTTGTTTTAGAAGCTGGAACTAAAGTGTCCCTGAGTAGCAATATGGGATAATCCAGCCCAAATGAACTTGACCACCCATCATTATTCCCCAATCCTGGATCGCAGACTGACAGGAATCTGATAGGCTTGCCCTTTGACCTGAATCTGGGTGACGCTTAGTAATACAGGAATAGGTGAAATGCCAACCACACCTGGCTAGCCCAGAAAAAGGAAATTCTTCCCACACCTTGCTTTTGCACTCAGGGCCCCGGGGAAAGGCATCCCCAGTGTGCCACCCCCAGTGCCTGCTTCCATGCTTGGGTGTGGCTTTGGGAACCACCGAGTACAAACTGGTGTGAACCTGCTGCCCTTTCCCTCCCCCAGCTGCCAAGTCAAACAGAACACTGGGAACACAAATAGAATCATCACAATAAACCGGTTGTTGGAGCCAGACACAGGACAACCCACTCCCTGGCACCTCCACTCCATTCACAGGTCCAGACACGAGATGTGCTCTGAGGGTGGAAGAAGGTGTGGCCCGTGGGCATTCCTGCCCAGCAAGAAGCCCTCCAGCTTGTCTGTACTTATTACCACCCACATGCAGCCCTCCAGGAGCTGCCTGTCAAGTAGGGGAGGGAGGAAGGTCTCCCTTTCCTCCAGGCCCTGGATCACCAGGGAACTGGATCCCCACCCACCCCACTAAACTAATACAGCTTGTCAAGGAGAGAACTCTTCGAACACGTTCAAATCCTAAAGGCATCTGAGGTTGAGAGGAATTCGTGCTGGACGTGCCTCCCTGCAGGGCCAGGCATGGGAGGAAGGAGGAGGAACTGTCCTAGATGACAGCTTCAGATGGATGTGAGTGGAGCACTCTAGGTAGCTCTGAACACGGGTAGTGCTCTCTCCAGCCTGGGGCAGGTCAGAGACTCCTCAGACTTGCCCAAGCCTTTCTGCTGTGTGTACTCTGGGGCATGTCTCCCTTTGCCCCCTCAGATGGTGAGCCGGTGAGGAAATGTAGGTTCCTCTCAAGAGGCAGGGATGGATCCTCCTGCTTACTTTCTGATGTCAGCACCTTTCCCGATGTGAACAGATTTCACAAAAGATTCAATCTCCCCTTGGTCGTTTCATTTTAGAAGTCTGGGAAAGGGAACTAGATTTTTCCCCCCGAGGAAAGGAACACTATATAAAATGGCCCCCGGAGGCTTTCTGAGCGTTCCATTGCATTGTGTGGAAGAAGAGTGAGTGAAAGGTCTGAAAAGGAACACCTGGACTGGAAGCCCATCCTTGGCATGTTGTTTAACTACTTGAACCTCAATTTCTTCAGTTGTCAAAGTAGACAACAGAGGACCTAATTCTCAGGGGTGTTAGAAGGAGAAAATGAATAGGCGGGTATAGTGGCTCACGCCTTTAAGAGTGGCACTCGGGAGGCAGAGGCAGGCAGATCTCTATGAATTCAAGAGTAGCCTGGTCTACATAGCAAGTTCCAGGCCAGCTGGGGCTACAAGGAAGACCCTGTCTCAAAAATACAACAAACAAACAAACAAAACACAACTGGAGAAAATGAGAATATAAAAGAGTACATGTTCTTGTGAAAAATACTAGGAATATCTTTCTTCATGTGTCCTCCTTCCTTATTCTGTCAGTGGCTTGCTGGGCTTTTGATTGACTTGAGGAATTATAAGAGAGCTCTTGAGAGAGATAGAACCATACAGTAAATAAAACTGTCTTATTCTAACAACCATGAGTTTAAACTTGGGAAGATAAAAGAGACTGCCCACCCCTTTGTAAGTCTTAAAATGGGTTATTTTGGCACCTGCAGGGAAAAATCTCATCAGTGCTCTCTCATACGAAGCAAAACACACAAAGCACTTCATTCTCAAGCCCAGGACTGATTCAATCTACCTACAGGTCAGGCTTTTCCTAAACTTAAAGTTCTCTGCCTCTGTTTATGTTCTAAGTGGAATTTTGGATGGAAGGTGACAGATGACACTCTCAAAGGTATCTAGCTTGACTATTGCTTGACAGAATAAATCAGACAAATATAATTGGTGCCTCCCTGAAAATGGCAGAATTGGCCAATTGCTGCCTTGTCTACAATCCTATAATAATAGGAATCCACACTGTGGCCAAATCTATAGCCTAGAACGTAACTATTATTTAGGGATTTTTAAACAATTTTTCTTTATTTTTATTTCATGTGTATGAGTGTTATGTCTGCGTGTGTTTAAGTGCACCCATGTCGTGCAATGCCTGAGGAGGACAGAAGAGGGTGTTAGATCCCCTGGAAATGGAGTTACAGGCAGTTGTTAGCTGCCATGTGGGTGTTGAGATTTGAGTCTTCTGTAAGAACAACCAGTGCTCTTAACCACTGAGCCATCTCTCCAGCCCTTATTTAGGGATGTTAAGTGCAGAGGATGGGTTTGTTTTACTCATCATGCCCTTCCTTCTTTACAACAGGAGTTTTAAAATGCTGTTGTATTCTATCAATGACCTGATATTATATATTATATACATCCATTATACATATTCTATATGTGCATATACGTGTGTGTAGATGATTGATAGATAGATAGATAGATAGATAGATAGATAGATAGATAGAGCCAGCAAGATGGCTCAGAAAGAGCTTGTGGACATGCCTTACAACTTGTTCAGAAGACTGAGGAGTCTTCCACATGGTAGAAGGAGAAAACTGACTCTTGAAAGTTGTCCTCTGACTTCCACATGTGCACCATGGTGAAAGCACACACACACACACACACACACACACACACACACACACAAACACACCACAAGTAAGCAAATGTAATAAAAATTAAAAATTGGAAAAAATTGGTGTAGATGGGTGGATGGGGCAAGGGTTCTGAGAGTGCAGTTAATCAGTAGAAACATGGGGAGAGGCGAAGCAGTAGGAAGGGAAGTGAGGGAGAGCTGTTTAGAGAAGGGTGAGAAGGAAGTGAGTAATAGGTAGGTCAGAGGATGGAGCAAGGAGATGTTGAAAGCGACTGGATACCCTTTGCAGACAGCTGGTAAAATTTCTGAATGGACACTCAGTGAGCATTGTGGAGTAACAGGAACCCTGAGGTGCTCATCATCAGAGACGGAAAATGGGCTGGGATATGTGTTGGTGGAGGAATGGAAGAAAACAAGGCCAATCCCAAATGCCATGCATCTTCATGAACTCCTTTATGTCTCAAGTCTCTGAAACAGACTCTAATGCTATAATGTGCTCACCCCAATGGACTGCTTTTTTTTTTTTTTTAAGAGGGAGTTTGCAATATTGTCCAGGCTGGCCTGACCTTGGACAGGAAATTTTCCTGCCACAGTCTCCTTTGTGCTGAGATAGATTACAGGTGTGCACATCAGCAACTACCATGGCTTGCTTTAAATTTCTTGGGGCTAGAGAGATGGCCTAGCGGTTAAGAGCACCAACTGCTCTTGCAGAGGACCTGGGTTCGATCGCCAGCACCCACATGGCAGCTGAGAACCGTCTTTAACTCCAGTTCCAGGGGAATCCAACACCCTGTATTGCACAACACAGGTGCACAAACCTACATGCAGACAGTACATTCATACACATACAAAATAAATAAAATAAAAAAATAAATTCCAACAAGGAATCTCTCCTTTGGTTCCCTGCCCCCATAAGGTGCAATTTATTTCTTTTAAAATATTTTATTTATTTTTATTTTATGTGTACCAGTGTATTGCCTACATATAGGTAGGTGCACCTGTGTCTTTTGATGCCTGTGGAGGTCAGAAGAGGGAGTGGGATTCCCTGGAACTGGAGTTACAGATGGTTGTTAGCCAACATGTGGGTGCTGGAACTAAACTTGGGTCTTCTGTAAGAGCAGCCAGTGCTCTTAACGGCTCAGCCATCTCTTCAGCCCCATAAGGTGCAATTTAAATCCGCATTGTGCTGTTTGGAGAAAAGTCAAAGTCCTGGGCCCCTCAGCCACGCCTTCTTACCCACAACTTACCATCTGTTTAGAGCGGTTGCCTTCACGTGGTCACCTCAACCCTTCACTCTGTTTCATGATCTGGCTTTGTTTACAATTTGTTGCTGCAATCTCTCTGTAACTGTTTCCAGAGCCGGGCGAAGAAAAAAGAGGCGGCACACAGAAGTTTTTCATATTTGGCTGGCTTGTAGTTTCAAGACAGAATTAAGCCACATACAAATCAGTTTTTCAGGCCCTTCCGGTGTTTAGAAATCACAGTCCTCTGAGACTTCTTGAGTTTTCTGTTCCTTAGAGGGAAACTGCTCTTGAGTCAGGTCATCAGTCCTTATCAAAAAGTTTTTTTTTTTTGGTCTTTTCGAGACAGGGTCTCCCCAGCTGTCCTGGAACTCGCTCTGTAGACCAGGCTGACCTTGAACTCACAAAGATCCGCCTGCCTCTGCTTCCTAAGTGCTAGGATTAAATGCGTGCGCCACGACGCCCCGCCAAAAAGTTTTATGGGGTGAATGTCTCAAGTTCTGCTGCTCCTAAAGTATAAAAGGTAAAAACTCAAACTTTCCCACCCCTCCCCCTATCTTCCTTGATTTGGGGTTTAAACTCCAACAATGGGATTTTGCTAAGCTGGTTTTTGTTCCAGTCTCGGGCAAGGGAGTGAGGTCAGCGGCTGTCCTGGATGGAGGAGATGCGGTTAGGGAGGTCGGTCTTTCTGACAACCGTGGCCCATTGAGGGAGGAGCCAGTGGTCTGGGTTTGGCCCTCAGTCTGGAGTCGCAGGCGCACAGACATCTTGGCTCAGGACCTGAAGCTGAGGCGGGCTGGGACAGCCTGGGGGTGTCCTGGCTTTCCCAGGCCTGGGGAACCCTCTCTGGCCCGGGGGCGGGAGATGCTGTTCCAGAATCGGTTCTGGCTCCACTGCCGCCTCAGCACTTTCTAATTACAGTTCCAAACAACAACAGCAGCCACCGCCATGGCAACAGGCCCCGCCCGCCAGGCCTCGACCGCCGGGCAGCACGTGACGGCGCCGCCTGCGTCGTCGCTCCCTCCGCCCTCCGCGTTCAGGGAGGACGAAGAGGGCGGGGAGGCGAGAGGGATGACGTTTGCTCTGCGGTCTCCATGGATATAATGCATAGACGTCAACGCAGCCAGTGTTTAGTGTGTAATGTTCTTCCGTTTCCATGGAAACGTCAGGCGGCCAAACACAGGGCCCCGGCAACAGGCTTCTGATTGGCCCGAGGCTTCCAGGGGCGGAGCTCTGGCTCTGGCGCTCGCTCGGCCGGGTTGCTGTTTTGGTTGTTGTCTCCCTGTTGTTTATTTCTGTAACAGATCTTGGAGGCTGCGGTCTGGATCCGTCGCCAAGGATGAGATCCAGGAGAAAACGTGCTCAACGTGCAGCTTCGCTCCTACTGATTACAGCACAACAGATGACATAGTTCCACAGTAACCAAGTCCGTTGTGGGAGTCTTGCTTCTCCTGCCCGGTGTCGGTCTCAAACTCAATATTTTGGTGTCTGAACGCCGGCTCCCAGCCCGAATCACATCTCAAAAATGCCACCGTCTCAACCAAGTGCCAGGGACATGGTTGGCTTCCCAGCGTTAGCTTTTCACGCTTCCCAGAGCAGTCGGGGGCCTTTCATACCTAATTCCTGGATTCACTGCTCTCCCCTGCAGGATTTGGCTACATTTATTTCCCCGTCTGGTCCTAATTCTGTGGAATGACATCATTTATCCACATTCCCACCGAGAGACGTCCAGATTTCTTGTAGCCGGCGTCTGCATCAAACAATCCCAAATGACCTTGGGCGGGTACTTCTGGTTAAGGACGCTTATTCTTTTCCCTTTGCTCTTTTGAAGCCAGAAAAAGGATGTGTGGGTGGGTGGGGTAGGGAGTGAGGTTGGAGCATTTAATTTCTCCAAATGAACTAAAAACCAATTGAGATAAAAAAACGAACACAGTGATTTTTGACATGTCAAGATTTCAGATGGAGTTAACATTCCTAGGCATAAACAATGTCTGCAGAAACTTTTCCACCTGCCTTTTGTCTTTCTTCTTTTTTTAATCTTTAAGTATTGAACCCAGGGTCTTGCGCATTCAACACCAGCTTTCCCAACCCCAGAAGCAGTTTTAACCTTACCCTGGACTCTCATCAGTGAAACTGAGTTAGCATCTGGATAGAGATAACCATCTAGCCTCAGGGGTTTCAATGGCTTAAGAGAATGCCTTAAAATCTTTAGTTCTAGTGTCAAAAAGAATAAATCTTCACCAGTTCATGCACATACAAGTCTGAAACGTTTCATAAAAGGTTTAGATGACCTGATAACATGTTCTCAAAACCCAGTGACAGAGACTGACATAACCTCAAGTTAAAAACAAGAAAGTAAAATGGCTTTCCTAGTTTGAGGTTGATAAACAGAGTATCTTTTGGGTCTTTCCGCTGTAATCTTAGCCCACCACCTCCTTTTCCCTTCGCCCTGGTGATATCTCTGCTAACCCTGCCCCACCCGTCTTGGCCTGCCTCACAGCCTATAATTTCCTTCAGAGATGTGAGTGAAATTAAATGAAATTAAGGAGCTTGTTTAATGCAAATAGGACCAAAGGGCACAACTCTTTATCATAATGAACTTCATTCTGATTAAGTCAGGAACTGCAAGTGCTTACTATTTACCCAGTAAATATATTAAAGAGCCAGGCAAGTCTCTCTTCTGTCTTTTCACTGCCAGGGGATATTTGAAAGTCTGATATATAAGAGCATTTTTAGACTATCACACATTACTTTCTAATTCTATTGTCTCTTTTTACATTTCCAGGAAACAGAGTGTCTTGATCTCTAAAAGCCAAAATATCTGGGCTATACCAAAAGAGGAGTAATGGGTAATATTACGTTGCTTGCTGCAGACCTGAGGATCTGGAAGCAGTGACAGGCATGTTCTCAGTATTGGAGGAGGGAGAAAAGGAGGGTAGTCTCCAAGGGCCTAGATTCAACTCTAGCACATGAACCAGATTTATGACCCTGCCCAAGGTCAATTTTTTTTTTTGGGGGGGTCTTTTTGAGACAGGGTCTTCCTGCAGCTGTCCTAGAACTCTCTCTAGACCATGCTGGCCTTGAACTCACAGAGATCTGCCTGCCTCTGCCTCCCTAGTGTTGGGATTAAAGGCATGTGCCACCACACCTGGCCAGCTCTCTTTTTATTAGATCCAGCTGTGGACGTATGGCTTGTGGCTCAAGAAAGCTTTTCTCCAAGAAATCCCAAATTGATTATAATTTAATGGTATTGTAAGGAGAACACACATGCAGAGATATAACACACACACACACACACACACACACACACACTTCCTATCCTGTGTTTTGGCTGAGCCACCTTGGTTTTTAAAGATTTATTTTTATTATTTTTAGTTATGCATGTGTGTCTGTGTGGGTATGTGCACAAGAGTGCAGATGCCCTGAGAAGCCAGAGGCATCGGATCCCCAGGGAGCTGGAGTTACAGGTGATTATGATGTAGGTGCTGGGAACCTACCTAACTCAGGTCCTCTGCCAGAGTAGTATGTACTGTTAACCTCTGAGCTGTCTTTCCAGCCCTGAGCCACTTCGTTTTGCTGACCCATTTTTCAGCAAAAGAGCCATGATGTCAGGCTGGAGAGATGGCCTAGCGGTTAAGAGCACCGACTGCTCTTGCAGAAGACCCAGGTTCGATCCCCAGCACCCACATGGCGGCTGAGAACCGTCTGAAACTCCAATTCTAGGAGAACTCCAGTTCCAGGGGAATCCGACGCCCTCTTCTGACCTCCGCAGCATTGCACGACACAGGTGCACAAACCTACATGCAGTCAGTACATTCATACACATAAATAAATAAATTAAATTAAAAAAAAAAAGAACCATGATGTCCTTCCAAGATGCCAACTTTCTTCAACTACTGGACAATTAACCTCCCGGAGTATTTCCTCATCTGTAAAATGGGATCTGGAGCACACCGTATGTTTACTTTGACTCAAGAGGGCTATACAGATAGAGTGATTGTTAGTTGGCATTGTGGAAATATCAACTGCTCTAAAAATGCTTGGTTATTATAATTGGGCGCACTCTCTCCTAAAACCTCTCTGTCCCAGTGCTGAGTGGAGCCTTTACCCACCAGACTTTCAGAGCAAAGGCCTTATACTTTTTACAAAGTAAAAGTTCAAAGCCATGATCTGGGGTTGTAATTCAGTTAATTGTCTAGCATGCATGAAGCCCTAGGTTTGAGTCCCAGTACCATATGAACTGGGTGTGTTTGTGCATGCTTGCAATTCCAGCATTCAAATGGTAGAGGTAGTAAAATCAGAAATTCAAACTCATTTTTGGTTACATAGTGAGTCTGAGGCTGTTCTGGGATATATGAGACCTTTTCTCAAAAATAAAATAAATAAAAAGAAGATATAACCTAAGCCTATAGAACAGCTAGCCCTCAAAGCTCTCTCTACTCTCCTTATCTTCAACTGAGGGTTCTACTTTGGTGTTCATGGGGTAGGCCTGACAATGGTAAAGAGCCAACCAACCAAAAGGAACTTAAAAATTTTAACTCAAGAATTGTTTATAGCTATGCATGGTGGAGTCTCAAAGAAACCAAAGCCCAAAGCACTTGGTGACCAGGTATGGTGGAATACGCCTTTAGTTCCAGTACTCAGGGGGCAGGGGTAGGAGGATCTTTGTGAGTTCAAGGGCAGCCTGGTCTACAGGGTAAGTTCTAGGCCAGCCAGGGCTACATGATGAGATCCTGTGTCAAAAATATAACAAAACAAACAAAAACACTTCTTGCACTAGGACCTTTGGGTCACCAGTAAAATCAGTCACATAACCTCACTAAGATGGTTTCACACTATCAGGAAGAACACAATAGTTTGAGTAATTCTCTTGGAATTACTTCTTTTGAGGCAGATTGATTTACTTTCAGTTGGTCCAACCCTTGTTTGGACTGTGTTCCACCTGTCTGAATGCTATGGGTCTAACCTGGAGAGGTGGAATTATTGATTGATTGCCCTGTGCCTGATTCAGCCAGACCTGCTGAGGCTAAACAGTAGGGACTGGCATAGTTCCCAGAGGTGGGAACAGGCCTGTCTTCTACCTCCTGGGTCCCAGGACAGAGCAAAGACACTGGCAGAGCCAGTTTAACCGGCACTTTGAAAAAGAATTACCCCATACATATTCCCTGTTTGTAACTTTCTTTCTTAGAAGTGGAAGTGTTTTACCTATTCTGAGGTTGACTATGAATTCATTGCAACCAGAAAAAAAAATATGTATACACATGTCCCCATATATATGGCTGTGTGTATATATGTATATATATGAATTTATATAAGGTCATAGATAGATAGATAGATAGATAGATAGATGGATATAACTCAGGGGTGGAGTGGTTACTTTGCCTAGCATGTGAAAGGCCCTAGGTTCAATCCCAGGCACCCCCAAACAAACAAATGAACAAACTAAACCCCATAAAGATATCTTTTTGGAGCTTATCTTTTAGATATTAGACCAATCACTTTGTAAACAAATATGTATGATTATAAATATGTATTATTGTAAATGATGCTAAGTGTCTCTAGAAGTAAGGCTGTAATTTGGTTTTTCTACAGCATAAGTATAATTAAGGCCCTAGAGCATGAGTTTCTCTTATCAGACACTCCCTGGTAGGTAGACTAGTAGGTAAGAAAACAAATTCACTTAGGTCATTAGGGTACATCTCCTACCCTGCGGAGAATATTAAGCCCAGCTATCTACTGTGAGCTTGACAATTATAGCATCAGTATTAAAAAATATATTGCTGGGGCCGGGCGTGGTGGCGCACGCCTTTAATCCTAGCACTTGGGAGGCAGAGGCAGGCGGATCTTTGTGAGTTCAAGGCCAGCCTGGTCTACAGAGTGAGTTCCAGGACAGCTGGGGCTACAGGGAGACCCTGTCTCAAAAAGACCAAAAAAAAAAAAAAAATATTGCTGGGGCTGGAAAGATGGCCTAGTGGTTAAGAGAGCCGACCGCTCTTATGGAGGACCCCGGTTCAATCCCCAGCACCCACATGGCGGCCGAGAACCATCTGAAACTCCAGTTCCAGGAGAACTCCGCGACACGGATGCACAAACTTGCATGCAGACAGTACATTCATATACATACAGAAATAAATAAAAATAAAAAAAAATATATATATTGCTAAAAAAATAAAAAAATATATATTGAAACTAAGCCAACAGTTGGGAGGCTGAGGCTGAATGATCCAGTTTGAGGTTATCCTGGGCTCTATATTGAGACTATCTCAACAAACAAACAAGATAATTGGACCTATTCAGTCCAAATGGCACAATTAAGCTCTTCATTGAATTGTGGTCAATTATTAAATAACACAATTTTGTAGCACTCTTACATAATTCCTGATCAAGCGCTCAATAAATATTCACTATTATTAATATTATTTTCATTCATTCAGAGTTTTTTATTTATGCTGGGCATAGTGGCCCATGCCTTTAATCCCAGCACTCAGGAGGCAGAGGCAGGCAGATCTCTGGGAGTTCAAGGCCAGCCTGATCTATGTAGTGAGCTCCAGGCCAGCTGGGGCTACAAGGAGACCCTGTCTCAAAAAGACAAACAAAAAGTTTTTTATTTATGTGTATGTGTCTTCATGTAGATGTGCTTGGGGGGTATATCAATAAATAAAAACAATGATCAGACTTATAATCTCATCTACTTGGAAGACTGAGACAGAACAATTCCAAGTTCAGCCTGGGTCTTACTCTGAGAGAATACATGTGAGGGTAACATTTTTTTTTAATATTCTTTTTTTTTTAATTTTTATTTATTTCTGTATGTGTATGAATGTACTGTCTGCATGCAAGTTTGTGCACCCGTGTCGTGCAATGCCGCGGAGGTCAGAAGAGGGTGTCGGATTCCCCTGGAACTGGAGCTCTCCTGGAATTGGAGTTCCAGAAGGTTCTCGGCCGCCATGTGGATGCTGGGGATCAAACCCGGGTCCTCTGCAAGAGCGGTCGGCGCTCTTAACCGCTAGGCCATCTCTCCAGCCCGAGGGTAACATTTTAAGTTTGAGATCTGGACAAACAATAGGATGAACTGAGCAAAGACAGGGAGGTAGGGTAGAGAACACATGGGCAGTGCCAGTAACTCAGTGCAATCCTTCAAGCCTTTTCACAAATGTCCTAGAAATTGGAAGTTGCTGTTGCCCAAAGACAGGGAATGTTTTCTTGCATCACAAGTCTGCAACTGCATTGAATTCCGGCCTCAGCTTTGGGTGGAAGCAGCTACCCAGAGTCTTCCCTCTTCAGGGAATCTCTGACAGTTGGCAGATGCTGCCTCAGCTTCCCTGTCTCCACTGCCTGGAACCATCAGTACTAACAATGACAGAAATGACCTCTCGGGGAACTGAATGTGACTTCTTGTCCTTGCTGTAATGAAAGTCACCCGAGTGCCCCCAGGAATGTGTCAGCATACATTTGCTGCTGGATTTAAATAATCAAGCATGGTCTGTATCATCCATCTGCCCTCTTCCCCCACCCCCCACACCTCCCCTCCTCCCCACCTCCCTCCTCCCTAAGCTCATCTTTCAGCCTACTTTGCCTTTCCTACTGAATTTTCTCTTATTTCACTTTCAATGCTTTTCTTATGTCATCCCCATTAGCAAGCTTTCCCAGCCCGGTTCCAGCTATGAAATAGTTCACATAGTTCAGTGTAGACATAATATTTACAGGAACTGAAGATGGGTGGATTCTGATAGTGGCTTGTGGAAAGGCCTCCAGTGCAGTCAAAATAAGAAAGAATTCAAGAAGTGGATGCTTTGCACTTATTCCCCCAAGAACTTCCCAGACCTGCTCCCTCAAACCTTGGGTAATGATCAGCAGAACTCAGGCTTGATTTGCTCAGTGTCCTAACATTTTACAGCACAAATTCTAAGCTGAACTCTGTTTATTGTCAATAGCTCTCCAACAAAGGACAAAATGGAACGTGCCTGTTTCCACATTCCTGTAAAAAGGGCCCTGGAAGACCTCAGAGCTTGGGGTAGGGTGACTGACTTCATTGTTTTCCATGAAGACTCTAAGCTATGGAGAAAGATCTCACCAACCATCATGTTAGTGTGGTGGTATCTATAAGAAGGTTCCAGACAGATTGTGCTTTCAGGAGAATGAAATACAACTGTCCGTTTCCTGTTTGAAGTGTAGGGGCAGCTCGGAGAAAATCGAGTCAGGAGGAGCTGGGAAATTTCCAAATTTGGTAGCACTGATCCAAAAGGTGACATTTAAGGTCTAGGGGAAGGAGAGATTTTTACCCAGACAGTAGGGGTGGAGTTGTCCCTGTATGAGAATGGCTGAGTTCAGACATAGGATGGGGTTGATGGAATCGCCTGCCTTCCTTTCTTTCCATCCTTCCTTCCTTCCTTCCTTCCTTCCTTCCTTCCTTCCTTCCTTCCTTCCTTCCTTCCTTCCTTCCTTCCTTCCTTCCTTCTTTCTCTCTCTCTCTTTCCTTCCTTCCTTCTCTTCCTTCCTTTCCCTCTCTCTCTTTCCCTCTCTCTCTTTCTCCTTCCTTCCCTCCCACTCCTTCCTTCCCTCCCCTCCCCTCCCCTCCCCTCAACTCCCCTCCCCTCCCCTCCTCTCAGCTCCCCTCCCCTCCCCTCCCCTACCTTCCCTTCCCTCCCCTTCCTTCTCTCCTTCTTCCCTCCCTCCCTCCTTCTCTCCCTCCCTCCCTTCCTCCCTTCCTTCCTTCCCCCCCATTCCTTCTTTTGTTTACAGTCTCTATTGTTCTGGCTGGCCTCTTAACAGTAATCCTCCTGCCTCTTTTCCTGAGTGCTGTGATTACATGTGTATACCACCACACCTGGTGGCTGCTTCCTTTGCTCAGGACCCATCACCTTCTTCCTTCTACCCTGTTCCACATGGCTTCATACTACATATCTACTGACTCAGTATTACTTAAAAAAACAAACAAACAAACAAAAAAACAACTTAACTCTCTCTCTCTCTCCCCCTGTGTGTGTGTTTGTGTGTGTGTTGCAGAGGTCAGAGGACAAGCTGGTGGAGTCAGTTCTTCAACCATATGGGTCCCAGGGATCAAACTCAGGTCATCAGGCTTTACCCAATGATCTATCTCACCAGTGCCTCAACATCGACCTTTATTTGACATTTTGTTTGTTGTTTATTCATCACCAGAAGTAAGCCTCACCTTAAGAAGCTTGTCTATTTACTATGGATTTACATGGATTGCAGTGACTTGCACATAGTAGGTGCTCAATAAAGGCGTTAAATGAGCATAAAGAATGTGATACTGCAGTCTGTGCAATTTGAATTATGGAAGGATTTGCTGTGCAGAGGCCCTATCTCACCACCTGTAGATAATTTTTTTTTCTGGCTCTAATACAAGGAAATGATATTTTGAGGTAAGTGAAACCCCTCTCTTCCCTGGAGGGAAATTTGAAACCAATTGAAAAATAGAAAGCAAGATAGAGTTATCTGATAAGAATACAACTAAATTAATCTCAAACTAGATGTATGATATAGACACCTCAGGGCTGCCTTTATCTAATCATACAATCTAAGACACTTAATTTGAAACCCTTTGCTCTCTCTATTATGGTCAATTTACCATACTGGTCATAAATGAGTTAGAGACAGGCATAATGGTGCACGCATACAGTGCCAGCACTCAGGAGGCTGAGACGGGAGGGTAAAGGGTTAGGCGTTCGTGACCACCTTAGGCTGCACAAGTGAGCGGCACGCTAGCCAGGGCTACATAGTGAGATTCCGTCTCAGAAACAGAAACAAAACAAAACAAAACAAAAAGCAGAAAAGAAAACAAGAGAAAGATGAGAAGCAGGAGGAAGAGGGAGGGGAGTTGTTCTAAGAAATTGGTTAGAAATATGGGAATTAAGAGCTTGCTTGGCTTGGAGCTACCATTAGGCGAGCTATTTGCAGTGCACTAATAAGTAGACCGTTAGTTGAACATTTGGAGTTTTTGTTTTTATTGTTTTTCCATTTCTCCAGACTATTTTACAACCCTTTACTTCTCTCTTTTCCAAGTTCTAGATTCAGACAGACATCTGCTAGATGAAGCTCTGGGTTCCAATGGACCTGACTTGGACGACCAAGTAGGAGGAGCAAACAATCTTCCTATTTGCAGTAAGCAGAGTCCAGGTGAGAGAAAGCAAGGATTGTTCACCCACAGACAGCCTCTGGGCAGGCACCCAGGATTTGTTCCAGGCAGCCTGATGAGTCTGGAGAGACGCGTAGAAGGGCATCCCTACACGCCCAAGTTGGGAACCAGGCAGGAGCACAGGTGCTGTTTATAGCAGCAGAGATCAGCTTGGCCCCAAGGGGCTGATGTAGGTGCCGCATCCGGTGATCCTGTAGTATGTGATAGTCCAGTTCCTCTGTTCTGTGCAGTACAGTTCAAACAAGTCAACAAACCTGGCCTCACTCCAGTATGTGTTCAGTCATAGCCATATTGCTCCACAGCCCCAGTTGCTGGGGCAGGGGTGATAGTTGTTCAAGGAGCTGGAGAGTTGAATCCCTTATTCTATTATGTGAGGTGCACTTTCTAGTACTGAGGAAACAGCTGTCCTCCCTCTCTCGCAGAACTCACAACTTGGCATGACAGTAGCATGCTGTAAATGGTCTATCATCTATCTATCTATCTATCTATCTATCTATCTATCTATCTATCAATCATCTATGTATCATCTATCTATCTATCTACCTACCTAAGTTTTTTGTTTGTTTGTTTACATTTTACTTATTTTTGTATGTGTATTAATGTATACTGTCTGCATGTAGGTTTGTGCACCTGTGTCGTGCAAAGCCTCAGAGGTCAGAAGACGGTGTCGGATTCCCCTGGAACTGGAGTTCTGGAATTGGAGTTACAGACGTTCTTAGCCGCCATGTGGGTGCTGGGGATTGAACCCGGGTCCTCTGCAAGAGCAGTCGGTGCTCTTAACCGCTAGGCTATCTCTCCAGCCCCCTTGTTTGTTTTTGACAAAGTGTCTCAGACATTCTAGACTGGCTTCGTACCTGATACATAGCTCAGAATAGCCTTGAACTCCTGGTCCTCTTGTCTCCAAATCCCTGAGTTCTGGGATTGCAGGTATGTGTTACTGTGCTCAGTTTTGTAAATTTTTGATATAATATATTTACCACTTGGAGGATTTCATATATTCATACAATGTATTTTGATCATATTTCCACCACACTATTCATTCTAATTTTCCCCAGATATACTTCCCACCCCCAAATTTTTCTTTTTAAATAAGAATTTATTTTGCAACTCAATATTTTTACTTTGAATTACTGGTTGGGGATACTCTTATTTTAGTACTGAGGCTGTAAAATTTTATTCATTTACATTTTGCTGTGCCTGGGATCAAACCCAGGGCCTTGCACATAGTAGGCAAATGCTCTACCACTAAGCTTGTCCAGTCCTGTTCATATATATTTTGAGACAGGGCATCACTTAGTTGCCTTCAACCTGTCATTCTTCTATCTCAACCTCCTGGGTAGCTGGGAGTACTGCCTTGCATCACTAGATGAAGCTCATACAAATTTGGTCATGCCTCTGTAGTCAATATTTGCTCCTCCTCCTCCTCCTCCTCCTCCTCCTCCTCCTTCTTCTTCTTGAGTCTTTGCAATATGTAGCCTGGACTGGCCTCAAACTCCCAATCCTCTTGCCTCCTCCTCCATAGGCCTAGGATTATAAGCATGACCTATTTTTTATTTTTTTTGAAGTGTAGTTTTGGCTGGCCTGGAACACCTTATGTCGACCAGGATGTCTCACAGAGATTGTCCTAACTCTGCCTTCTGAGTGCTGGAATTAAAAGACAAGTGCCATTCATCCAACCATAATAAACTTTCTATCCATGCAGCCTTCTTAGCCGTAAGTCTGATAAGCTTCTGTTTAACATTCATTCATTCCACAAGCATTTATTGAGCACCTGTTCATATCAGGAAACTAGGCACACAGTAAAGATTGACACTCACTAAATCAGATAAAGTCCTTGCTCCTGAGGAGCTGAGGACCTAGTGGGGGAAATGCATATATAAACAGACAGTATCAGTAACTCAGCGATAAGCACTCAATAAGGGAGAAAACCCAGGGATGTGGAAGAAAGTAAATGAAGGCCAGGAGGTGGTGTGCAGCATTGGAGGAGGGGCAGGATGGACTTCCTGGAGAAGGTGACATTTGAGCTGCTCTTGCTGTGAGGAAGAGTCAACAGGTCAGTGTCTGGGGCTAGAGGAAACAGGGATTCTGATGGCCCAGCCACAGAAGCACCTGGGTGAACCTGGGGAAGAAAAAGAAAGGTATTACAGTGGATGGAGGGCAAGAGTTCAAGATGAGGTTAGAAAACTAGGCAAGGCTGGGCATGGCCCGTGCCTTTAATCCCAGCCCTCAGGAGGCAGAGACAGGCAGATCTCTGTGAGTTCAAGGCCAGTCTGGTCTACATAGCGAGCTCCAGGCCAGCTGGGATTAAAGGGAGACCCTATCTCAAAAAGACAAAAACAAAACAAAACAAAACAAAATAAAACAAAAAACTAGGCAAGGATGGGACCTAAGATGCAGAGATCCCCAGGAAGGAGTATAGAGGTTTGGTTTTGTTTTGTTTTCTAATTGTCATTCAATAAATCGAATTTTAAGAAGGTTGGGGGTGGTAGCACATCTGTTTAGGGTTGTGATTTAATTCAAAACCCTTAAATGCGGAAGTAGTCTTTCGGTGGACAACCAGTCTCTATCTCTCCTTGTCTTTACTGATGATTTCGAAATCCAAGGTGGGCAAGAGTCTGTAGGTCAATTTTTTTTTTCAGTGCTGGGACTCGAACCCAGGACCTTCTAAGCAAGCTCCCCTACCTCCAAGCCCTGAAGATGAAATTCCTAGACGAATCACTTTTAGAATTTCACCACTGATCTCTGACTTTAATTCTGCAGGTAAAACAACAGCAGAGAAAAATCAGACCTCAGCTGGAAATTAGATGCAGTTGGAAGTTTCTTTATAGAACGGTCAAACGCCAAGATGAAAATTTACTACTTGTACAGAAGTCAGAAACTTGATCCCACATTCCCATACACCGTTCTGGATTTTCCAGGTTTAGTAAAGGAAGATTTCTTTGGCACCACAACTATCAATGTCTATTGAGAAGGTGGTGGATAAGATGTCTCAACACCTTGGAGCACGTCATGTGGCAGCCCTTTCTATCCACCCTCAGCCCTGCCCATGGCGATGGTGAGATTTTCTCATTGAATGGGAGCCCTGCAGTTGACGTTTCTCAGGGTGTGTTATTGTCCTATAGGTTTAGTGATGTAGGTGAGGTTCCTTTGGAATCCTAGCAGCTGGGTTGACCAGAACCACAGAAGGTCAGCTTGGGACATAGATCAGCTGACAGCCTGAAGATTCCCTGGTCTGTTGATGGCAAGTTCTTATTTCCTCAGCAAGGCTCTGCATGGCAGACAGACGCAGTGTGATACTGTGGGTGGCAGAGAAAGATGTCACAAGCTTGGGTTGAAAAGTGTCAGTCTTTGGCACTCTAGCTAGTCCCCAGTTTCCTCAGCTCCAGATGGAGTGTGTCCCGGGGTTCACACAGAGCTTTGTTTAAATGCTCACATTAGCAGCAGCATGGGGATCCCAATTTGAATCATCATCTCCTGTCAGAAAGCCAAGAGTTGTTGAGAATGAAAACAGAATTCTTCCCAAAGAGGCTAAATCACCAGCACTAATTAGTTGTGGTGGCGGGTGCGTGGGGTGGTGCTGATGGCAAATCTATGCCTGTGCTCTTCTAAATAGGGACAATGCTTTTGCTCACAAGTGGAGGGATAGAGTGAGTAACCTTGACCCCTAAGACCCTGCATTGGACTCATGTGTGTGTGTCTCACAGAGATTGTCAGATGCCTGCTTCTCCTCCATGTTGAGTCCTGACATTTAGAATGAGTAAATTTAGAACACTTCGAACATGGTCATTGTCATTGTAGACAATGTGGCTCTGTATATGGTTGCTGCTGCCCTTCACACAGGGCTGTCCAACCAGTGAGTCTAATCTTTCGATCTTTCATCTTGAGCGACTGGGATGTTACACATAGGCGGCATCAGCCGAAAACAGTTTAAATGTCTTATTCTTTATTTTCCCTTACCAAATTTGGACTATTTATACCCAAGAAAGAAAGTCTTGTTCTATCAGCCTTTTCCAAAGACTTTTTTTGGGGAGGGAAGAGGTGGACTTTTTTGAGACAGGGTCTCATGTAGCCCAGGCTGGCCTTGAATTTGCTATATAACCTTGTCTGAAAAGACAATGGCTGGGCTGGAGAGAGGGCTCAGCAGTTAAGAACACTTGCTGTTCTTTCAGAGGAACCAGGTTTGATTCCCAGCACTCACATGGTAGCTAACAACCATTTATGTCGCCAGTTCCAGGCTCTTTTCTTGTCTCTTCGGGCATTCCACCCACACGATACACTTACATAAGTGTAGGCAAAACACTCATGCACATAAAATAAAAATAATAAATAAAACAGTTAAAAAGATTATGATCAAAGAAGTCTAAGAAGCAACTTTCAAAAGTCTTCTAAAGAGTTGATGTTAGTGTACGCATCTTCCTGACTACTGGTCTCGTGCTCTGACCACAAGCCTTCACCACTAGACCACACTTCCCCAAATAAATAACTACTTCTGCATGCTGGGGACAGGGCATGTGCGGCAGCATTTACGTAGGCGGCATAGACAGCAGCCTTTCACTTAATGTTGCAATAACACAGGCCAAACAATGCACACCCAACTTCAAGTTACTGAACATCTTGACGCCAGTCAGGTTTCTCTACTGTGGTGACACTCAACAGTGCAAAATAGGAAAAAGCCAGTGTGGGATAAGAAAATCTACTGGGGAAAGATGAATTTCCCTTCCTTTGTCTTCATGAGACAACGTCTCACTTTGTAACCCAGGCTGACCTAGAATTCCTTTTGTAGCCCAGACTCAAAGCAATCCTCCTGCCTCAGTGTGCTAAATATTGGGATTACAGGTTTGAGCTACCACATGCAGCTTGAATTCATTTTTAATTTGGTTTAAAACCTGACTTAAAATTCTACATCCTTTTCATTTTTGGATTCCCAGATCAGAGCAGCTCAGTATACAATTAATCACACGTTATCTGGATTCTGGTGTTACAAGTTCAGACTTGTCCAGGATATAGAATCCCTGCCCTCCACTCTGGGGACATCACCCTGCACTCTGGAGCACACACATCTATCTTAAAGTTGCTCTGACCTTTGCAAATGGCAAAGAGGACTTCACATGCAGGCACTGATTTGCCTTTACTTTTTACGCTGCATTGTATGACTTTCATTAAAAATATTTTACTTGAAGCCGGGCGTGCCTTTAATCCCTGTACTCGGGAGGCAGATGCAGGCAGATCTCTGTGATTTTTTTTTTAATTTTATTTATTTCTGTATTTGTTTGAACATACTGTCTGCGTGCAAGTTTGTGCACCCGTGTCGTGCAATGCCGCGGAGGTCAGAAGACGGTCTCGGATTCCCCTGGAACTGGAGTTCTCCCGGAATTGGAGTTTCAGATGGTTCTCGGCCGCCATGTGGGTGCTGGGGATCGAACCCGGGTCCTCTGCAAGAGCAGTCGGCGCTCTTAACCACTAGGCCATCTCTCCAGCCCCAGATCTCTGTGATTTCAAGGCCAACCTGGTCTACAGATCAAGCTCCAGGCTAACTGGGACTAAAGGGAGACCCTGTCTCAAAAATACCAAAAAAAAATTTACTTACTTTTATTTTATAGGTATGAGTGTTTCACCTGCATATAAATGCACCATGTGCATGCCTGGTGCCCAGGGAAGCAGAAGCAGGCAATGGATTCCTTGGAACTGGAGTTAAGGACAGGTGTTAGCTATTATTTGGGTGCTGGGAACTGAACCTAGATCTTTTGGAAGAGCAGTAAGTGCTCTTTTTTTTGGTCTTTTTGAGAGTAAGTGCTCTTAACCATTGAGCCATCTTTCCATCCTGGAGATACATTTTCAAAAACCATATTTTAATTGGACATATTATAATTGTATAGATTTATGGGGTATATTTTAATACACATATACATTTTAGAATAATCAAATCAGAGTCATTAGTATCTCTACTATCTCAACTATTTATTAGTTCATTTTGAATAAAAGCATCTCAAATCCTCTCTTTTAGCTATTTTGAAATATATGTTATTAGCCAGGCTTGGTGATATACACCTGTAATCTTAGTACCTGGGAGGTGGAGACAGGATGATGAGGAATTTGAAGTCATCCTTAGCTACATAGTGAACTTGGGCCAGCCTTGGCTAACATGAGGCCCTGTTTCAGAAAGCCAAAATGTATATAGATATGTATATATGTATTATCTATAGTTGTCATTGCTATGCAGTAGAAGACCAGAGCTTATTCCTCCTGTTTAGTTGTAGCTTTGTGCTTGTTGGCCACCCTTCCCCATCTCCCCCCAGCTCCTGTTAACTTACTTTCTACTCTCTACTTCCATGAGTTCCACACTTTGAGAGTTCAAATATAAGTGAGATTATGTGGTATTTGTTTCTCAGTGTCTAGCTTATTTCAGTTATCATAATGTCCTATACATTCCTACATATTATTGCAAATAACAAGTTTTTTAAATTTTCTCTTTAAAAAAAACTTGAGAGCCGGGCATGGTGGCGCACGCCTTTAATCCTAGCACTCGGGAGGCAGAGGCAGGCGGATCTTTGTGAGTTCAAGGCCAGCCTGGTCTACAGAGTGAGTTCCAGGACAGCTGGGGCTACAGGGAGATCCTGTCTCGAAAAGACCAAAAAAAAAAAAAAAAAAAAAAAAAAACTTGAATATTACTCCACTATACATGTATATCACATTAAAAAAAATCCGTTTCTCGCAGCCGGGCATGGTGGCGCACGCCTTTAATCCTAGCACTTGGGAGGCAGAGGCAGGCGGATCTTTGTGAGTTCAAGGCCAGCATGGTCTACAGAGTGAGTTCCAGGCCAGGTGAGACTAAAGGGAGACCTTGTCTCAAAACGAAAATCAAAAAGACCAAAAAAAAAAAAATCCATTTCTTTGTCAATGGGTACGAGATGTTTCCATATCTTGCTTATTGTGATTAACGTTGCTATAAATGTGTGTGTGTCAACACACTTGGCTTGGTTTACTTTTTTATTATTTATTTATTTATTTATGTATTTATTGGTCTTTTTGAGACAGGGTCTCCCTGTAGCCCATTGTTTATTTTTTTATGTGTATGAGTGTACTGTCTGCTTGTAGGTTGGTGCACCCGTGTCATGCAATACCTCAGAGGTCAGAAGAGGGCATTGGATTTCCCTGGAACTAGGGTTAAAGACAGTTCTTAGCTGCCATATGGGTGCTGGGAATTGAACCCGGGTCCTCTGCAAGAGCAGGCGGCACTCTTAACCGCTGAGCCATCTCTCCAGCCCCTTAATTTACTTTTTATGCCTATTGTAATTGTCATCAGTTTTTGTGGTGATGAGACTAAACCCAGGGCCTTGTGCATACCAGGAAATCATTGTATTACCAAGCCACATTCACACTTTTAAAGATGTGATTTTATGGTCCTGAATGGATGTTATGTGCAAGTTGACATGGGAGAGTTCCTTAGAATAATCACAGAGTGTTAATGGGCAGGATATGGAGGGTCTGAATAGAGTGCTTGCTGCCTAGATGATGCTCTGGCCCTTTTCAAACTGGATCATGTCACTCCCCAGAGGACAGAGGATGCAGGCCCCACCTCCATACTGCAGTCCCTCCCTCTGAGTCTTGTCTCTGTTCCTCATACTGTTCTTAGATCTGTGCTGCCCCACAATGCTTCATTGACTTATGTGTCTTTCCCATGAGTCTGGACTCTTCTCGCTCTGAAGGTAAGGGTGTGTCAACCCTGTTTAATACAGCAAACACCAGCACCCACCTCAGTCTCAGGCCACAGGAGCCTTTCAATAGATCTTTGTTAAATAAATAAATAAGTAAATAAATAAATAAATAAATAAATAAATAAATAAATGAATAACAGAAGGAATGAGTATGTGGTCTGTCCTTTACAAAGGACAGATGTATTAAGTGTCCAACTCTCTGGTCTTAATTGGTGCCAGGAAGAAGAGTTAAGCTGTTTGGAGGAGACAGGCTCACCCAAAGACCCCTTTTCTTTTTTATTGCTGAAGAAGTAAGTAATGTCTGAGATAAATCTTGGCTATAAAATCTTGACACATCTTTGACATGTTGGCTTGAGCTACTTTAGACATGTGGGGGGGGTAGTTAAATTAAATTGCTCTAGGTTTTCTCTAAGTGATCCCGAGATGCAGTGATGAGTGGAAGGCAACGCCAGACAGACCCAGGAATTCAAAGCTTGACCTACTTTGTTGAAGCTAATAGGAAAGATGTCTTCACAATCTCTCTCTCTCTCTCTCTCTCTCTCTCTCTCTCTCTCTCTCTCTCTCTCTCTCTCTCTTTCTCATAGTAAAGGAGTTGAATAGTATGATAGACTATTGAATTAAGAGAGCTGAAGGCCACAGAATCGCTTTAGGAGTCCTAACAACAAGGACTGTATTTACCTATCATGTGCTGTTCCTTTTCCCCTCCCTTTCTTTCAAGTGAGAAAAAAAAAGTGCCTAAATTCCCACCAACATAAACCAAAGACATACAATGATGAAATTCTGTTTTCACCTCTGCCTGTGACAGGGAATGCAAAAAATAGCAAGTGGCCCAGTTCCACGAATCCCCGCCTCCCTGTCGGTGCTCCCGCCGGTTCGGATCTCTAAGAATGGAGAGGTTAGCGCCCAGCGGGGAGCGAGTGGCGCTCAACCCCCGGACCCGAGGATGATGTCAGGCGGTGGGGAGAGGCCACCGGGGCCCGGGAGGCCGCGGCCTCTGGGGAGCCGGGAGGGTGTGTGGCCTGGCTGGGCGGACCGGGAGCCGGCCGCTCTGCGTCTCCTGGAGACGGCCCTGGCGGCGCTGTGTTGCTGTAAACAGCCGCTTCCCTGTTACTATCTATAGCAGGATTGCCTGGCTCCGGGGTGCGGTGTCGAGAGGCAGGTTGCGCTCCACTTGCCCCCGAAAGACCAACCTGCTGCCCTCTACCTAGCTCCTCTCGGAACGCCCGCAGGTGGCCTTGACGCTCTCGGACCCGCAGAATAGGGGCGAGGGGACACAGGAGCTGTCTGTCTGTCCTGCGAAGACCTGAGGTTTTGTGTCCGGAGGTGGCCAGCGCGCTGGGGCCGAGCCCAGTCAGTGTGACCCCGCTTGTCCTTTGCAGAAGGACAGGAGACTGAGGGCATGCAGAGGTGTCGTCTGCACCCGGGAACCTGGCCTCCCCAAAGTCCCAGCTTCCAGGACTCAGAGCTGCCCCTAAGGTCCCAGCCGCCGAGGTCGGTCTCCCGCCTGCGCGCAGCTGGGCACAGTCCTTCAGTCCCCGCTGGTCCTCCCCCCTCCAAGTCCGAGCTGGAAAATCACCCGCTGCGGGCTCCCTGTAAGCGCAGCTTCCAGGCGGTGCCAAACCAGCCCCCTCCGCCTCCCAACGAGGAATTGCGTTCTCTCCCCCGCCCCCAAAGCGCACCTCAGTTTGTAATCTCGAGCTGCCCACGTAATACATCCTTAACCTGGCCCCCAATTCCCCGGCCTCAGCTCGGAACGTGACAAAGGATCCCTTCAGCTATTCTTGCCCAGTGTTTTTGCATAATGTTTATTTGTTAGTGTCTCAGGAGGTTGACAGTCACGCCAATAGAGCTACAGGGCTAAGAAAAAAACAATGTGCCGTCTTCCTTTAAAACACGAGTAAATGAATGAATGAATGAATGAATGAACTCAGCATCTCCGGGGAAGTAGGTTATCGTACATTTATTTAGGATCCTTCACTCGCTGCTCCCAATCTCTGTCCTAGTGTTGTTTCTCCAGGCCAGGGACCACTGGAGCGAGGGGCTGAGGGCCTGATCCACATTTTGCACCTAATTGGGGCTGGGGGCATGGGACTAGGCACGCATTCCTTTGGAAACCCGGCTTCCAGTCCTCTGGGCTGCGTGTGTGTTCCTCCTCTGAGACTCTGAAAAGCCCCTGTTTCTGGACAATGGTAGGGAGGCGACCCCCGTCCCATCCCCTGTGACCTCGGGAGCAAGGGTCTGCATTGACTCAGGTAAAAATGTTCTCTCGCCTTCTACGCCTTTCCCGCCTCCCCTCCCCCGGCCGCGGCCCCCGCTCCCCCCGCGCTGCACCCTCAGTGTTGGCTGCAGCCCGGGAGCAGTTCCCGTCAATCCCTCCCTCCTTTACACAGGATGTCCATATTAGGACATCTGCGTCAGCAGGTTTCCACGGCCAGTCCCTGTAGTCCTGGGGGGAACCATCTCCGAAATCCCCCACGTGGAGAGCCCAGCAGACCCCTAGGACCCCGATCGTAAACTCCGGTAGGCTGAGGACACCTAAAAAGCCAGGGGCCGGGGGCCTGGAGCGCAACGTGGGCGACAGGGCCGGCAGCAGAAGGCCCCCGAGCGCGCGCCTCCCTTCCAGGGCCACGGCTCCGCCCAGTGACGCGCTAGGTTCATTCACAGTGCGGCTATAAAGGCGCTGGCGGCTGCGCCTACTACTCCAACCGCATCTGCAGCGAGCAACCAGGAAGACTGGACAGAGCCAGCGGAGCCGCGAACGAGCAGTGACCGCGCTCCCTCCCAGCTCTGCTCCGCAGATCGCACCCGTGCGCCCCTCGACCCCTCGCCGGGCTTTCCCTAAACCTCGACCATGATGTTCTCGGGCTTCAACGCCGACTACGAGGCGTCGTCCTCCCGCTGCAGCAGCGCCTCCCCGGCCGGGGACAGCCTTTCTTACTACCATTCCCCGGCTGACTCTTTCTCCAGCATGGGCTCTCCTGTTAATGCGCAGGTAAGTTTGGCTTTGTGCAACCACGGGATCCGGGGCTCGGGGTGGCCAGGGAGAGGGGCGGCGTGGCGGGACACTCGGGGGCGGCAGTTGGGAACCGTCTCCCTTTCCCTCGGGAGAGGGGCTGCCGTGGTCCGAGTAGCCCTAGTTTGGGCATCCAGGACTTGTTCTGAGCGCACGCGCTTGTCATAGTAAGACTTAGTGCTCGGTGTCCGCGAGGCAGCTTTATTCTAAGTAGCCTCAGCTTCTCGCTCCGTGACTTGCCTCTGAGTTTATCTGAGGCAAACGAGTCCCAAGCAAAGATTCGCTAACGAACTTGGGAGGGGGCAAAAAAAAAAAAAAAAAAAAAGCAGCAATTCCCCCCACCCGGAGCAGCCTGGAGCCCGGAGGAGGGCAGAGAGAGGAGGGTGCAGCGGGCGGGTGTGTAAGGCAGTTTCATTGATAAAAAGCGCGTTCATTCTGGAGACTCCGGAGCGGCGCCTGCGTCAGTGCAGACGTCAGGGATATTTATAACAAACCCCCTTTCAAGAGAGTGATGCTGGAGGGATAACGGGAGCGCAGCGGTAGGATGCAGGAGAAAGGCTGAGCTGCGGGATTCTTGGGAGGAAACTGGGAGAGCTTTTACCTAGGGTACGAGGCGCCTTGGAAGGCTCGGAGCTGCCGGCGACCGGACTGTCTCTCCCTCTCCCTGCTGCGTGGCACGCTCACTCCGCTCGCTCCACCTATGTCTGGAACCTGCTCGCTCACGTCAGCTTTCCTCTTTCTGTTTTGCTTCAGGACTTCTGCACAGATCTGGCTGTCTCCAGTGCTAACTTCATTCCCACGGTGACGGCCATCTCCACCAGCCCAGACTTGCAGTGGCTGGTGCAGCCCACCCTGGTCTCCTCAATAGCCCCGTCGCAGACCAGAGCGCCCCACCCCTACGGAGTCCCCACCCCCTCCTCCGGAGCTTACTCGAGAGCGGGAGTGGTGAAGACCATGTCCGGAGGCCGAGCACAGAGCATCGGAAGGAGGGGCAAGGTAGAGCAGGTGAGGATCGATTCTGCACCTAGGTGGGGTGGGAGGTTGGGGGGGCAGACCATTGGGAGGATCACAGAGAGGGGAAGCCCCGATGCAATTGACTGAGCCTCCTGATCTGGACCCCTGCTCCAAGTTGGTCCCAAGAAGTACTCAGTTTCTCCCCTGCTTTATCTTGGGCGCTTCTTTGTCCCCTTGCTGGGACTTTAAATGCAAGTCACACTCAGCTTGCCACTGCAGGTTAGAAATGCTGCTTCACAGAGAGGTGCTGAGCTGTAGGAGCCGATTTCACTGGGGTGGTTTGTTGAATGGATGCCAGACAACCTTACTGAATGTTGGTCTTTCATTATTATTATTATTCAAGTTATCTCCTGAAGAAGAAGAGAAAAGGAGAATTCGAAGGGAAAGGAATAAGATGGCTGCAGCCAAGTGCCGGAACCGGAGGAGGGAGCTGACAGACACTCTCCAAGCGGTAGGTAGAGCCTGCTAGTTACTCCTTTCTGAAACTTCAGAAAAAGTTGAAGGCTGAGAGTAAGAGGCCAGAGCCCTAGCGAGACCGTGTCTTACGCTCGCCTTCGTCCCTCTTCTGCAGGAGACAGACCAACTTGAAGACGAAAAGTCTGCTTTGCAGACTGAGATTGCCAATCTGCTGAAAGAGAAAGAAAAACTGGAGTTCATTCTGGCAGCTCACCGACCTGCCTGCAAGATCCCTGATGACCTGGGCTTCCCAGAAGAGATGTCTGTAGCCTCCCTGGATTTAACTGGGGGTCTGCCTGAGGCTGCCACCCCAGAGTCCGAGGAGGCCTTCACCCTGCCCCTTCTCAATGACCCTGAGCCCAAGCCGTCGGTGGAGCCAGTCAAGAGCGTCGGCAGCATGGAACTGAAGGCTGAGCCCTTCGATGACTTCCTGTTCCCAGCATCATCCAGGCCTAGTGGATCGGAGACCGCCCGCTCTGTGCCAGACATGGACCTGTCTGGTTCCTTCTATGCAGCAGACTGGGAGCCCTTGCACAGCGGCTCCCTCGGGATGGGGCCCCTGGCCACAGAGCTGGAGCCCCTGTGCACCCCGGTGGTCACCTGTACTCCGAGCTGCACTACTTACACGTCTTCCTTCATCTTCACCTACCCCGAGGCTGACTCCTTCCCCAGCTGTGCAGCTGCCCACCGCAAGGGCAGCAGCAGCAATGAGCCCTCCTCTGACTCACTGAGCTCACCCACACTGCTGGCCCTGTGAGCTGCCAGGGGAGGGGAGGCAGCAGGCATGCAAGTGCCCCTGCCCTAGCCGGTGCATTACCGAGTGGAGAAACACGTCTTCCCTCGAGGGTTCCGAGGGTTCCGGTAGACCTAGGGAGGACCTTATCTGTGCGTGAAACACACCAGGCTGTGGGCCTCAAGGACTTGAAAGCATACATATGCAGACTCGAGTCCTCACCTCTTCCGGAGATGTAGCAAAAAACGCATGGAGTGTATTGTTCCCAGTGATACCTGAGAGCCGGTAGTTAGTAGCATGTTGAGCCAGGCCTGGGTCTGTATCTCTTTTCTCTTTCTCCTTAGTCTTCTCATAGCATTAACTAATCTGTTGGGTTCATTATTGGAATTAACTTGGTGCTGGATATCTTCAGATTGTATCTAGTGCAGCTGATTTTAACAATAACTACTGTGTTCCTGGCAATAGTGTGTTCTGATTAGAAATGACCAATATTAAACTAAGAAAAGATATGACTTTATTTTCTAGTAGATAGACATCAGTAGCTATATCCATGTACTGTAGTTTTCTTCAATGTCAATGTTCATTGTATTGTTACTGATCATGCATTGTTGAGGTGGTCTGAATGCTCTGACATTAACAGTTTTCCATGAAAACGTTTTATTGTGTTTTTAATTTATTTATTAAGATGGATTCTCAGATATTTATATTTTTATTTTATTTTTTTCTACCTTGAGGTCTTTTGACATGTGGAAAGTGAATATGAATGAAATTTAAGCATTGTTTGCTTATTGTTCCAAGACAATGTCAATAAAAGCATTTAAGTTGAATGCCATCAACTTCTTGCTCTTTCTGTTTGGGGAGTTTTGTAAGATTTCTGGGAGGTATTACTAGAGACCAGTTTATCAAGAAGGGTAGGTCCTGCGGGGGGGGGGGGGGACACACACACCCTCTGTCTGATCCCTTATCACAGAGAAGGGAAGGCTGGTTTTGGACTATTTTACAAATATGTGTTCACACTGCATTGCTAAGATTCTCCACCTACCTGTCCTGAGGGTCGAAACCTGCCTGGTAGTGTAACAGCTTTTACAGGACATGTCTTCCTGCTTCTTTTGTGTTTGTTTTTTTTTGGGGGGCATTCAAATTTATTGTTCGGATCTTAAATGTAGATGTTTTCATTGGAAAGGAATCCTTTGAGCAAACAGTGCCAAGCTCTACTATTTCAACTTTTTTGTTTTCTTTGAGATAGGGTCAATGTAGCCCAGGGTGGCCTCAAACTCAGAATAATCCTCCTGCCTCAGCCACTTGAGCGCTGGTTATTATAGGCATGTAAGCACACCTAGCTATTTTAGCTTTTTAAATTTTTTTGTTTTAGCTTTATTATTCCTGAAAATATGAAGGATTACTTCTATATTAAAAATGAACAGATTGAAGAATGGTTGGGATGACCTACCACACTGGAAGTTCTCCACTTCCCACATTTAACTAAAATCTAGTACGTTGAACTGCATCTTTTTTTTTTTTTTTAAGAAAAGTTCAATTTTAAAATGACATTTAAAGAATTATGTGAGAAATGCTGGCGGGTGCCACGGCATGTGTGGAGGTCCCAGGACTAGTGCAGATGACAGTCTTTCTGTCATCTGGGTCCTGGGGATCAAACAGGTCGTTGGGTTTGGTGCCTATACCTGCTGAGCCATCTTTCCAGACCTGACCAAACACTTGGTTTAAAGAGTTTTCACTTGGTTAAAAAAGAAGTATTTATTATTTATTTATTTGAGATAGGGCTTAATGTAGTCCAGGCTGGCCTCGAATTTGCTATGTAGCTGAGGTCGACCTTGAATTCCCAATTCTTTTGTTTCTCCCTCCCAAGTGCTAGGATTACAGGGATGCACCATCATGGCTGACTTCAGTTCTTCATGGAACAGATGTTCATTTAGTTGGCCTATTTTCTTCTCAAAAGAAAAAGGGGACTATTGTCCTTTGCCTTAGTGAAAACAAATTAAAATTTCTGAAGTTGTTTTAATACCATATGCCTGTATCCAGTTTATACACCCCCACCACCACCCCTGCCCCGGGAGCTGACTCTGAGAATTCAAAGGAGACCTCGAGCAGCACAAATAATGGTTGATCATTCTGTAAATAAAAAGTTACATAATAGCTCAAGAAGGAGAAGTCAACATGACTCTGAATAAGCTTTAGCTTAGAAAGTTTATTATCTCAAAGAAGAACATGACCTTTGTCTGTCTCTAGTAAGGCCGCTCTTACCTGCACACGTACAAACCAAAGTGTGCTCTCAAGAGTCACAAAGGCACTGAGCCTAAAAGCCAAAGACTTGTTTCCACACAGGCTGGGTTGAAGAGGAGCTAATGAAAATCACTAGGTGGTCATGGCGGGTCTCACACTCTGTCCAGTTAAGTTTTAATCTAAAATGACAGTTCCATTAAACTTGAGCTTCTCACCTATGATCTCTTGGTTCCTCCCATGATAACAGACATTTCAAAGCAATTCACTTATAGTCTCTTTTTTTTTTTTTTTTTTTTTTTTTTTTTTTTTTTTTGGTCTTTTTGAGACAGGGTCTCCCTGTAGCCCCAGCTGTCCTGGAACTCACTCCGTAGACCAGGCTGGCCTTGAACTCACAAAGATCCGCCTGCCTCTGCCTCCCGAATGCTAGGATTAAAGGCATGCGCCACCACGCCCGGCTCACTTATAGTCTCTTTAGAGCTCTGTATAGTGCACACCACTTGCATGCTGTTTTTGCCAGTCCTGTGTTTATGAAAGTAGGCATCAGAACCTGATATGGTGGTGTGCCAATAATCCCAGAGCTGAGGCAAGAGGACTACCTTGAGTTCTGGGCTACAGAGTGAGACAAACAGAATATGACAAATATATAAATACAATTAAATTAAAAAAATGATCTTAGGCTTGCTATTTTCTTTTTTTTTTTTAAGCTTGCTATTTTCCATCTAAAGGGTAAGTACTCTTTAAATAGGATCTCAACTAAATTTGGAATTAATGTTAACACCTATAAGAATCTCGGGGTTGGAGAGATGGTTCAGGGGTTAAGAGCACCGACTGCTCTTGCAGAGGACCCAGGTTCAATTCCCAGTACCCACAGGGCAGCTAAAAACCCATCTTTAAGCCAGGTGTGGTGGTGCATGCCTTTAATCCTAGCACTCAGGAGGCAGAGGCAGGTGGATCTCTGTGAGTTCAAGGTCAGCCTGGTCTACAGAGTGAGTTCCAGGACAGCTGGGGCTGCTGAGACCCTGTCTCAAAAAAAAAGGTCTGCTATCTCCCCATAGCACCTCAGGCTGATACTTTCAATACAGGAGCCTATAGTATAATAATCAAAATCTGAACTATAGCAAGATGTGGTGGTGCCTGAAACATCTGGGAAGCCAAGGCAAATGACTGTTGTGAGCCTCCAGACCAATCTAGGCTACACAGTAGGCGGATCTCTGTGAGCTTAAGGCCAGCCTGGTCTACAGAGTGAGTTCCAGGTCAGCTGGGGCTATAGGGAGACCCTGTCTTGGGGGGGGGGATCTACCTAGTGACTTCCTTTAAATGTGTGGTAATAACAACCCAAGGGAGATTTCCCAGATAGGGAAGGGCAGCCCAAGAAAATAGCTTGTGCCGGGGAACTAAACTTGGGGCTGGTTAGTTTGTGTTTGACACAAACTAGAGGACTTTCCTCCATCACTTTGGCGCGTGGACATACTTCTGGGGAATTTTCTTGATAACTAATTGACATGGGAGGGTCTAGACCTCTCAGAGCCGTGCCATCCCTAGGTAGGTGGGCCTGGACTGTAAAAGAAAAGTAGCTGATGGCCAGGCGTGGTGGCCCACGGCTTTAATTCCAAACTTTGCGAGGCAGAGGCAGAGGCAGGTGGATCTCTGTGAGTTCAAGGCCAGACCAAAAAAAAAAAGTATCTGAGCAAGCCAGTAAGTAGTGTTCTTGCCTCCTCTTGCTATGAATTTTTGCCTTGGCTTCCCTTCATGACAGACTGTAACCTGTAAGCCAAATAAACCCTCTCTTACACAAATTGCTTTTGGTCATGGTGTTTTTCACAGCAACAGAAAAACAAATGAAAACAGCACATTGGTTTCCTTGACATAGATCCTCCCTCCAGTTCACCATACCCCCGGCTACTCCAGTGACACGAGAGCATTGACGCTCTAAAGAGACAGAGTCTCTATCAGGTTTCTCAGAGGTCATGGGGTCCCCCATGGGACTGACACACTGCCAAGCTCCCTACCAACCACTTTCATAGTCTAGAGAGAAGAAAGGAGTTCCTTCCATCTCCAGGCAAAGGACTCTCCAAATCCTCTCCAAATCCTCCTGTCCTGGTTCAGGACTCAACAACATGGAGGATGACTGACATTGGGAGTGTCAACTTTCTTTTAGGAAAAACTTTATCACTATTCAGAAGATGCAGCCTCAAATAATCGCCTTGAGACAGCACTACCAACATTGATACCAGACATGCACATCCAACAGAAAGGGCTAGAGGCCAGAGTCAGTTCCTTCCGGGTGCCATATCTATTTCGCTCTTAGATATAACTCAGGGATTGGCCCAGAGTACAGGATTAATGAATATTTTGTTCAGTGGGTAAATGAATAAATCCTATACTATTTCCGAAATCAGAAACGCAGTCCACTCAGGATGTCAGGCAATGGGTGTGTTGCATCTTCGAGGTCTGGTTGTAAACATGTACCTTATTTCTAGCCTTCATTCCTGGAATTCCTCCATTGTTGCCTCTGGATTCTCTCTGCCAGTTCAGCAAAGTGAATGCATTGCCACTGTGCTCTGACTCAAATTAATTTTAGATGACAGAAGAAAAAATTATCTTTGGGCAAAAGTGGATAGCAGGCTCTGCAGCATCTTTGCATACCCCTGCATTTCAGGCAATTATCAAAATTAAAGGGTAGTATTTAACAATTTGTTCTAATAACAGTCATTTTTGACTGTTATTAGAACAATTCCCGTGAGTGAAAGTAAATCAATTATGCTATCGTTAATGAATGGATAGAGTCTAAGGCACAGTAAAAGTTCTCAGATGGGGCCAGGCACTGGTGGCGCATGCCTTTAATCCCAGCACTTGGGAGGCAGAGGTAGGTGGATCTCTGTGAGTTCAAGGCCAGCCTGGTCTACATAGCAAGCTCCAGGCCAGCTGGGACTAAAGGGAGACCCTGTCTCAAAAAGACAAAAAAAAAAAAGGACTCAGATGATGGGGTTACTATAAGTGAAAGTGGGTATCTTAAGTTTCGGATGGTCTTTATGAGGCAAATACAAAACAAAACAAAAGAAACAAAAAACGCAAGCCGTTTAAACTGTTCCAGTAGGATGCTTCAGCCAACACATAGGAGTAAGCCAAACTCTCTTCAAAGGTTAAATGATACGAGACCATTGGGCTGGAGGATAGCCCCGCCTAGCGGTTAATAGCACTGACTGCTTCTTGTCGAGAGGACCCGGGTTTCGATCCCTAGCACCACACATGGTGGCTAGAACCGTCCGGTGTAACGTCAATTCCAGTGGAGAGCTCCAGTTCAGGGGAATCCGACAGCCCGCTCGTCTGGACATCCTGTCATGCACGACACGGTGGCAGCAGAGACCTGCATGCAGATAGCATATGTCATACACATACAAAAATAAATAAAAAATTAAAAAATTAAAAAAAAGAATCTAGTTAAAAAAAAAAAAAGAGATACGAGCATCACTTGAATTCGGAGTAGCAGAGTGCTTAGTAATGAACAACTCTTCAGCTCCTTCAAGTCTATTTTTTTTTTCTTTTTTTGTGACAGGGTCTCCCTGTAGTCCCAGCTGTCCTGGAACTCTGTGTAGATCAGGGTGGCCATGAATTTACAGAGATCTACCTGCCTCTGCCTTCCGAGTGCTGGGATCAAAGGCCTTCAGGTCTGTTTTACAGGCGTGGCTCATAGCTTGTCCTTCCACTCCAGACACCTCAGGCTTACTCTTGCAGCAGAGCTTTTTGTACTTGTTGCTTCTTGCCATCTGCCCAGGCCTCTTTGCCCAGAATGCTCGTTCCTAACCTTCAGGACTGAGCTCAAAGAAAGCCTCCTTCCAGATGCCTTCCCTGTGCACAGCGCTGCACATACTTTCCTCCATGTGACCATCTTCATCATGATCCTGCGTTACTTTTGGGGGGGGGTGTGTGGTTTTTTTGTTTTTTTTTTGTTTTTTTTTTTTTTTTTTTTTTTTTTTTTTTTTTTTTTTTTTTTTTTTTTTGCGACAGGGTCTCCCTGCAAGCCCCAGTTGGCCTGAACTCACTCTGTAGACCAAGGCTGGCCTTGGAATTGATAGAGATCTCGCTGCCTCTGCTCTGGGATTAAGGCATGCACCACCAATCGCAGAGAAGTTTCTGCTTAGTTTTAACACCTATAATCTAGGGTGTTTTTTCTTTTTTTTTTTTTCTTTCTTTTTTTATAATAAAAAAAAAATGATTTAATTTTATTTATTTCTGGTATTGTAATGAATGTACTGTCCTGCATGCAGGTCTGTGGCAACCTGTCGTGCAATGCCTGCGGAGGTCAGAAGAGGGTGTCGGATTCCCCTGGAACTGGAGTTCTCCTGGAATTGGAGTCTCACAGGTTCGCGGGCCGCCATGTGGGTGCTGGGGAAAGAACCGGGTCCTCTGAAAGAGCGGTGTCGGTTCTTAACCGATAGGCCACTCTCCGCCCCTAGGTTTTCTTTTCATAATCACTACTGAACTATAGGTTCCATAGGAAGAGCAGGGAGCTCTTGTATCTTGATCTCATTTTTGTTCCCGTTATCTCTCAGGATGAGAGAAAAATTCTAAAAGACGTCTAAAGGAAGACAGCTGGTAGGAGTAAAGATTAGCTGTACTGCACAGACTTCTTCCAGGTTAGAAGAACATGTCTATTTATTAAATTCCAGGCTGGAGCGATGGCTCAGTAGGTAAAAATGCTTGCTGAGCAAGCCTGATGACCTGAGTTTGATCTCTAGAACCCATTTGGAGGAGAGAACTGACTTAACAAAGTTGTCCTCTGACCTTCACGTCCACAGGCACATTTTTTTTTTTTTTTTTGTCTTTTTGAGACAGGCTCTCCCTGTAGCCCTAGCTGTCCTAGAACTCATTATGTAGATCAGGCTGTCCTTGAACTCAAAGAGATCTGCATGCCTCTGCCTCCTGAGTGGGGTTAAAACATGTCACCTCCAGGCTGGCCTGGAACTCACTATGTAGACCAGGCTGGCCTTGAACTCACAGAGATCCGCCTGCCTCTGCCTCCCAAGTGCTGGTATTAAAGGTGTGCACCACCATTCTCAGTAATTAATCTTTTAAATTTCTTGTTGAGCCAGGGGTAGTAACTCATGCCCATACTTCTAGTACTGGGGAGGCTGAGGCAGGAGGAGCACAAGTTTAAGGCTAGCATGGACTACATAGTGAGTTCCAGGACAGCCTGAGCTACAAAGTGAGACTGTTTCAAAAAGCAAACAAAATATAAGTACACTGCAGGCCAGTAACACCCCTAGGTGAATTACTGTTTGAGGAATTATTTAGCATCAAATGCAGAATGGAGACATAAATAGATGTAGGTAAAATCATCAAAGAACAAACAAAATAATGTTTTCACACAAGTCCATTTGCGTTCACTGACCCTTACCAATCAGCATGCCGAATGACACAATCTGTAATTTAGTCTGCATTAGAATGGGTTAAGGGTTAGCCATCTATTTGCATCAGTATCAATATGACATCATTAGCCAAGAGAGGATCAGACTGGAGGAGAAGCTGGTAAGGATAAGACGCACTGAATTCTTTTTTTTTTTTTTTTTTTTTTTTTTTTTTTTTGGTCTTTTTGAGACAGGATCTCCCTGTAGTCCCAGCTGTCCTGGAACTTACTCTGTAGACCAGGCTGGCCTTGAACTCACAAAGATCTGCCTGCCTCTGCCTCCCAAGTGCTAGGATTAAAGGCGTCCACCACCACGCCCGGCAGACGCACTGAATTCTGTCCAGTGACTACAGTCTCTGAGGGGGGGCTTCGTTGGATAGAGTTCCATTTTCTTTGTACACAGGAAAAAAGCAACAGAAGGACAAACCGGTTAAGTTGCAACACAACTCACTTCTGTGGTTCCACGTACCCACTTATGGCCTGAATTAAGCTGCCTCTTTTTGTTCAAAAGGTATCATTCATTTTACTCAAGAGGACACAGAGCAGAAAGGGTTCTGGCTGCCTAGCCTGATGGTCATTGGCTCCACTTCATAATCCCTTGTTCACTTTCAGCTCAGATGCTTGGGTTTAGTTCAGTCAGGGGGTCTGGGAACCCATGGGTGTTTAGTTTTAGGGTACATTAGAAACATTAGAAATAGGCCCAGGAACTCAGCATGTCTCAGTGGTGTGGAGCTTGCTTAGAATGCCTGAGGCCCTGGATTGGACCCTGAGCATTATACATGTTTATTTAGGGGAGCAATTTGCCATCAGATCCAGAGAAACAATGATTTATTTGGGTGCTTTTTAGTCAATTATATGACTATCATCACAAGTAACTTTATCAAGACGATATGCTAGGGGCTGGAGAGATGGCTCATCAGTTAGGAATACTGGCTGCTTTTGTAGAGAACCCAGCTTTGGTTCCTAGCACCCACTTGGCAACTAACAACCATCTGTATCTCCAGTTCCAGGGGTCTGACACCTTCTGACCTCCATGGGCATTTCACAGCACAGGTATATCTTCATACATGCAGGCACTACACTCATACACATAAAATAAAATTAGTAAAAAGACAACATGAGAAATTAATTTTCATGAGAAATTAGATCCAATAGAGCAAAGTGTTCCACAGTATGGACTTAATTTTGAATTCTGGTCCTTGACCTTAAGCAAATTAACTTGTGTGTATCTTAGTTTCCCCAGTGGCAAAATGGAGAGGATTTATTATGGCCATCTCTTGGGATGGTTTTGAGCATTTAGTAGGGTAAGTTGGTCTGTAATGAGTGCCTAGTATAGTTCCTGGGCACGCAGAAGTATGGCAGAAAGGTTGGTTGTTGATCACTATGGCTTAATGAGACAGAGGTCAGTCAGAGAAGCAAATATGGGTTTTGTTTCATAGAATAAAATATTTTTCCTGTGGGGAGTGGGGCCACATGCCTTTAATCCCAGCACTGGTGAGGCAGAGGTCTGTAGATCTCTGTGAGATTGAGGCCGGCCTGGAATGGTCCACATAGCAAGTTCCAGGTAGCTGTGGCTATATAGTGAGCTCCTGTCTTCTATTGTGTATCATACATTGAATTAAAATGTGAGCAAGACACAATTGTATTTTCAAAGGTTTGGGGTCTAATAAAGGAAACAAAACACATAAACAGTATGATACACAGTAACAACAGAAAGCAGGTGTAGGGGATAAAAGGGAGGAAGGGAAGTAGGGAGGGAGGGAGAGGGAGAGGGAGAGAGACAGAAAGGCTCTCAACTTGGAAGAGTCTCTCAGGAAACATTTGAGCTGGGCTTTGGAGATAGATTGGGTTTAATAAATGAGCAAGTTTACACACATACACACAAAATAATAATAATAAGTTAGACAAAACAAACAAGCAAGCAAATCCCCACCCTCCCTAAATAGGTAAAAACCAAACTATATACTACAGTGACTGTGAAGACAAATTGAATTTGAATTTTGTCAGTTGTTTTTTATAGTATATGACCTGGGAGTTTTGACTTGTGTTTACATTTTAAAGTAGCATGAAGGTAATATTTTGCCATGTTAATGGGATATGTATCTTTTAGTGAACACATGAAATATTTGTATTAGATGTTATCATTGGTGTTATCGAGGTTAGCTTTAAAATGGAAAATTCCGAGCCGGGCAAAAAAAAAAAAAAAAAGGAAAATTCCTTTGAAATTGTTTGCTTTAAAATTAAAGGACAATCGGAAACACAAAACATTGCATCAGCTATATGATTTAATGGTTACACTAATAAAGTAAGCTGCTCTCCTTCTGAGATAGTAGCCAGCACTAACTTGAGCTCACCAAGTTAAACAACGCTCCAAACACACATAACATTTTTTTTTTTCTTTAAAAAAAAGTCACTAGTCTGAGGCTTAGCCTGAATGAAGCTCTAGGTTTCATCCTCAGCACGTTAATAACCCAGCAAGGTGGTTCACACCTGCTATCCCACCACTTGGGAAGTGGAGGCTCAATCGAGGACGGTAAACTCAAGGTCACCCCGGGCTACACAATGACTTCGAGGACAAGTTGGGCTACACAGTGACTTCGAGGCCAAGTTGGGATCCATGCAAACACACAAAACAGTGACAAGTGGGGCTACAGGGAGACCCTGTCTCGAAAAGACAAAACAAAAACAAAAACAAACAAAAAAAACAGTGACAAGGACTCCCTAAGGTAGGTCCTGCTGCTATGCTTATTTTGATAATGAAACAGTCTAGGGAGCAGAAAGATTCTGATCTGTTCTATATGATCCATCTGGAGCGGCAGCGTTGGAATTTGAACCCTGGGCAGTGTCCTCAACGCAGGCAAAACCACGGATTTCCAATAACCTTGCAGGATGGAAGCCCTCCGGAGGGCCAAGACTAACCCTTCTCTGTTCCTGCAAACTCAGGCTGGCTCCCGAGCAACCGGCTTCTCAGGCACTTCTAGGAGGGTCTCGGGGTGCTCTCCGCGTCCCCTTCTCCACCCTGTCCGCACCCTCGCGGCGCCCGCGTCGAGGCTGGGGGCAAGGCCAAGGTTTCTCCTGGCCCTTCCCAGCTTCTGGGCCTTTGCTCCAGGTCAGGTCACTGGAGCACGCCAAGCCAGGAGCCCGCCAGTCCTCTATTTACTGTTTGGTTTCCACGGTGACACGTAGGCGCCTTCACAGCCTCCCGTCAGCCGGCCCCCACCCGGCGCCCTGACGTCTGCCCGCCGCTTCCGCTCTGCCCATATTTGGAGACGCCGCGGCGCCACACGCGGCCCGGCCGGGGCTGGGAGCCGGGCTCCCGCGGCGCCCCGCCCCCTGCCAGGCCCCGCCCCCGCGCGGGCCCGCTGAGCTCGGATCTGCGGATCCCGCCCCCTGCGGCGGCCCGCGGAGGAGGGCGGGGGCTGGGCACTAGGGGTGCGCTGGGGTCGCCCGCCTCCCCCAGTCTCTGCACGCCGAAGCCGCAGTCGGGGTTTGGGGACTGTCTCATCTGTTCCGGGTGGGTGATCTGGGATCACGATTTTCTCTCTCTCTGCCCGGAAATCCTGGAAACAGCAGTGGAAATCATTCATGGACTGGTGCTCTTTGAGACACTTGAATTTCAAATTCTTGCCCGTGGCACAGTGGAAAGCTTTGAAGCCGGACATTCTGGGATCGGTGCTGCTCTTTCAGACAGGAATGACCTTGGGAAGGCCGCTTCCTTCTCCCTGGGGGCGGGCCCGTACTGTTTACATCCCTGCCACAAGAGCTCCCGAGCGGAGATCTTCCATTACCTTCTAACCGATCCCTTCCCTATGACATCATTGCAAAGTGGGCTTAGATTTTTGAGGACCCCTGCCGTTCTTATCACACTACACTAATTGTATTTGTGGGTCTCCTTGGGCCTTGCTCATATTAAGCGCTTAATTAACTTTAGTTAACCGATGATTGGATGGATCCGAGGTAGGTGTCGCCTTCATAAATCCGGACCCTGCAATTGCCCTTACGGAGGGAATATCGAGATGATTAATAATCGCGCGGCAGGGTTGCTGATGTAAAGCGATCTGCGGATGTAAAGGGCAATAAACATTCCTGGGAGGAATCGGTGAGATTCCAGAAGTCTCTGCGAAGCCGTGGGTGTGTACCGCCTGGCAGTGGAGGCGGGGGTGGGGCAGGGAAGAGGTGCAGTGGCCAGGGCTCCGCAGCCCAAGATGTGTGGGCCTAATTCTGCATGTTGCCTGCCACTGCTCCCCAGACGCATCCCCTTCCCCGTCCCCATGTCCCTCTGTTCTTTTGGTTATAGAAGTGGGTTTTTTTTTTTTCCCTTCAGAATTTCAGAGTTGGAAAGGACATCGGATTATTTAATTTAAACTTGTTATTTCAAAGACAAGGACACTACGGCTCAGAGAAGTTGGTTCGCCTAACCAACGCAAACAACTAGTTAGAAACAGATAAAAGATTTCCGGTTTCAAATTGTATCCTTCCGTCTCTCTGAGGGGCGTCGAGGTGAGTCCAAATCTCTGGTGCCCAGGTGACTTCACGACCCTGCCTATTGCCTGGGATAGTTGAATGATGTCCAGTTAGGCTAAATACTGCATCCGGAGCACCTAACGGACGGCCACCAGTCCAGGTCACAGCAGGACGGGATGATGGTCAAGAGCTAAATAGTCCTTAAAGCCATCAGCATTCCGGGGGTCACAACTGGGGTCAGCTGTGCTGAAGGTTCTGGTCCCTATTCATATCCAAACCATACGGTAGACTTAGCTCAGCCAGACTGCAGCTGCTTAGCAGTCTTCCCTTGGGGACCAGCCCGGTTCTGCTGCTTGAAAGGCTTCTTGGTGCGTGGAGGTCAGGTTGGTGTGTGTGTGGGGACGACAGGGAGAATTAAGGGGGTAGTGTCTTTCAAAATTCCATTTCGACTCTTTCTTTTCTAACCTCCAGGCTGACTATGAAGGGAGCTCACGCTGAGAAAACTGGAGCCTCCTTGCAGCCCCTTGCCAGGCGCACTAGCTGATTTGAGCAGGGGACATTGATGCATCCTGACTGTACTTGGAGCTTGCAGCTGCAGAACAGCAGCTCTGCCACCTGGTGGTCATAAGAGGTAGTGCTCCCTCCAGTTCGAGAAGCAACCTCAGGGTGATGAGGGTTCAGGGAAGAGCTTTTTAATAAAAATTATTATTTTAAAATATTTTATTATTTCTTTTTTATGTGTATGAGTGTATTGCCTGCATGTATGTGAATGCACCCGTGTCCTGCAATGCCGCATAGGTCAGAAGAGGGCATTGCATTCCCCTATAATTGTAATTAAGTACAGTTCATAGCTGCCTTGTGGGTGCCTGGAATCAAACCCGGGTCCTCTGCAAGAGCAGTCAGTGATCCTAACCGCTGATTCATCTCTCCTGCCCCAATTAGTATTATTTTTGTAATTGCATTGCTTCTCTCCTTCCACCTGGTATGGAATTCAGGCCATCAAGCTTCGTGAGGAGGGCCTTTATCTACTGAGCCATCTCACAGGCCCCACTCTAATCAGAAGAGAAACGTGGCAGGTGAAACAAACAAACAAACAAAATACACAGCTCTAGCTGTTTTTCCCCCTGTGGTTTCTGTATGCACGGGTGCACTTACATTATATTACATTACATTCAGGCAAAAGATTCAGACATATAAAATAAAAATAAAATTTAAGCTGGGCATGGTGTTGCACGCCTTTAATCCCAACACTTGGGAGGCAGAGGCAGGCAGATCACTATGAGTTCAAGGCCAGCCTGGTCTACACAGTGAGTTCCAGGCCAGCTGGGACTAAAGGGAGACCCTGTCTCAAAAGACTAAATAAATAAATAAATAGATAAATAAATAAATAAAATAAAAAATAAAAAACACCCTGCTGGGCATGGTGGTTCATACTTTTAATCCTAGCACTAGGAGACCGAGGCAGGAGGATCTCCGTGAGCTCAAGTCTAGCCTGGTCTACATAGTGAGTTCCAGGCCATCTGGGGCTACAGGGAGACCCTGTCTTACAAAGACAAAAAACAAAAACCAACCCTATTTCAAATTCCATCTCCTCTAAAGCCACACTCCTGGCTATCTCATACTCCTTTTATAACTTAGCTGAACACAGTGAGCTCACAGACCTCTTATAGGTGGTCTTCCCTTTAAAAATTTTATTATTGGGCTGGAGAGATGGCCTAGCGGTTAAGAGCACCGACTGCTCTTGCAGAGGACCCGGGTTCGAACCCCAGCACCCACATGGCAGCTAAGAACCATCTGTAACTCCAATTCCAGGAGAACTCCAGTTCCAGGGGAATCTGAGACCCTCTTCTGACTCGGAGGCATTGCATGACACGGGTGCACAAACCTACACGTAGACAGTACACTCATACACGTACAAAAATAAATAAAATAAAATAAAATTTTAATTTTATTATTTATTTATCTAATGAATTAATTATTGTGTGTATGCATTATATGTCTGTGTGTGTGAGTGTGTGTGCCACAGTGTGCGTGCAGGTTCCAGGCATGGAATTCAGGGTGGCAGCTCTGTGCAGTGAGTGGCTTTACCCATTGAGCTATCTTGCTGCTCCACTTTCCTTTTTTCTTTTCATCTTTTCATTCATTCACTCATTTTTTAAAAATTTTATTTACTTTTATGTGTGTGAATGTACTGTCTGCATGTAGGTTCGTGCACCCATGTCGTGCAGTGCCTCGGAGGTCAGAAGAGGGTGTCGGAGACCCCTGGAACTGGAGTTAAAGATGGTTCTCAGCTGCCATGTGGGTGCTGGGGATTGAACCCGGGTCCTCTGCAAGAGCAGTTGGTGCTCTTAACCACTGGGCCATCTCTCCAGCCCATTCACTTATTTATTTTTTTTAAAGACAGAGCCTGACTATGTAACTCACACTGGCCTTAAGCTGGTGATCGTCTGGCCTCAGCATCCTGGCTGTTGGGATTGCAGGCGTGCATCACTCCATGCAGCCTATATGCTGGCTTCTTCACTGTTTCTTTGGAGGTGAGGGTCCTATGTTGTCTATTTTGGCCATAGATTCCACAGGACCCTCCATAGGGTGGGGGACAAAAATGACTCTCAGTAAGTCGTTACTTATTAACTGGTTCATTTCTACAGAAATGACTCTGGACCTTTGCATAGATAAACCTTCTAGAACTCTTAGTTCTTTGGGGAGAGGGCTGTAAAAATTATCTAATCAAATGTGGCTTTGCACAATATGTAGTTTCACAAAGTAGTTTCACAAGAGCACACCACCACAACCCAGAGGGAGATGAAGAAGTTTGAAGTTTGCAGTAGACTCAGAAGAAACGGGGAGGAGGGTAGCCATGTGGAAAAGGCAGACAAGGAAAACCCAAGACAGAGGTTCTCTGTGGCTGGGGTTGGAGAGGCAGCCGAGGCCCTAGAGCCAGCTTCGAGTCCAGATTCCATCTGCTGTTGGCCTTGGGTGGTTACTTTCATCTACAGAAATAAGTGCTCATCTCATGACAATGTAACAGTTTGAGTGCGTTGCTATTTGTTAGTGCTGGAACAGCACCTGGTAAACCATGAGTCCCAGATGCCTGTGAATGGGCTTTCCAGCTTTCTGCTTTTCCTTCTGCATTGTCCTTTTAGGGTCTCCTAGGCTGGGGGTGACTCCTGTCTTGGTCAGTTTTTGTTGACCTGGAGCTGATCTCTTAATTTCTTGGACCTTCAGGAATCTTTGGGGATAATTATGTCTACTTCCAAAAACTGTTGCTCTACATGCTTGTAAATGCCTGGCATGTACAGTTTAACAATCGGAGGTTATTGTTATTATTATGGATGAGAGGAGCCCATGTAAAGAAGAGAAGAGTTCCAAAGATCTTTGACATTTAAAAAAAAAGACTAACCTCACTGAATCACATGAGACCAGCTCGGTTTATAGAGCTTGCATGGGAGATGGGGCTAGGACTGGGCCACGAGCATCTTCTGAAGCAACCAGGAATTGTGTGCCTCACACAGCGGGCTCAGCCCTTCGCTCTAGGAACGTTTTCTGCCTCAGGGCTGTGCTGAGGGTGTGGAGCCAGCAGGGTCGGATGCCAGGAGCTGTAGGTTCTCCTGCCTCCCTTCCCAGGAGGAGAGTTTTAGCAGAAGAGGGTGTGCTGGATGGGCCTTGCCACCTATCATTGCATGTGTGCGTGGGAATGGCCCAGGGACATCTTGGCCCAGGATGTGGACTCTCAGGCCTAGTGAGGGCAGAACCTGCCTGCACAGCTCCTCCAAGCTGCAATTCCAAGCCTTAACTGAGGACACCCCAGGACTGATTGCCAGCAGTAAGGAGAGTTGTGGGAGTCACGCCGATCTCGACTTTTCAACTACATGCACGGAAAAGTACTAACTCGGCTATGCAAATGGATGGGTGTTTTTCAGTTCTTGAAGAGGGAAGCAGGGTTGCAAAATCAGACAGTGATAGGGTGTTGCAATCCTAATGTGTTGGGAGTCACAATATGGTCCTCAGACTTGACAGTGTGTGTCCTCTGTGGTATGCAAAGACTATTGTGCTTCAAAATGGGCAAGGGCCACGGGTCTCCCACTAAGTAAGTTGTTCTTTTGGGACCCCAAACACAGTGCGAAGCTGGGCAAATGCATCTTAGGAACTATTTATGGAATGCAAAAAAGACACTGAAAGTCTCCTTCCAAACTCCTGTTTCCAGTGATACCGACAGGCTGGGCCATGGCGGGAGTCCCTAGAGCTGACCAGTAGGTAGGAACCAACTTGCCAAATCAAAGAGGATGTCGGGTTGTGCCTGGGGAGGAGGGAATATTTTTTTTTTCCTTCTTCTTTTTGCTTGTCTGAACTTTGTAATGTCTTTTGTTTAGTTTTATTTCTGGCAAGTATACAGAATTTCTCTAATAAAAAATATGAAATGTTCTCAACAGAGCAGTACTTTTTTTCTAAAAATATTTTATATTATTTTACGTGTATGGGTGTTTTGCCTGCATGGCTGTAAGTGCACCCATGCTGTGCAAAACCCTTGGAGGGTAGAAGGAAGCATTGGAGCTTCTGGAACTGGACGTAGGGATGGTTGTTAGCTGCCATATAGGTACTGGGAATTGAATCTGGGTCCTCTGGAAGAACAGGAAGTATTCTTAAGGGCTGAGCCATCTCTCCAGCCCCCATGCTTTTTGATTTTTTTTTTAAGATACCAAAAAATTAAAGGGGGGAGTGCAGATGTCTGTTTTCTCTTTTTTGGGGGGAGTCTTTTTGAGACAGGGTCTCCTTTTAGTCTCACCTAGCCTGGAACTCACTATGTAGACCAGGCTGGCCTTGAACTCACAGAGATCTGCCTGTCTCTGCCTCCCAAATGCTAGGATTAAAGGCATGCACCACCATGCCCAGCTCCCCCGGAGCTGGAGTTACAGGTGGTTGTGAGCGGCCTAATGTGGGTGTTGGCAACTGAACTTGGGTCCTCTTGGAAGAGCAGTAAATGCTCTTAACAGCTGAGCCATCCTTCCACCCTCCTCCTCCCTTCAAAAAAGATGAACACTTCACAGATTTTCATGTCATCATTGCACAGGGGCCATACTAAGCTCTGTATTGCTCCAGTTTTGGTGCATGTGCTGCTTGCTGGAGTGAACACTTCTGCAGGTTTAGAGTGAGGAAGATGCAGGATGGTGGAAGGAAAGGTGGACAGAGAAAGGGGGCTGGTGTTGACACCTGCCCCCAAGATAAGAGGGAAGAACCGGCTGCGAGGAGATGAAAACTCAACAGACCCCAGGAACCAGCTGTTCAGAGTGGGAACTCTGGGAAACAACCAAACACAGTCACTCGGGGCCTTAGGAGACCAGCTTCACGTGGTCTGAGGGGGGCCCTGTGTCCTCTGGTCCCTGGGTCCTCCAGGCTGCAGCTATCTGCTTCCTCTTGGCCTTCTCTAGCCTCAAGTTTGTGTTTCAGTTCCTTGAGTGCGTGCCTGGTCCTACCAGTTGTATGCCCTTCGTACATTCTGTTCGGCTGCCAGGAACTCTGGACTGTTTCCTGCCCCCACCTCCCCAGGCATCCCTCAGCTCACAGCTTTAAAGCTCACTTCCTCAGCAGACCTTCTGGGATCACTCCCTAAAGCAGCCCCCTCCTGGCCTCCTGGCCCTCCCCTATGGTGTCAGAGCCCTCTCTCAGCATCCTACCAGCCTGAAAGCTCCTTGAAGACAGGAATGGGATCTGTCCCTGCTCATGAATTGCCAGGGAGCAGCAGGACTCAGTATGAATCTATTGAAATGGAAGAACAGATTTCTCTTCTCTGTGACATTACTTCTGTCTTGGTGGATGCAGGCTGGTTGATTAAAGTAACACACAGGGGGTTGGAGCTGTGGGGGTGCCTGTTGGGGGTACTTAGCCAGCCCCTGCTCATCTTCCTTTGCCTAGAGGAAGAAGCCTCCCTTTCTTTTTTACTTTTTAAGTTTTTATTAGCATATATAAATTATACACAATAATGGATTTCATTAAGACATTTTCATCCGTGTATATATATGTTGATAATATTCACCCCACTACTCTGTCCTGTCCTCTCCCTCTGACCCTTCCTCTTCCCAACTACTTCCCCCTTCTACTTTCAAGGCTTTAAAATATTTATTTATGGGGCTGGAGAGAGGGCTTAGTGGTTAAGCCCCAACTGCTCTTGCAGAGGGCCCAGGTTCGATTCCCAGCACCTACATGGTGGCTAAACCATCTTTAAGCTGGCTGTGGTGTCTCAAGCCTTTGATCATTCTTTTTTCTTTATTAAAGATAGGAATTTTAAGGCCGGGCATGGTGGCACACGCCTTTAATCCTAGCACTTGGGAGGCAGAAGCAGGCGGATCTCTGTGAGTTCAAGGCCAGCCTGGTCTACAGAGTGAGTTCCAGGCCAGCTGGGGCTATAGGGAGACCCTGTCTCAAAAAATTATTTATTATTATTATTATTATTATTATTATTTTGATCTTTTTGAAAAAGACTTTAAAAAAAGAAAAAGCTTGGTCACTTTAAAAAAACTTTTATTTACTTATATATGTGTTTTAAGGTCACCTTAAAATATTTATTTATTTATATTTTATGAGTGTTATGACTGCATGTATGTAAGTGTACCTGTGTTGTGCCTGTGGAAGCCAGAAGAGAACATCTGATCCTGAAAGTGGAGTTAAGAACTGTTGTTGGGGGCTGGAGAGATGGCCTAGCGGTTAAGAGCGCCGACCGCTCTTGCAGAGGACCCGGGTTCGATCCCCAGCACCCACATGGCGGCCGAGCCGTCTGAAACTCCAATTCCAGGAGAACTCCAGTTCCAGGGGAGTCCGACGCCCTCTTCTGACCTCCGCGGCGTTGCACATCACAGGTGCACAGACTTGCATGCAGACAATACATTCATACACATACGGAAATAAATAAAATTAAAAAAAACAAAACAAAACAAAACTGTTGTTGGCCATCAGGTGGTGCTGGGATTTGAACCTGGAGCAGCCAGTGCTTTTAACTGCTGAGCCATCTCTCCAGTCCCTTGTTTTTATTTTAGGTCTGTGTTTTGTCAGGCCTGAGTGTGTGTGTGTGTGTGTGTGTGTGTGTGTGTGTGTGTGTGTCTAGAGTTTCTTGCAGAGGCATGGGTGAGGGGTTGTTTAGACAGCACCTTACCAGTGGCTAGAGTATAGAAGAAAATTTCTCTCTCTTCCAGCAACCATTAACTACTGACCAGAGGAAAACAGCTTCCCTTACTTTCATGCATAAATTACCAGGAATCTTCTTAACAGGCAAGTTCTGTCGCTGGGGGCTGAGGAAGGACTGAAAGCTGGTGACTCTAACCAGCTCCTGAGAAAGCAACTAACTGGTTTCTGCACCTCTTAGAGCCTCAGACTTCTTCCCGAAGCCTGTGTTCTACGCCGCTCTGATTTCCACCTTAATATTGAGTCGCTGCGCCCCCTTTGGGATACTTTGGGGTATGACAGTCTGTCACCAAGGCTTGGTAAGGACAGTACAAACCCACAAAATTTGGGGCGGGAGGGGGGACGACGGCAAGATCTTTTGCTAACAGCAGATGAACACACGGATTCTCGCAGCGTTGGGAAACGAAGCGCTGACGAGTTCACCCTGTTAAGGATCCATGTAATGTGGAGACCGAAGGAATTCCGGAACGGAAGGAAGCTGGGGTTGGAAACTTCCCTCAGCTGGTGAGATTTATTTCCCTTTGCCCCCGTTTTTAAATGCCAGAGAGCTTTTCTGTCAGGTTCGCATGATTATTTTCTTTTTTTTTTTAATTTATTTTATTTTATTTATTTTTGTATGTGTATAAATGTACTGTCTGTATGCAAGTTTGTGCACCCGTGTCGTGCAATGCCGCGGAGGTCAGAAGAGGGTGTCGGATTCCCCTGAAACTGGAGTTCTCCTGGAATTGGAGTTTCAGACGGTTCTCGGCCGCCATGTGGGTGCTGGGGATCGAACTCGGGTCCTCTGTAAGAGCGGTCGACGCTCTTAACCTCTAGGCCATCTCTCCAGCCCCTCTTTTTTGTAAATATATATTTTGTACAAGATTATCAAATCTAGACCCATGTCCCCCACCCTATCCCATAGGAGCCTCCCTCCAACAAATTAATTAAAACGTATGTATATGTTGGTATTAGTTTATTTAGATTTTCTATTTAAAAAGGTATTGAAATACACATCAAATTTTCCATCTTATATTTTTTTACATTTGATTTATTTCATGTGCATGTGTGTCTGTATGTGTGTAGATGCATGTGTGGCACAGTGCATGTGTGGAAGTCAGAGGACAACTTGTTGATTCTTTACTTACATTGTGGGGATCCTGGGGATTGAACTCAGGTCATGTGGCTTGACAGCAGTCGCCTTTATCTACAGAGCCATCTCATTAGTCCCATCTTAACCATTCTTTAGTAGGCAGCTGGGTGGTAGTAAATACAGTCACAGCATTATAGGGCCGTCACCACCATCTGTCTCTAGAACTCTTCATCTAAAATGGAAGCTGTATTAAAACAGCAACTTCCTACTGCACACCACCCCCAAGCCCACCATTCATCTGGAGGGTCTCTGTGATTTGACTACTCAAGAAACTTCCTGTAAGTAGAGTCACACAGTATTTGTCTATCTTTCCACCCTTCTCCCAGACGACTAGCACAAATTGTGATCCTCTTGGCTCAGCCTGGAATATTGGAATTACACAGTATTTGTCATTTTCTGACTGGCTTATTTCATTTAGCAAAATGTTCTCAAGGCTCATCTATTTTGTAGTATATATCAGAGTTTCTTTTTCTTTAAATGCTGAATAATGTTCCACTGTGTGGACAGAGCATATTGTACTTGTCTGTTTATCTGCTGTTGATGGACACTTGTTGCTTCAACTTTTTTTTTGGTCTTTTCAAGTCTCCTTGAATTTATTTTTTATGTGTATGAATGTACTGTCTGCATGTAGGTTTGTGTACCCGTGTTGTGCAATGCCGCAGGGGTCAGAAGAGGGTGTCAGATTCCCCTGGAACTGTAGTTAAAGATGGTTCTTAGATGCCATGTGGGTGCTGGGGATCGAATCCAGGTCTTCTGCAAGAGTAGTCGGTGCTCTTAACCGCTAGGCCATCTCTCCAGCCCCACATATTGTTTTTAAAATTATTTATTTCGGGGCTGGAGAGATGGCCTAGCGGTTAAGAGCGCCGACCGCTCTTACAGAGGACCCGGGTTCGATCCCCAGCACCCACATGGCGGCCGAGAACCGTCTGAGACTCCAATTCCGGGAGACCTCCAGTCCTAGGGGAATCCGACACCCTCTTCTGACCTCCGCGGCATTGCACGACACGGGTGCACAAACTTGCATGCAGACAATACATTGATACACATACAGAAATAAATAAATGCCGGGCGTGGTGGCGCACGCCTTTAATCCTAGCGCTTGGGAGGCAGAGGCACGCGGATCTCCGTGAGTTCGAGGCCAGCCTGGTCTACAGAGTGAGTTCCAGGACAGCCGGAGCTACAGGGACACCCTGTCTCAAAAAGACAAAAAAAAAAAAATTATTTATTTCGGGGCTGGAGAGATAGCCTAGCAGTTAAGAGCACCAACTGCTCTTGCAGAGGACCCGGGTTCGATCCCCAGCACCCACATGGCGGCTGAGTGGCTGAGAACCGTCTGTAACTCCAATTCCAGGAGAACTCCAGTTCCAGGGGAATCTGACACCCTCTTCTGACCTCCGCGGCATTGCACGACACAGGTGCAAACCTATATGCAGACAGTACATTCATACACATAGAAAATAAATAAATAAAAATTAAAATAATTTATTTATTTATTTTTATTTTATATGTATGAATGTTATGCTTGCATGTGTGTAAGTGCACCCGTGTCATGCAGTACCCAAGGTCGGAAGCTGGAACTGGAGTTATGGAAGGTTGTTAGCTGCTGTGTGGGTGATGGGATTCAAACCTGGGTCTTCTATAAGAATAGCCAGTTCTCTTAACTGTTGAGCCATCTCTCCAGCCCCCTTATTTTTTTGGGGGTGTGTGGAGGGAGAATTGCCACACTGTATTCCATAGCAGCTGTAGAGTTCTGATGTCTCCATGTCCTTAGCAGACCTGCTATTTTCTTCTCTTTCTTTCTTTCTTTTTTTCTTTTTCTTTCTTTCTTTCTTTCTTTCTTTCTTTCTTTCTTTCTTTCTTTCTTTCTTTCTTTCTTTCTTTCTTTCTTTTTCTTTCTTTTCTTTCCTTCTTTCTTTCTTTCTTTCTTTCTTTCTTTCTTTCTTTCTTTCTTTCTTTCTTT
>VZQC01015416.1:808957-832251 GCA_009823505.1 Rhizomys pruinosus
CTGGCTTTAAGAAAAGATCTTTATGTGCTCAGTGTTATGCTAAGTCCAACACCAGAAAAACGTAATATCCTAGGAAAGCATCTCAATCTCGGGGTGATCTTAGCCAGGCGTTCTGCCAGGGACCTCCAGGGGGTCCAGTCCCACAGGGCACATCTCCCCCGCCTGTTTTGAATATGATTTCTCATATTACTTTACACAAGCGACACTGGAGTGGGTGTGGCAGACGCGCAGGTGGATGCCGCAGTTAAGGGCGCCAACTGCTCTTGCAGAGGACTGGAGTTCGATTCCCAGCACCCACATGTCGGCTAAGAAATGTCTTTAAGCTGGGAGTGGTGGTGCACGCCTTTAATCCTAGCACTCGGGAAGCAGAGGCAGGTGGATCTCTGTAAGTTCAAGGCCGGCCTGATCTACAGAGTGAGTTCCAGGTCAGCTGGGGCTATAGGGAGACCCTGTCTCCATAAATAAATAAATAAATAAATAAATAAATATAAGATGGATGTGGTGGCACACGCTTTTAATCTCAGCACTAGGGAGGCAAAGGCAGGTGTATCTCTGAATTGAAGTCCAGCCTGGTCTACATAGCTAGTTCCAGGTAAGCCAAGACTACATAGTGAGACACTCTGTCTCTAAAAACCAACCAACCAACTAAATTAATTAATAAATTAATTTAATTTTTTCAAAATCACAGGGCCAGAATGTAGCTCTGTTGGTAGAGTGTTTGCCTTTCATGCATGAAACTCTGCTTTGGTCCTTAACACTATATACACTGGATCCAGCAGTGTGGCACATGCTTGTAATCCATAGCTCTCAAGAGGTAGAAACAGGGTGATTAGAGGTTTTTATTAATTAGGCATAACAATAATAACTACTGTTAAATAGGATAATTATAACAGCACAATCACTGTGATGTCATTAAATGGCTCTGACTACTAAATGGCTAACAGCAGTATATAGTGTCAGTACCTTGATCAGAGGAAGGAGTCACATTCAGGTCAGGACTAGAAGGGATAGCACCAAGTTTCATCATGCTACTCAGAACAGTGTACAATTTGTGTGTGTGTGTGTGTGTGTGTGTGTGTGTGTGTGTGTGTGTGTGTGTTTTTGAGACAAGGTCTCCCTGTAGCCCCAGCTGGCCTGGAACTCATTCTGTAGATCAGGCTGGCCTTGAACTCAGAGATCCGCCTGCCTCTGCCTCCCAAGTGCTAGGATTAAAGGCGTGCGCCCCCAAGCCCGGCACAATTTTTTTTACTTTACTTAATTTTTTAATATTTTTTTATTGTTATTAAACTTTTTCATACATCATACATCATTTCTCAATCCAGTTTAGCTGGCACAAATTTTTAAAACAACAAAACCCTACACACAGAGAAGAGACATTGGGAATATAACTGGGAAATCTTAGAGGAAGAATATGTCCTTCAGGAGTTAGTATGTATTATACATGTATATGTATGTACCTACTTGGTTTTTGGAGAAAAGGAGACTCTGTGTAGCCCAGGATAATATGGAGCATACTGTGTAGTTGAGGCTGGCCTTAGATTTACCATCCTCCTGCCTTAGCTTCCCAAGTGCTGGGATTACAATCAGGCCCTACCACCAGTATATTTATTTATTATGCTTATAGTTATTAATATATTTTGATTTCTTCAGATAGGGTCTCATTAGGTAGCTCTGGCTAGCCTGGAAGTCATTATGTAGACCAGGCTGACTTCAAACTCACAGAGATCCCAAGTGCTGAGATTAAAGGCATACATCACTATGCTCAGCCCTATTTTTTTAAAAAGTCTTTTTAATTTATTCTTATTTTTAAATTTATTTTATTTTATGTGTATGAGTGTTATGTCTGCATGTGTGTAAATGCACCTGTGTCATGCAATACCCTTGGGGTCAGAAGAAGTTATTGGAACTGGAGTTACAGATGGTTGTTAGCTGCCACGTGGGTATTGAGAACTGAATTGGGAACTTCTACAAGACTAACCAGTGCTTTTGACCACTGAGCTGTCTCTCTGGTTCTTACTTATTTATTTTTATGATGACCACAAATTCAAGGAATCATTTTGTGGGTATTCATGCCTGTGGGGGAAAGGTTATTTTAGGACAAAGATGAGACAACATTTTTTGGCTCATGTGAAATGTCAATCAAAACTATCACAGTGGAAGAGAGCACCTTGGAACATCCTTTAGACATTGCGCTGCGAAATGCCTGACACTCAGAAAGACAAATGTGCAACGAAGCCATTTATATGAGGTTCCTCAAGTGTCACTTTTTTTGTTTTGTTTTGTTTTTTTGAGACAGGGTCTCCCTTTAGTCCCAGCTGGTCTGGAGCTCACTCTGTAGACCAGGCTGGCCTTGAACTCACAGAGATCTGCCTGCCTCTGCCTCTCGAGTGCTGGGATTAAAGGTGTATGCTACCACGCCCAGCAAGTGTCACGTTTTTAGAGGGGAAAAGTGGAATGAAGATTGTGGGGCTGACTGGGGACTGGTGCTTGATGCATGCAGAGCTTCAGCTTGTGTGACGGTGAGAAAGTTCTGGAGATGGTGATGGTTGCGAGTGTACCTAATGCCACTGAACTGTGCACTTAAAAAAGACTAATGGGGGGCTGGAGAGATGGCCTAGCGGTTAAGAGCGCCGACCGCTCTTGCAGAGGACCCGGGTTCGATCCCCAGCACCCACATGGCGGCTGAGAACCGTCTGAAACTCCAACTCCAGGAGAACTCCAGCTCCAGGGGAATCTGACGCCCACTTCTGACCTCCGCGGCATTGCACGACACGGGTGCACAGACTTGCATGCAGACAATACATTCGTACACATACAGAAATAAATAAAAAATTAATAAAAAAAAATTAAAAAAAAATATTCTGGAATTAACATACAGTTTATTTTCAGAGGTCATAATTTTGGTATATATGTGACTGTTTTATAGGCATATTTTGGAGCAATATAAATGGGAAGGAACAACAACATAAGGACTGGGTCAAAGAACTGACTTAAACAGTTAAATTCTGCCTAAAACAATAAATCTTTGCAGAAAAATACTTTAAAAAGACTGAGAAAAAGATGCAAGACATGTATGGCAGAATGCATGAACTGGGGTGGGGTGGGGGGCATGGAAGGGGGACTGAGTCTAAATTGGACTGAAAAATGACATATGAAATACACAAAGCATCAATAAAAGTATTTTATTTTAAAAAAGAAATATAAATACATAAGGAACCTCAAATTCTGAAGCCGGAATGAAATGAGGGTTAGAAACACAGCAGTAAACACAGCAGTAAACACAGTTGAGTGTTCCACTCCAAAACGTCAGGCTTCTTAACATCCTACGACTCAAAGTCTCCAGAACAGAGAAGGCTCCATAACCTGAAGACTGTGGACACCTTGGATTTCCAGTCTCCTTGGGTTCTGATGTAGAATTTCTGTTGCAGAATTTCTAGGGTGAGAACCAGGAATTTTCCTTTTTTTTTTTTAATTTTAAGAACCCCCAACCTTAGAAACTATGAGCAGCTGATCACTGATAGGTTAGGGAGAATTGGTCTTGTTAAAGGAGTGATACTAGAAGGTTGACCAGGATCCAGTGGATGGGCTCACACTAAGGGACATTTGGAGAGACAAGCTTGACTTGATAGGCCTTAACATATAGAACAGAATGCATGAAACCAACTGGGAGGGCCATGGGGGTTGCAGAGAGAGGAAGGGGTCTACATATGATCACAACATATGAAATACACAAAAATTCAATTAAAATTTAAAAAGTAGGTCCTCTAAATGATACTATGTTCTAAAAAAAGATTTTTAAGTTTATGTGTACAAGTTTGCCTACATGTATGTGCATCATGTGTGTGGAGTCCTCCAGGACACCAGAAGAAAAGGACATTAGATCCCCTGGAGGGGGTGGCTGTGAGCTGTCATGTGGATGCTGGGAACTGAACTGGATGCTCTGTAAGAGCCACCAGTGTTATTAGCCACTGAGCCATCTCTCCAGCACTGGGAAACATGCTTTTCTAACCAGAAGAGTTATGCAAATGCTGTTGGTCCCATAGTGTGAGCCAGAGCGCCTCCTACCTCCACATTTCACACCTAGGAAAACAACTTTGGGGATTCAAGAGCTTGCTGTCAATCTCCCAGTCCTGGTGACAGACATCACTGCTGGGAGATATGAAGGTGCCATTAGAAGAAGGAGGGAAGAACTGCAGTTTGGATTCCTTTCTCTGAGAGATTGGCACACTGACACAATATTGGGGGAAAACCATCCTGCTGGTGCCAGAGCTGATGAGCAGAAGATGTGTGGCAAAGCTAAGTTAACTTTAAAATTAAAAATAGAAAAAAGAGGCCAGGCATGGTGGCTCACTCCTGTCACCCTGCTTGGCAGGTTGAGGGTGGAGGATTCCAAGTTTGAGGCCAGCCTGGGGTACAAACGGAAGTCCAGACTAGCCAAGTGACGTATGAAGAAACTGTCTCACATAAGGGCTGGATTGTAGCTCACTTATCCCTAGAACCACAGAATGAGAAAAATGAGAGACAGACATAGAGAATGGAAGGAGAGAGGAGAGGGGGAAAGTGAATGAGGGAAAGAGGAAGGGAGTGAAGTAGAACAGAAAGGGCAGAAAAACAAAATCTTCTGATGTTTTCTGAGTCTTAGCTCTGTGTAACACACTTCACACAAATGAATACAAATTTTTGTTTTGCATGATTATTTTCCCTGCAATTTTATCAACAGCCAGCCTCATGGGACAGGTAACCTCTAGACTTACACAGAAGAAATTGTAGCTATTAGTAGACACCTGACTGGCTGCAGCCTGCTTTGTTTCCTTTGTTTTACTTTCTACCCCAATTATGGAAGTAACATATGGCCACTGTTGAGAATCTGGAAACACCCCCAGCCTCCTATCACACCTAGAATGTCACTGTAAACATCTTATTCTATCTCCATTCAGTCCTTAAAGGTAGAACAGATTCCTCATCATAATGTTCTTGCAGCTTTGTAAATTAAATTTTTCTCATGTCATGAACATGGGTCATTGAGAGCCATCACCTGCCCATGAGTCATGAACTGCCAGGCAAGTTACCACCTATTTCAACCATGCCTCTAGAAAGAATGTGTTCAATATCCTAAGCGGAGCCTGGGCCACAGGCTGGGTAAGGACTATTTTTTTGATGTTGGTGGTTGGTTGGATTTTTAAAATTATATATNCTTGTCTTTGTTTTCTTGATGGATTTACATGAAATAATGTTTCAGCTAGAGAAATTGATCAGCTTGCCCTGATCTCCACATCTGGGAAGTTGCAATATCAGGATCTGAACCTATAGTCGCATATGATACCTCAAAAGTTCTGTTCTATGAATTTAACCGCATGATGGAGGAAGCTGCTTGCAGGAAACTTGGAAAGAAAATGAATACCGACTATTATGCTGTGGGGGCACACCATAGAATGAGGAAGATTATTAATGCTCTAGCATGACATTGCACTATGTCACAATACCATGGTGACATTTAATGGAGAGGAGCAGTGAATGCCAGGAGAAAGGATCTGGCTTGGAAGTTGGTGAAGTCACAGAGTACACAGTTGTGTCGGGGGCTATGAAGCAGCTTGTGTGTGTGCTGCATGTGTGTGCTGCGGAGGTTTAGCTGTGTCCATTGTATGTTGCATGAGTTGTGGATGTTTGTGATTACGTTGTGAGTCTGAGTTGTTAACAATGGGGTGTTGATGAGGGTGTGTTTAGTGTGTGTGGTTTGATAGTGGTATAGTGACTGTCGGGATGCATTACATACTAGACTGATCGTCTGGCCTGCATGGAACCACATGTAGCCCAAAAAAAACAGTGGCTCACCTGAATAGGACATTTTGTCAGTGTTTCTGCACTGCCAATACACTCATTCCTCTCCTCATCTGCAGTTGCTCGTCATAGTATACCTTCAGTATAGATGAGAAAAGTGGCAAGATACACCGAAAGTACCTGCAGCCGTCCATCATCACCTGTCAGTATTAAGATAGTAGGGGCTGGATTGGAAGCCATGTACGCTCTGGAGCTCCTGTCTTTCACTCTATTCTTCCCTTCCTCTTTTTACAAAATATGGGTGCCTGGTGGGTCTGAGTGTTGATAGGTGGTGGTGGTCGGGCATGGTGATGTGATTGGGTGTGTGTGCTGTTGTGGTGTGTGTGTGTGGTTTTAATGCTACCTGCATGTGCATGGGAACCAGATATTGACACCAGATGTCTTGCTCAATTGTTTTCTGCTTTAGCTTTTGAGACATGTTTTTGTTTATGTTTTTGCCAAACTTGGGGCTCATCCATTAGTCTAGTCTGGCTGACTAATGAGTTCCAGGGATCTGCTCGTCTCTGCACCTCCAGAATGAGGTTACAGACACATCGCAGTGCTGAGGACTCGAAACTCAGGTCCTTATGCTTGTGTGGTGAGAGCTTTATTGACTGGCAGGTACTTCATTGACTGAGCTGTCTTCCCAACTCTCTTCCTCCTCTTTCTCTTCCTCCTCCTCCTCCTCTTCTGGTTTTTTTTTTTTTTTTGTCTACAGGGTCTCCCTGTAGCTACAGCTGGAACTTGCTGTGTAGACCAGGCTGGCCTTGATGTCATAGAAATCCTCCTTCCTCTGCCTCCAGACCCTTCTTCCAAATGAGTTTGTTATGTTATTTATTTAAGATAGGCAGATTTGGGGCTACAGGGAGACCCTGTCTCGAAAAAAGACCAAAAAAAAAAAAAGATAGGCAGAGTAGATGTTTCTGTTTTTGTTTGCTTTTGAGACAGGGTCTCATTATGTAGCCCAGGCTGGCCTGGGGCTCACCATCCTCCTGTCTCAGTTCCTTGATTCCTGGTATGTGCCACTATACCCATATAGAATGGCTTCTAATTCTTTGATCTTTTATTCTTTTCATCAATTATGTCCCTAGATCATTTGGGAGACATGATAGATTTATTCTCATGTTGTGGGGAGAATATATGGATAGTTTTGACCTGTGTTGATTGGGACAACCGGTATCTCTTCATTCAGCATGAGCCAGGGTGAACTGGATGTGGATTCACAGGCCACATGCAGTTCTGATGAATGTGGTGATCATTAAGAACTGCAAAGGGGCTGATGAGATGGCTCACTGGGTAACGGTGCTTGGCACAGAAGACTGACAGCCTTAGTTTGATCCCTGGAACCCACAGTGAAAGGAGAAAGCGGATTCTGAAAGCTATCCTCTGACCTCCAGACACATGCTGCAGCACGAGTGTGCACTCTGGCATTAATACACACACAACAATAAGGAATTATAGGAAGATAATTGAACAGGTTTGCCAACGTCTTTTGCTTCACATTTGTGAAATGTGAATAGACAAAATGGCTTCCTTGGCTTGTCTCCAGTACAACTTGGGGCTACAAGAGCTGGGTTTGTAGCACGGTGGTAGAGCTCTTGGGTAGCTTGAATGAAGCTCTGTGTTTGATCCCTAGAACCTCAGGGAAAGAAAAAAACTAAAAACAAAATGAAAACCAAAACAAACAACAATCAAAAAAATAGAGCATAGCTTAGAGGTGCCCAGCACTGTAGTTTGGATAAGGTTTGAGTTGTATCCCCTAAAGTTTCGTGTATCAAAAACTTAATCTCAGCTGGGCGTGGTGGCGCACGCCTTTAATCCTAGCACTCGGGAGGCAGAGGCAGGAGGATCTTTGTGAGTTCAGGGCCAGCCTGGTCTACAGAGCGAATTCCAGGACAGCTGGGGCTCCAGGGAGACCTTGTCTCAAAAAGACCAAAAAAAAAAAAAAAAAAAAAAAAAAAAATATATATATATATATATATTGTAATTTGCCAGGGCGGGTGGCCCGCACGCCTTTAATCCTAGCACTCAGGAGGCAGAGTCAGGCGGATCTTTGTGAGTTCAAGGCCAGCCTGGTCTACAGAGTTAGTTCCAGGACAGCTGGGGCTACAAGGAGACCCTGTCTCAAAAAGACCGAAAAATAAAAACAAAACAAAACAAAAAAAAACTTAATCTCCATAATGAGGTACTAAGAGGGTAGAAACAACCCGACTGGGATGCTGAGTTAGAGGTAGAGCAGGGCCTTTGGGAAGTGATTAGAATTAGATGAAGTCTATAGCATATGGCCCCCATGATTGAGTCCTGCTAGAAGATCCAACTCCCTTAATCTCTTGCAATGCTCTGTGTGGCCTCAGAGCCTTGGATCCAAACTGTGTGCCAAAGCAAACCTTATTTATTTATTAAAAAAAATTTTTTTTTGAGACATGGTCTCCCTGCAGCCCCAGCTATCCTGGAACTAACTACGTAGACCAGGCTGGCCTTGAACTCACAGAGATCTGCCTGCCTCTGCCTCCCAAGTGCTAGGTTTAAAGGTGTGCGCCACCACACCCGGCTATCTTATATGCTTTCTTTTTTTTTAATTTTATTTTTTTTTGTATGTGTATGAATGTACTGTCTGCATGTAGGTTTGTGCATCCGTGTTGTGCAATGCTGCGGAAGTCAGAAGAGGGTCTTGGATTCCCCTGGAACTGGAGTTCTCCTGGAATTGGAGTTTCAGACAGTTCTTACCCGCCATGTGGGTGCTGGGGATCGAATCCGGGTCCTCTGCAAGAGCAGTCGGTGCTCTTAACTGCTAGGCCATCTCTCCAGCCCCCTTATATGCTTTCTATGCCCAGCTCAGACCCCATTTACCATCAGTGGTGCTGCTTTCTTCATTATTCTTCTCCCAAGGATCTGAGCATACTTCTCCTCCCCAGACCCTAGCTGTGGGACATCTCAAGATGGAGCGAGACTCTAGGGAGGGAAACAAGGAACCGAGGGTTTAGAGGCATCAGTGGAGTGAGCTGCTGTTACCTCCTTCCTCTTCTTCATGTCCCAGGGACACTCAGAGTCTCCTTTTTAAAAGTATATTTTAAGCCGGGTGTGGTGGTGCACACCTTTAATCCTAGCACTTGGAAGGCAGAAGCAGGCGGATCTTTGTGAGTTCAAGGCCAGCCTGGTCTACAGAGCAAGTTCCAGGACAGCTGGGCTACAGGGACACCCTGTCTTGAATAGACCCCCAAAAAAGTATATTTTAAAACTTTATTTTATGTGTATAAGTGTATTGCCTGCACATATGTAAGTGTACCCGTGTTGTGCAGTACCCAAGGAAGCCAGAAGAGGGCATCAGATCCCTTGGAACTGGAGTTACCGATGATAGCCACTATGTGTGTGCTGTGAACCAAACCCGGTTCCTCTGCAAGAGCTGTCAGTGGTCTTAACTGCTGAGTCATCTCTCCAGTCCCCAAAGTCTCCTTATGGTGGAGCATCAAAGGGCGTTCTGACTGTCCTAAGCCAACCAGATCAATATCTGCAATCCTTTTTGAAGAGGGAAACGGGACAGGGATACAGAAGGGAAGGTCTCTGTTATCAGCACAGGTTCCTGGAACCCTAGGTCCATCTCAACTTTCATGAGAGTCATCTGGAGGATAAAGAAGCTGACACACAGCAAAGGGTTGGGAGCGGAGATGTGGGGCCAGCGTCTCCACTGAGTTGCCTTCCTCGGGTTCTGTCTCAGCTCAACCTCTCCCCCTTTCCACAGGTGTCGATCCAACAGTATCGCTGCTTCTGGTCTTAGGAGCTGCCTTCCTGGAACACAAGCCTCGGCCCAGCTGTTGTCGCTGTCACCATCATGCCATCACCTTCATCTCAGAGCATCCTAAGGGTCATAGAGAATACTAGGAAGGCTGCAAAGGCGAGAGGTTTCCCTGAGAACTGGAAACCGGGGCAGAACAAAGGCATTTTGAGGGGGTGGTAAGTTGACAGTAGAAGAGGAAGGTCCTTCCCAGGTCCCTGCAGCCATCTCAGTGTCAGGAGAATTTGATGACTTGAACCCAAAGTTAAGCTTCATGTGTGATCTTGACCACTCTATAGGGAGGGTGTTATTTTTCTTGAAGCAAGGAGAAAAAAAAAAAAAGATCAGATGGGAATTGAACTCACAGAGATGCCTCTGCATCCCAAGTGCTGGGATTAAAGGCTTGTACCACCATGCCCAGTCTGTTTTCCATTCTTGTTGCTGTTTTCTGGGCACTTGGCAAGTACTTTTCTCACATAAAAGCTGAGCTTCAGTCCTGGGATTGGTGGACCAGGCAGAAATGGACATCCTACCAGCCTTATGGTCACTTGGGGGGAAGTATTTAGCTTCTTAAATCTGGAGGATGCTGAAGTTCACAGCATGAATGGCTCTCGTCTTAAATGTAAACCAGGATTTAGCCCAGGCCTTGTATGAGGCTTCACTAGAGCAGTGAGCCTGTTCCTGTCTTCTGGCTACTTAGACAAGAGTTGGGAATGTGGAAAGCATCCTGGTGTTTCAGTGTCAGGGGAACCGGTTGAATCCCACAGACTTCATTAGTGGGATCCTATGGACAAACACTCGTGGTGTGTGTGTGTGTGTGTGTGTGTGTGTGTGTGTGAGAGAGAGAGAGAGAGAGAGAGAGAGAGAGAGAGAGAGAAAATATGAAATGAAAGACAATGTTGCCACTCCTACCATCGACGGGGATAAACCATGCTCCCTTCCAAGTGACACATTATGTGATGGAGCACATGGGGCCACACAGACCAGTGCTCCAATCCTGAGCTGGATTCTAGTTCTGCTCTTGAGGAATGTGGTTTTACATTATATATAGGCACAAGAAGTGACCCAGACAGCAGTGGACTCTATGGGTAGGTGGGGATCTGGAAGAGGGGGCATCTTGTATCTGCTGCCCTATTTAACATTCAGTTCTGCAGGAAATGAGAGAAACTGCTTGGGAGATGGACACACAACACAGGGACTGTGTTGAATATGACACGATGGAAGCAATGAGAATGTTACTTAGAAGAGAACAAGAAGCAGAGCTCCATTGTTCATCAGGCATAGATCACGTCCTCTCCAGACGGAAGCAATGTTGTTCCTAAATAGGCCATTGTACAGTTAATACTCATTACATCCAAGAAACATAGGTAAACCCATATCTGCTGAGCAGACTAACAGGAGTCTGCTGAGCTGAGGTGGGGCCGCTCCTGAGTCCTAGCAGAGTGCTTGAATGTTGATTCCAGGGATCTCCTTCTAGCAGTTTCCTGTGCCTGTTTTCAGCTCTGACCCCTATAATCACATGGGCTAGAGGGGAGGCTGATGTGGCAGAGAACTGGACAGGCCAATGTTATGTAGCTGGAAGCTGGGTGGGTGACTCACCCACTCACACTTATCCCAAGTGTGTCCACCTGTCTGTCTCTTTGCCTTTAGTTTCACTTCATGTGTTAAATGGATTAAATTCTCTGTGTGTGTGTGTGTGTGTGTGTGTGTGTGTGTGTATACACACATGCGCATGTTTGAGACAGGGTGGGGATATGTGGCTCAGGCTAGCTTGGAACTCACTGTTGACCTGTCTCAGGAGGTCAGAAGAGAGCATCAGATTTCCCTGGAACTGGAGTTAAAGACGATTCTTAGCCACCATGTGCAGGCTGGGAATTGAACCTGGGTCTTCTGCAAGAGCAGTTGGTGCCCTCAACTGCTAAGCCATCTCCAGCCCCCAGAATTTGCATTTTAAATAAGGACAAAGGTACCCCAGAACAGATGGTCCTAAAATAATAACTGGGGATAGGAAAAGTTCAGCCCCGTGAGGAGGAAATATATTTTTCATTACTTTCAATTTCCAAATAGTTAAAATCTGCCTCTGCTGGGCATGATGGCACACACCTTTAATCCTAGCACTTGGGAGGCAGAGGCAGGCGGATCTCTGTGAGTTCAAGGCCAGCCTGGTTTACAGAGCAAGTTCCAGGCCAACTGAGACTAAAGGGAGACCCTGTTTCGAAAAGACCAAAAAAAAAAAAAATAAAATACCAAAACCCAAACAAGCTCTCCNAAAAAAAAAAAAAAAAAAAAAAAAATCGGCCTCAAAGGAATTAATTGGGCCTTCCAAGATCACAGAGCTGGTAAAGAGTAGAGTGGGGCTTCTTGAAACCCACGTGACTACATACAGGCTGTGGCTTTCTGAGATCCGGAGGAAGGATAGTAGGGAGGTGAGCTGACCTGTGCAAGTTGATTTCCTGATCTTCTCTACAGGAGCCCCTGCTTGAGCCATGCCAGTGGCTCAGTCAGGAGCAGGTAAGGTTGTGCGAAGTTTATCGCACGCCGGCAGGGGCTTCTAGTCCCTACAGTGCGTCAGGAATCAAGGCTGACGTTCATCTCCACAGGAGCTCCCACTACTGTAGAATGAAGAAAAGAGATGCGCTGGCTCTTGAGCCATTCTTCTGTCTGGAAAGGACATGGGTGTCAGTGCTGTTCAAGTTTCATTAGCCAAATAAGTTCCTTGGTCTAGCATTTCATTGGGAATGTAAACAGTAATAGTTTACCAAACCAAATTACCCATGACACCCTGAAGGTACCTACTTCTCTCCTGTCTTTGTATCTGCTTAGACACCCCCATCCCCCGTGTGTGCATGCACCATGCATGTGTAATGTGAAGGCCAGAGGACAACTTTGAGTGTCATTCTTAGGTGCCATCTACCTTGTTTGTTTTTGAGATAGGGTCTCTCACTGGCCTAGAATTCAGGCCAGGTTTGCTGACCAGTGAGCCCCAGGCATCCATTCACCTGCTTTCACCTTCCTCTCACCTTCCCTGTGCTGGGATTACAACCATATGTTACCATGCTTGGCTTTGTGTGTGTGTGTGTGTGTGTGTGTGTGTGTGTGTGTGTGTGTGTATGTGTGACATTTTTCCTTCTAGCTGCTTCCTGCTGATGGGGGGGGTAGTGAAGAAGGGTTTAATGACACAAGAGGGTGACATGGCCAGGTATGGTGGCGCACACCTTTAATCCTAGCACTAGGGAGGCAGACACAGGCAGATATCTGTGAGTTCAAGGCCAGCCAGGTCTACACAGAGAGTTCCAGGAGAGCTGGGGCTGCAGGGAGACTGTGTCTCAAAAAAAAGGGGGGCTGGAGAGATGGCTCAGTGGTCAAGAGTACCGACTGCTCTTGCAGAGGACCCGGGTTCGATTCCCAGCACCCACATGGCGACTAAGACACCAAAGACGTCTACAACAAAAATTTTAAACCCTTAAAGAAAGAAATTGAAGAAGACCTCAGAAGATGGAAAAACCTCCCATGCTCATGGATTGGGAAAATTTAACATTGTAAAAATGTCCATTTTACCAAAACTCTTGTATAGATTTAATGCAATCCCAATCAAAATCCCCAAGAGTTTCTTCACAGGCTTGGAAACAAAAGTTCTTAAATTCATTTGGAACAACAAAAAACCCCGAATAGCCAAATCAACCCTGAGTGAAAAGAGCTACACAGGAGGGATCTCTATACCAGATTTTAAACTATACTACAGGGCTATAGTCATAAAAACAGCCTGGTACTGGCACAAAAACAGACCTGTTGACCAATGGAACAAAACCGAAGATCCAAATCTGAGCACATACAATTTCAGCCATCTCATATTTGACAAGGGGGCCAAGAAACCACAATGGAGAAAAGACAGCATCTTCAGCAAGTGGTGTTGGCAAAACTGGATCACCACTTGTAGAAGAATGAAATTAAACCCCTACCTCTCGCCCTGTACAAAAGTCAACTCCAGATGGATTAAAGACCTCAACGTGAAACCCCAAACTCTGAAGGTGATAGAAGAAAAAGTTGGCAGCAGACTACAAGACATAGGCGTAGGAAAAGACTTCCTAAATCAGACAGCAGCTGCACAAGAATTAAGGTCGACAATTGACAAATGGGACCTCATCAAACTCAAAAGCTTCTGTACATCAAAAGAAACAATCAAGGAAGTGAAGAGAAATCCCACAGAGTGGGAGGAAACCTTCACTGCAGATACATCTGACAAAGCATTGATTTCCAGAATATATAAACTACTCAAAAAACAAAGAAAAAAGAAAACAAACGACCCGCTCAATAGATGGAGCAAAGAACTGAACAGAGACTTCACAAGCGAGGAATTAGAGATGTCTGAGAAACACCTCAAGAACTGCTCAACATCACTAATCATTAAGGAAATGCAAATCAAAACCACTTTAAGATATCATCTTACTCCAGTAAGACTGGCTAGGATCAAGAAAACAAATGATACCAAGTGCTGGAGAGGTTGTGGGGAAAGGGGAACACTCATCCACTGCTGGTGGGAATGTAAACTCGTACAGCCACTATGGAAAGCAGTGTGGAGAACCCTTGGAAGACTTGGAATGAACTTGCCACCCGACCCAGCCATACCACTCCTGGGCATGTACCCTCAAGACTTACGCCACCACAGAGATACATGCACGGCCATGTTTATTTCAGCTCTCTTCACAATAGCAAAGAGCTGGAACCAACCTAAATGCCCCTCAACTGACGAATGGATAGAGAAAATGTGGTACATCTACACAATGGAGTTCTATGCAGCAGTAAAGAAAGACGACATCACGAGCTTTGCAGGAAAATGGCTGGAGCTAGAGGACATCATGCTGAGTGAAGTAACACAGTCCCAGAAAAACAAACGACGAATGGTATCCCTCATCTGTGGATGCTAGTGCCAATTACCCAGTTGTAAGTATTTCTTGTGTAGGGCCCCCTGAGCTTCTGTACAAAGCAGTTGGACATAATGCATTTTGGAAACAACAACAACAACAGAAAATACTGCATCAAAGAACTGACTGAAACAGTGAACTTCTGCTCAAAACAGTCAACGTCCCCATGGAAAATATTGAGAAAGACTAAGAGATGGAAAGCATGTTTGGCAGAATGCATGAGCTCTGGCAGGTTGGGGGAATGAGCGGGAACACGGGTCTAGATTTGTTAAAAATAAATAAATAAATAAATTTATGTGAAAAAAAAAAAAAAGAACCATCTTTAACTCCAATTCCAGGAGAACTCCAGTTCCAGGGGAATCCGACACCCTCTTCTAACCTCCGCAGCATTGCACGACACGGGTGCACACACTTGCCTGCAGACAGTACATTCATACACATACAGAAATAAATAAATTTAAAAAATATATAAAAAAATAAAAAATTAAAAAAACCCCAAAAGTCTAAAACCCAAATTTCTTAAAAAAAAAAAAAAAGAGGGTGAGATGCTTTACACCTGGGTGCCAATGTTGTTAACAGGAAGGCATTTGTATTTGTCTGAAGAGAAAGCAAGCAAAAGTTGATTAAAACTGGTATGGGTGAGTTGTTAGATATGATCTTGTAAGCACTGGATAAGACAGGGAGGTATTACCAGGATGAGGCCCAAGGTTACTAGAGGTCTAATTAGGGTACAGCCATGGGGGATATGCTGACCAGGATCCCCAACCACAAAGCATGGGGGAAGACACAGTTTTTAGCATTCCCAGCCTTTGACACACATCAGGCTGCTAAGAGACTCAAGAACATTTTGGTTTCTAACTAAGAAATTGGCTACTCTTTTGGGTTTTTTTACTAAGACCTGAAGTTTTATACCCAAAGTACAATTCCTTGGGCTTTAAAATAAATATAATGATTATTTATCTTTGGTCATACTTTCCTTCTGAGTGTTTAAGTCCATATAGTTAGGCCAGATTAACCAAGTTTTTGTTTTCACAAAGTCGGTTGAGGATCTGGTTCTCAGGGGTCACTCAGGTTTGGGGAGGGGAACCCTTGGCTCCTTTGACTTTTCTTTACCAGTTCCATCTACTCAAGGAAGTCAGGCCTTGGTTGACTAGGCTTCCCTTTGAAGCATGAGGAGACTCTCCTTTGTGTTGACCTTCTTCTTTATAGATTAGATACTGGTTTGAGTCTCTCTGGTGCCTCCATGACCTCTCTGAACAAGGAGACAGGTGACTTGCAGTTGTAGGACATTTCAAGAGGTGCCCCTATAGTCCCCTAAGATTTCGTTGACCTCAGAGGGCAAGGAACAAAGTTGTCCTTTAAGTCCCTTTGGCTGAATTGGTATGGGCATTAAGTATGTCATTAACCATCCAGGAAGGTTAAGTTACATCAGCCTGATGCTTTTAATTGCTGCATAATATTAGCTAAGGCTTGAACAAAAACCCAAGCAGCCTTGTATAAACATTAACTGGAGGAGAGATTTAACAATTACGGGCCTATCTTAAATGTAGACTATTTACTACAAACAGAAGCAGTCTTTTCTTTCCCAGAACCCCCCCCCCCATTCTGACTTAAAGTTTTTTAGAAGGTAGGAGTTGTATCACATACCTATAACAGGAAATAAGCTGATAAGTTTACCAAGCCCATCCAAACTATCTCCTTCTGGACTGCATACTGCTGGTTCAAGGAGGTAAAACCTAGCTTATCTTGTTTCTAAATTATCTTGTTATGGGCAAAAGAAATATCAAAAGTAACATTTGCATAATACAGAGAAACATAAAGAATGTCTTTTAGTGGCCATAGGTGATCAAATACTAATCTGTGTCCATTTAATACAAATTTGTAAATGAGAGTCCAATATAAGCCAAGAGTGGACTGAAAATTAACAACTCTCTGTATCTTAAATTTATACAGGAATCTTATTCTTTTACTAACCTATAACTTTTAGTTCCTTTTTTTAAAATTTTTTTTTATTAATTTTATTTCTGTATGTGTGAATGTACTGTCTGCATGCAAGTTTGTGCACCTGTGTCGTGCAATGCCGCGGAGGTCAGAAGAGGGTCTTGGATTCCCCTGGAACTGGAGTTCTCCTGGAATTGGAGTTTCAGACGGTTCTCAGTCGCCATGTGGGTGCTGGGGATAGAACACGGGTCCTCTGTAAGAGCAGTCGGCACTCTTAACCGCTAGGCCATCTCTCCAGTCCCAACTTTTATTTCCTTTATTAATACCATAAGACATAGCATTTATAGACAGATTCACCATTAGTTGTGAAGATTTACTAAGTATTTAATATTTATTCCCATGTATATAGATGGAATAGATCTCCCAAATATATTATTATAAAGTATAAACTTTGGGGGGCTGGAGGGATGGCCTAGCAGTTAAGAGCACAGACTGCTCTTGCAGAGGACCTGGGTTCAATCCCCAGCACCCACATGGCGGCTAAGAACCATCTGTAACTCCAATTCCAGGAGAACTCCAGTTCCAGGGGAATCTAAGACCCTCTTCTGACCTCTGCAGCATTGCACGACATGGGTGCACAAACCTACCTGCAGACAGTACATTCATACACATACAACAACAAAAAAAAGTATAAACTTTGAGATGTCCTTGTAAACATTGGAGCAGTTTTTTTTTTTTTTCTTTTTTGTCTTTTCGAGACAGGGTCTCCTGTAGCCCCAGATGCCCTGGAACTCACTCACTCTGTAGACCAGACTGGCCTTGAACTCACAAAGATCTGCCTGCCTCTGACTCCCAAGTGCTAGGATTAAAGGTGTGTGCCACCAAGCCCAGCTGGAGCAGATTTTAAATGACCAATTCTCTTCAAAATTTTAGAGATGTAAAAAAAAAAAAGAAAAAATTTTTAGAGATGTTTTATGTAGGCTTGACAAATATCCTCACCTATAAAACATATCTAAACATAGAAATAAATTGTACCTTGGAATTTAACAATCTTAACTTATATGATAACTTGCTTATAAGTCAATTTGATATCAAGTAAATTAGAATTAATTTTAATAATTGTTCCCTTAGCATTAAGCATGAGTCTACACATTTAAACAGTCCAATAAAATAAATACTGTGGTTAGACACAATGTCATGAGAGCCTAGTTTCAAAACCAAAACCTTAACACCATGATGAAAATTCTAATCGGGGTAAAATAATTCTAAACTTAACAGTTAAAATAAATAACATTTAAAACTTTCGTGGTGGTGCACACCTTTAATCTCAGCACTTGGGAGGCAGATGCAGGTGGATCTCTGTGAGTTCAAGGCCAGCCTGATCTACAGAGTGAGCTTCAGTCCAGCTGGGACTAAAGGGAGACCCTGTCTCAAAAAAAAAAAAAGGACCAAAACAAAAAACAAAAAACAAAACCCAAAACCTTCATGGGTTATGCAGTACTGGGAGCCTCCAGCTGTGGAACACATTTTCCTTGTAATTAAAATGTGAACATGCTGAAAATAATCAATTTCAGTGATGACACTTTATTTTTATTTTTTAGTTTTCTGTATATTTATTATATTAAAATAATTATGATTTATTCATACAACTTTATAACAGAAAATTCAGTACTGACAAAACCAATATATTTCCTCTTCTCTGTGAAAGAACTCATAGCAAAATCCATGTTGCCTTCTTTGAAATTCATTTGTGCAAATAGAAAAATTTCACTAAAAATCTAATGTGGTTGTTCTAGTTCACTTTTCCATTGCTGTGACAAAACACTCTGAGCAATACCAACTTGGGGAGGAAAGGGTTTATTTACCTTCCATCTCCTGGGTCACAGTTCATCAGTCCCTCAGGGAGCCCAAGGTGGGATCTCAGAGCAGGAACCTGGATCACCCATAGTGGGCTGGGCTGTCCCATATCACTCAACAATCAAGACAATACTCCACAGATGTGGCCACAGGCCAGTCCAATGGAGCAAATTCCCCAATTGAGGTTCCCTCAACCCAGGTCTGTCAAGTTGACACTAAAGCTATTCAGCACAATTGACCCCTTGTCAACTTGACACACAAAACACATCCCTATTATACCACCACCTTTCCATTTCTTGTCCCCAAGGTATGATATTAACATTAGTCACAACATAAGACAGTACAACCTTAAAAGCCCCACAGTCCTTAAAAAAAATCCAAACACTTAAAACTTCACAGTCTGTTAAAAGTCTCTTAACTGTGGGCTCCTGCAAAAATCCAAAACAAGAACTGTCTTATTTCAAAAGGAAGAATTGGGCACACCTAAGCAAAACCTAAGTCCAACAAAGTAGCTCGAAGCTGGACATCTGGAATTCACTCACAATCTTCTGGGCTCCAAAGGATTTTGGCAACTCCACTTCTCTGACTCTGCTGTCCATAGAACACACAGCTGGTCTCACAGGCCCAAACCAGCTCCATTCTACACTTGTTGCTGCTCTTGGTGGTCATCCCATGACTCTGACATCTCCAAAAAGCTGGGGTCTCCACTGAAACTGAGGTTGCACCTTCACCAGTGAGTTTTCTGGCCTCTCATAGTGCCAAGCCTCAGTTTTCCTCCATGACCCCTGCAATCCTGGGGTCTTCATTGCAACCAAGGCCACCCTTTGACCAATGGCCTCTCCTAGTGCCAGGCATCAGTTGCTCTCTGTGACCCCTTCACATTTCAACACCAGAACCATATAGGAGATTTTTATTTTATTTTATTTTATATTTTTTGGTCTTTTCGAGGCAGGGTCTCCCTGTAGTCCCAGCTGTCCTGGAACTTACTGTGTAGACCAGGCTGGCCTTGAACTAGGAGATTCATATACATTACCAAGTCCTGCTTCCAGCTTAAGATGGAGGCCCAAGTCTCCTCTGGACCACAGCTTCTTTGTGCTGAACCTGAGGAAATTCTTCCCAGAAGATTTCACCACAGGGATGTTGGTCTCTTCTTACAGCTGATTTTTCAGCCCCAGCAAACCAGCATCAATTGTCCCAATAAAACAAAGGTTCCACTTCAGGTTCTGGTCTCTTGTTATTTAACAGCTGATTCTTCAGCCCAGCTGACCAAAACCCACATATTCAGAAATACTATGCAAACAGTCCTGATGGTCTCTGCTTCCCTTTGAAGCTTCACAAGCCAGGCCTCCATCATCTACAACTCTTTCAGTGTGACTATTCCAAGCTCCACAGCAACAAACCCTAAGCATTCAATGGCTTTTCCAGCCCAAAGTTCCAAACGCTTCCATAATCCTCCCCCAAACACCAAGGTCAGGTCTGTCACAGCAAAACACCACTCCTGGTACCAATTTCTGTTTTAGTTCACTTTTCCATTGCTGTGACAAAACACTCTGAGCAATACCAACTTGGGGAGGAAAGGGCTTCTTTGGCTTACATCTCCTGGGTCATAGTTCATCACTCAGGGAGCCCAAGGTAGGAACTCAGGGCAGGAAACTGGAGGCAGAAGCTGAAGCACAGGCAGTAGAGGAATGATGCTTACTGGCTTGCTCACAGTGATGACTCTTTATAAAGGTTGTAATAAGTGTCTATCGATGGTCTGATAGGTCCTTAATATTTTATATCTATATTACAGAATTCTTTTTTTTTTATTTTTTGGTCTCTTCGAGTGAGACAGGATCTCCCTCTAGTCCCAGCTGGCCTGGAGCTTGCCCTGTAGACCAGGCTGGCCTTGAACTCACAGAGATCCACTGGCCTCTGCCTCCTGGGTGAGGGACAAAGGTGTGTGCCACCATGCCTGGCCTAAGATGGTTCTTAGCTGCCATGTGGGTGCTGGAATTTGAATCTGGGTCCTCTGCAAGACCATCACCTCTTAACTGCTGAGCCATCTTTCCAGCCCTTATATTACAGAATTCTTTTTTTTTTTTTTTTTTTGTCTTTTTGAGACAGGTCGTCCTCCCCTTAGCCCCAGTGGGTCCTGGACTCCTCTGTAGACCAGGCTGGCCTTGAACTCAAGATCCACCTGCCTCTGCCTCCCAAGTGCTAGGATCAAAGGTGTGCACCACCACGCCCGGCCTTACAGAATTCTTGTAAGTCACTAGTAATACACATATCTCCACTCACACATGAGATTTTTATCTTAGTGTTTATCCACATATACTGCTGCTAAACATAATAAGGGCTTTCACTTGAGGAGAGCATTTTAAGAAATGTAGTAAATATCTCTAACTGGGTTTCAAACTCAACAAGTGATGGAAACTGGAATTACACATTCTCACTCAAAGCTGACTATAACCAAAAGTTACAGAGAGATCAAAACAAGCTAATAATTAAAAGTTTTAATTACAGACAATTCCTTTATGAGACAGGGTAAAGAATGGGGTGCCAAGTAGTATTTAGTCTTTTTTTTTTTTTTTTTTTGGTCTTTTTGAGACAGGGTCTCCCTGTAGCCCCAGCTGTCCTGGAACTCACTCTGTAGACCAGGTGGCCTTGAACTCACAGAGATCCACCTGCCTCTGCCTCCAAAGTGCTGGGATTAAAGGTGGGTGCCACCATGCACAGCTGTATTTAGTCATTTTTAAAAATTTTATTTATTTTTTATGTATATGAATGTACTGTCTGCATGTAGGTTTGTGCACCCATGTCATGCAATGCCGCAGAGGCCAGAAGAGGGTGACAGATTCCCCTGGAACTGGAGTTAAAGATGGTTCTCAGCCACCATGTGGGTGCTGGGGATCGAACCCGGGTCCTCTGCAAGAGCAGTTGGCACTCTTAACCACTAGGCCATCTCTCCAGCCCATGTATTTAGTCTTAATAAAGCAGGAAGATGCTTTAAAGATTGACAATACCAAAGCCGTGAAGTAGAGTATAAATAGTTTTCATGAGTTTGATTCATCCACAGTTGTCTATAGTTAACTCTGTCCCACTGTAGCTTAAAGGAGCCTAGAAAGTTTTAGAGATTAAAACACAAGCACACAGGGTCAGAGAGGACAGCCTGTCAGACCAGTGGAACAGCAGTTCAGGCCCAGGGAGATCCCTTTGCTTCCTATGAGGAGAAATGGAGTGGGACAACTCTGTAGAAACACAAAGCCTAATGGCAGTTCCAAGCTGACCTCTCCCATCCCCTGGAAGAAAGAGACAGGATTGACCCAGGCCATCCCAGAATTAGCTCCTATACTTCCCTCCAGGAGAAGCCATGTGACCCCAACACTGACCCCAATGCAAGAGCCCAAATGGGTCTCCAGTTAGAGAAATGGAAGCACAGCCACCTTGCTCAGGAATTTCCAAGCTCCAAAGACCTCCACCCAAACCAGACCAAGATATGTGCCTTTCTTTTCCTCTTAAATGTTGGGAGACAGTTTGGACAGTGAAGGAAATATTAAGGCTTCAGATTAAGAATAAATAAAGCTTAAAAGTAGTTACTCCAAACACAGTGTAGTTATCTCATTTTGCCTCAGGCTGTTCTCTTGGAGGCAAAAGGCTGGCTTATGCCTTCTTGGGGTTCAGCTCTTTTCATATAATTTGCCAGTTTTATAATTTTGTATTAAAGTAGACTGACCATATGATAGTTTTAAATTTTATTGCCTAGGACTTCTAGTTGAGCAGGCATGTATATACTGTTCTGTATAAAGAAGTAGTACATTCAAGTTCTTTAACCTGCAAAAAAAAGGAAGAACTACTTAGAAGTTTTGTGGAATAATAGATATTTAAAGATGTTTAGGGTACTTGGTTTTATAAGGCCTTTGAAGATACAATTGAAATATTTATATTTTGATTAGGCATGCCAGCATAAAATTATTTATTTATTTATTTATTTATTTATTTATTTATTTTTGCCTTTTTGAGACAAGGTCTCCCTGTAGACCCAGCTGTACTGGAACTCACTCTGTAGACCAGGCTGGCCTTGAACTCACAGAGATCTGCCTGACTCTGCCTCCTGAGTGCTGGGATTAAAGGTGTGCACCACCACGCCCGGCCGGCACACTAATAATTCTTATGCACAAAAATGAAGAAAAACTTAAGTGGCTACAGCTTAAAATTGTTTTGAGACAAGTAACACATGAAGACAATTAACATAGTTATGTGAGAGCTCTCTACAGGGAATTATGTTAACTCTTAATGCATGGAAACATAAAAACATGACATTACAGGGAGTTTTAAATGACATAAGAAAATGATGGTTGAGCTAGAGAGATGGCTCAGCAGTTAAGAGCACTGAATGCTCTTGCAGAGGACTGAGGTTCAATTCCCAGCACCCACATGACAGCTAAGAACTGTCTTTAAGCTGGGTGTGGTGGTGCACACCTTTTATCCCAGCACTTGGGAGGCAAAGGAAGGCAGATCTCTGTGAGTTCAAGGCCAGCCTGGGGTCTACAGAGTGAGTTCCAGGCCAGCTGGGGCTACAGGGAGACCCTGTCTCAGAAGGACCAAAAAAAAACCCACTTTGATCCACAGTAAGGTATAAGTTACCTCATATGTCCTCTCTGTAGCCAACCATGTCCCAGTTACATTTGACTCAACAGTTTGTACTTCTGAGTTTTTATTCTCTTGAGGAAACTCAATAGATTTCTAAGTCAAAGCATGTTCTAAGGCAAGATAAAGCACTTCTAGTCCAGGTTCCACCTCTAGTCCTGCCTTTGTCAGCTTGTTAAAGCGCTTATTTAACTGCCAGCCATCTTCTAAAATGTTTTGTATCTGATTATAACAGTACTGTACATCTTAGAGACACTTAAGTAGCAGAATTTAATCTTTCCCAAAGATAGTACTTTTGTGTGTGTGTCATTACCTTTCAGGCTTTTCTTTTTTTTTTTTTTTTTTTTTTTTTTTTT
>VZQC01015416.1:838236-879963 GCA_009823505.1 Rhizomys pruinosus
AGGACCCACATGGCGGCTAAGAACCGTCTGTAACTCCAATTCCAGGAGAACTCCAGTTCCAGGGGAATCCGAGACCCTCTTCTGACCTCCGCGGCATTGCACGACACGGGTGCACAGACCTGCATGCAGACAATACATTCATACACATACAAAAATAAATAATAAAAAAAAAAAATTAAAAAAAAATAAATAAATAAAGAAAGAAAAAATAATTAAAAAAATAAAAAAGAGGAAAGGTAGTTAAAAAAAATGAAGTTTACAGTAAGTCTTATGGGAGTGACAGTGATGGCAGTGGTGGAAGGGAGGAGTTGGGGTTTGCCAGGCTGGAATCTGATGTGAGGAGAAACGAGGGTCCTTGGGAGACAGAAAACCTGGAAATAAATTTGTAGTGAGTAGAAAAACCTAAAACCATTTCTTTAAAGGTGAGTAAGCATCTGAGTGATATGAAGGTAAGAGAGAGGAATTAAATTTTAAAGGATAGGGAAAAAACCAATGAAGTGGAGGGGCTGGGACTTGATATAATATGAGGAATTACCATCAGATATGTAGGCTCCAATTATGAGAGCAAAGCCAAGGAACGGATGGTCTCAAACCCAGGGAGACCATCTCCGTCACCACCCATTTCAACTGTGAAAGCAAAGCAATGTCCTCTGGACTTCTTCATTCCTAAAAACAAGCTGTTGCTGGAAAAGGAACTTCTGAAGAAGGCAGCAGAAATAAATGGAGAGCTGCGTCTAGAACACTTGAGCTGTTGCTCTACATTTCTTGCCTGAGTTAGACCTTGGAAACCACCGGGTCTAAGCACTGCTTGCTTGGAGCCCAATAGGCTTGAGATCCAGATTTCAGGCTTCTCTGCCTGTTCTCTTCTCCCCCATGGAGAGAACCCATGATGGAGAAAAACAGAAAAAGCCTGAGAAAGAGTACAGGGGTAAAACAAAACAAAACAAAGCCTTTTTAAAACTTTATTTTTTGGTATTTTTGAGTATTTAGTCCTAGGTGGCCTGGAGCTTGCTCTGTAGACCAGGCTGGGCTTGAACTCACAGAGATCCACCTGCCTCTTCCTCCCAGGTGCTAGGATTAAAGGCAAGCAACACCATGCCCAGCTTAAAGACAGTTCTTAGCCGCCATGTGGGTGCTGGGAATCGAACTTGGGTCTTCTGCAAGAGCAGTTGGTACTCTTAATGGCTGAGCAATCTCTTTAGCCCTAAATCTTTTTTTTTCTTTAGTTCAGGACTGAGTGATTTATGGCCCCAAATGCCCTGAAGCAAGCTAGCAAGAGAGATAAAATTCCCTGCCTGCTTAGCAGCCAAATTCTGAGCACCTGTAGGAAATTTTGTGTGGCTACCAAATAAATAAGTAATTAGAATTTTGGGAGCCCTCTATTCTTGCATGAAGGATTTGTTAAAAGGAACAAGGGGAGCATAAAATCGGTAGTACAAGCAGTAGTACAGTAGTACAAGCAGTAGTACAGTAGTACAAGCACTAGTACAGTAGTACAAGCAGTAGTACAGTAGTACAAGCAGTAGTACAGTAGTACAAGCACTAGTACAGTAGTACAAGTAGTAGTACAGTAGTACAAGCAAAGTAAAGTAGTATAAGCACAGTCAAGTCAGTACAGTAGTACAAGCAATCAGTAAGTAGTAAAGCAAGTCAGAGACAGTAGTCAGTAGTACAAGCAACAGTACAGTAGAACTTTAGGTGTGTTAGCGTTTAGTGTTTGCCTTGGAGTCCAAATGGTTGGTAGGCACTCAGGGGAGTCAGAGGGGGACGCTTGGAATAAGAAGACCATAGTTGAAGGAAGAGAAAAGGAAAACAGAATTCTAAGTTGGGTAAGAGTAGGGATGAGGCAACGAGTCTCAGGAGGATAAGTCCTTAGAATACCAGGTCGATGGAGGAAGAGAATTGCAGCCTCACTATGCTAGCTGGGGAATATGTATTTGAATCTGGTTTATGTGTGCTTTTGGGTGCCTTTCTCAGCTTTTACACGTATCTTCTCTCCCAGTTGGTCTTCACGGTTTGTCCTGGAATTGTACAGGAAACGTGAAGGGGGCTCAAAGCACGCGGTGGGGGTGGGGGTCAGACCTTATTTGTATTTGTGTCTTCCCTGAAGAGCTGATAGAGTTCCTTCTGACCCAGAAATGGGGTATGTTTACAGGGTTTTTCCTATGAAGCCATTACACACCCTGGGGAGTGCCCCTGACACTTGTACCCTGTAAGGGTGTCTCTTAGGTGGCTGTCCACTGATGGAGAGGAGAAGGTGATGGGAGAAGTGACATAAATGTTCTGAGTCGATTTTAATACGAGTGGAGCTCGAGAAGTCAGGGTGTATCTCTGGACAGGTGGATTGTTGAGATGAGAGAGAGAGTAGAGAGAGGAGAGAGAGAGAAGAAGAGAAGAGAGAGAGAGAGAGACCTAGGAAGACCCACATGGAAGGAAGGGGAGAGAACTTGAGAGACAATGGAAGAAACAGGTATTGTTCCGGTCAGGGTGACATGAATGTTGCTTCAGTAACTGCTGAGTAATCAATCAGTCATGGGAACCAGGGAACTCAGTGGGCCATGAGTTGCCGTTCTGGGAGTGACCAGGTGTCAGAGGAACTCAGTGGCATGAGTGGTGGCCAGGAGTCATCAGGGTTGGAGGGGAGAGGTAAGGGGAAAATTGTACCTCTGGACGAAGTCAGATCCGTGGTGATGCAGAGCCTGTACCTGGCAGTGGTCTGATTGGAGTCCATCAGCCACGCTTGACCTGAGGTGGCCAGGGTCTTGACCCTCATCCCAGGTCTTGGCACCAGGTTCATATCGAAGGGGGACCCAGCACAGACCTCCGTATAAAGATAATTGGGTTGGGGGTCTGGAGAGATGGCCTTAGGCGGTTGAGCCGCCGGACACCTGCGAGTCTTAGCATAAGGACCGGGTTCGTCTCAACGAGCCCCAGACCAGCCCCACATGGCGCCGAGAACTCCGTCCTGGATAACTGTTCCATCACATGAGATAGAACCTACCAGTCTACAGGGAATCCGAGACCTAGAATCACGTCTACTTTATCCCTGATCAGTCCGAGCAGATAGTGTAGTCATTGCACTCAGGATTCACCTGTGGGTCTGCTGATTTGACACGCATCGTTATCGGCATGCAGACATTCGTAGACCATTTCGAGTTTCATTATACACTACAGTTACATACATAGTGTCAAGTAGGAACTTGATTAAGTAAATGAGGAACAAGAGACAGAATGTTTAAAAAAACAAAAATGCGTAGATAACCTTTGTGGCGTACTTTAGACTTCGCCTGCCTGTCTCTTAGGAGCTAAGGGAGTGCTGGATAGCTTAGTCAAATTAAGCATGTAGGGTCCTGATGTTGTGGGTAATGAGGGCTGCTATAAAACCCCAGGGATGGACAAAGGTTAAGTGAATCATCTCAGGTATGGTCCGCGGAAGATGAATGGTGGGGGGGTTGTGTAGGGCCTATGTTAGCGTGAGTTTGGTAATAGTTGGGCGCCGACTGAGCTGGTGACTGCATGGAAGAGAATCTGCCTGAAAAGAAGACCGCGAGTCGTCTTGTCTGCCTTCTCCTCTGGGTGATGGTTACGAGTGGTGTGCTGGGCAGTGTCGTGCATCAAGCAAGCCGTGTTTCTTGGATTGGCTGGAAGTGCTAGGCCGGTTTTCCAGGTTGTTAACTAGTGTTGCTCGAGAATCTCTTGGGTGTGAGCTCTGTTACGGGCAGGTATGTGGGCTTTGGGAATGACTGATAATGTAGGTGTGTATGTAGTCGAGCATGCTTCTTAATTTATGTTTCCGGGATTTCGGACGGACTGCTGTAGGCAAAGCTCTTAATCGGTCGTACGCATAAGCGAACGTGGGCTAGTGGGAGAACTCTTTTAGGTAGATAAGACTAGCAGCCTCAGTTTGAACTGTGCGGATGATTGAGCCCGTCGTGGCGCACTGGGCATATTTTGTGCATCAGAGGAGAGTGTTGTGATGTTCTGTGGACCTACTGATCTGACCTTAATCGCTTGAGAAGGGGTCTTTCATCTGATACCTGTCTGACGTTTGTTGTTGTTTGTTTGTTTTGTTCCAGGTAGGCGATGCGTCTGGCCAATGCCCATCTGCCAGATAAATTCCGCTCGTATCATCTATACCTGCCGTTCTTTTTTGTTTTTCTTGTTTTTTCCTTGATGACAGACAGATCTCGCTCCATGGCTATGCTGTCCCAGCTCTCCTGGCACTCACTCTGTAGACCAGGCTGGCCTTGAACTCACAGAGATCCTCCTGCCTCTGCCTCCCAAGTGCTGGGACTAAAGGCATGCGCCGCCACACCTGAACCTCATGCATGGCATTTAAAATTTATTTATTCTTTTTTATTTGTCTTTTTGAGACAGGGACTCCCTGTAGCCCCAGCTGTCCTGGAACTCACATTGTAGACCAGGCTGGCCCTGAACTCACAAAGATCCACCTGCCTCTGCCTCCCAAGTGCTAGGATTAAAGGCGTGCGCCACCACGCCTGGCTTATTCATTTATTTTTATCTGTACGAGTGTTATGCCTGTATGTGTGTAAGTGCACTGGTATTGTGCAGTGCCTGAAGAGGACAGCAGAGGGAGTCAGATCCCCTGGATCTGGAGTTATGGATGGTTGTTAGCTGCCAGGTAGCTGCTGGGATTTGAACTGGGGTCTTCTGCAAGAGCCATCTTAAATGTTGAGCCATCTCCCCAGTCCCATGCCTGGCTTTTTAAATATGGGTTCTGGGGGAGCAAGCACACATCCTTTTGCTTTCAACACAAGCACTTTGCTGACTGAACAGCCTCCCCAGGACTTTGGCTGAAATTCTTATCCCTGCTTCTCAGCCAGGCTAGCACCACTCACGGCCTAATTCTGGATCATTTTTATCAGCTCTGGGCAGCTGGACTAGATCCCCATTCTCGAGGCCCTTGGAGAAGGGCCACGTGGTCTCTCTCTCTCTCTCTCTCTCTCTCTCTCTCTCTCTCTCTCTCTCCCCCTTTTCGGTCTTCTTAAGACAGGGTCTTCCTGTAGCCTCAGCTGGCCTGTAACCTGCTATGCAGACCAGACTGGCATTGATCATACAAAGATCTGCCTCGTGAGTGCTGGGATATTCAAAGCGTTCTCACCATGCCCAGCCCTGGGCCCATTTCTATTGTGAGGAACGCCATGTTGCCCTGAAGTTTTCGATTTCCTTCTCTGCCCCACCACTGGACCCTGACCCTGGAGATGGGACTGTGTAGTGACAGCACTGCATCTCTAGCTCCTGGAAAGCAGATGTACAGAAGCCCAGGGAAGAGCAGCCTGGTGATTAAGAGCTGGGATCTGGGCCTTTCCCAAGGAACAGGATGTCTGAGGGCCTAGAAAATGGGGAAGAGGAAGGCGAGACCTGTGTGATTTCAAGATGAGCCAACTGCAGATGGGGAAAGAAACACCCTGCAGAAGCAGCGGGCTTTTTCTGAGGTTTGCCCCATCATGGAAAGTCTGGCCTCGAACCTGGGTTAGTCACTCCTGGAGCCAGCTGTGTCACCACAGGGTGAACTTCGAGGGTCCTGAGAGAGGACATTCTGCAGCTGGGAGAAGAGTTTTGCTGTCATTTTTCCAGGGGCCACTGGCGAGCAAAGTTGGCAGAAGGCCAGGGACTGAAGGCTTCCCTAGAGACAGTTTTGCCTGGACACTGCTGGGCACCCACACCTGGGGAAGCGCGGCAGCGAGCTGGAGCTGGAGGCCCCACACTGCGCAGAGCAGGCCCGCCTTGTGCACCTTGCAGCCTGGCTTCCTGGCCTCAGCCTTTCTCCCCCTTCCACTGAGAGCTCCAAGGAACGAAGCATTTTCAGAGTTGGAGACCCCGTGCTTTCTCGCTTCTGGTTTGTGTGCATTAGCTCTGACAGCACCTCAGGACTTTTCATTGTGCTTCTTTGCAAGAAATTGAATGCTTCATGCGATTTGCCTCTGTGGTGTGGGTTTCTACTGCAGCTTGAGGGAGCGGCTGCTCTAGGTGGGCTCCCTTGCACAGGGCCTGGCACTCGGCTTTTCTCTTCTTTCCTTCCTCGGGCCTACAAACCTAGATTCTGCGGAGCTGCCAGCGCTCTCCCCTACCGTACACAGTAGCTGCTCCGGGCCTGGAAAGCCTCCGGACACGCTCAGCCTAGAGGTTCGGCACTTTCCCAAATTCAGACTTTCTTCTTTTTCTTTCTCTTTTTTTTTTTTTTTAATTTTTAATTTATTTTTGTATGTGTATGAATGTACTGTCTGCATGTAGGTCTGTGCACCCGTGTTGTGCAATGCCGCGTAGGTCAGAAGAGGGTGGTGGATTCCCCTGGAACTGGGGTTAAAGACGGTTCTCAGCCACCATGCGGGTGCTGGGGATCGAACCCGGGTCCTCTGCAAGAGCAGTAGGTGCTCTTAACCGTTAGGCCGTCTCTCCAGCCCTCTTCTTTTTCTTTTTATGATATTTGTTGTTTTTACTTAATGTGTATGGGTGTATTATTATCTGTACAGATGTAAGTGCATCCATGTCACGAAATGTCCATGGAGGTCAGAAGATGATATTGGATCCCCTGGAACAAGAGTGGTCAGCTGCCATGTGGGTGCTGGGAATCAAACCCAGATCCTCTGCAAGAGCAGTTAGTGTTTTTAACCACTGAGCCATCTCTCCAGCCCCCTTCTGTTTATTTTTTCTTTTTCATTCATTATTTTTAAAAATTTTATTGTTTTTATTTTATGTGTATGAGTATATTGCCTGCATGTATGTAAGTACACCTGTGTCACACAAAGCTTACAGAGGCCAGAAGAGGGTGTCAGATCCCCCTGAACTGGAGTTACAGACAGTCGTTAGCTGCCATGTGGGTGGTGCTAGGAATTGAACCCTGGTCCTCTGGAAGAACAGCAAGTGTTCTTAACCACTGAACCATCTCTCCAGCCCATCATTTTTTTTCTTTTTCATTTGGAGGGGGTACTAGGTATCTTAACTATAACTAGAGGCTTCTGAAGCCAACAGATTGTAAGGAAAACTCAGGTGTTGAACACATACAGGTAGGTAGAAGAGAGAGCACAGCAGGGCACAGCATTGGGCTACAAACTATGAGGCAGGCGCAGACCTCAGTACTGTCTGTGGCAGAAGACTAGATGGGAAAGTCCCTCGGACGGCACAGCAGATACTCAGTTCCCTGCCCCATTTCCTTGCCCTTGGCATCTTCCTAGACCCACCTGCTTCCACCTGTAGTAACTGGAAGCTATTTGTGCACGTGTGTGTGTGTGTGTGTGTGTGTGTGTGATGTGTGTAGGCCAGGGGTCAGCTTCAGGCATCTTCCTCTGTGGCTCACCTTATTTATTTTATACATCGTCGCTCAATGCACCTGGAGCTCACCGTTTAGTCTAGACGGGCCAGCAAATCCCCAGGAGCCTCTCGTCTCTGTCTCCCAAGTGCATGTCATAGGACTTAGCGTTTACGTGGGTGCTGGGGATAGAATTCAAGACCTCATACCTGTCCAGTGAGCCATCTCCCCAGCCCGGAAGCTGCTTTCTCAAGGCCCCCATGATTCCTTGCTGAGCAGCAGCTATGCCTTCCCAGATGGGGAGACGTGTGCAGCCTTGCATGGCTGCTTCAATGTGTGGTTCCCATCAGAGAAAGGTGCTTATGTCATGGCCAGCGGTGCCCAGGATGCAGGAAGGTTTTGAGTCCTAACTGGGTTTGGCCTTAGAACATCTAGAAATGAAATATGAGTAGCAGCCAACTGTCTTCTTCAGGTGGTCAGCAGAGGAGCAGCTGCCACTTAAAACCTCTGCTACTGAATGCTAATGCCCTTGCTTTAGAACTCAGTGTCCAGCAACTGCTAGGGAAGTCAGCTGGGTTTGTTCTGCTTTGCTAGGAAATAGCTACTTTTTCTCCTCTGGGGTTGTTAATTGAATTCACCTTCTCAAGGATTTTAAACTTTTATTACCTCCTCCAAATAAATCTTTCCTTCCATTCCAAAATGAATTGTATTTCCAACGGATTAAAAAAAAATTTAAATTTATTTTTATATGTGTATGAGTGTACTGTCTGCATGCAGGTCTGTGCACCTGTGTTGTGCAATGCTGTGGAGGTCAGAAGAGGGTCTCGGATTCCCCTGGAACTGGAGTTCTCCTGGAATTGGAGTTACAGACAGTTCTTAGCCGCCATGTGGGTGCTGGGGATCAAACCCTGGTCCTCTGCAAGAGCAGTCTGTGCTCTTAACCGCTAGGCCATCTCTCCAGCCCCACCAACAGATTTAAAAAAAATTATTTTTATAGTTGTGTGTGTATAGACATGGTGAGTACAGATGCCTGACGAGTCAGGAGACAACCTTGATCTCCTGAAGACGGAGGTCCCCGTGAGAGCACGACACACTCTTAAACTTTGAGCCCTCTCTCCAGCACCAAAGGTGTCTCCCCCCCATCCCCCAGTCTCACTATGTAGCCTAGGCTGATCTTGAACTCTATGCATTTTTATTATTTAATTATTATTAATTATTATTATAATGTGTGTATGTATATTCGTGTGCGGGTGCATGCATGCCACAGTGATTGTGTGGAGATCTAAGGACAACTTTGTGGAGTTGTTCTCTCCTTCCCTCACAGGAAGTGGACTTTTCACTGTCAACTTGACACAATGTAGGGTCACCTGGGAAGGGAGTCTCAGTGAAGAATTGCTTATATCAGGTTGGCTTGTGGGGCTTGTCTTGATTAATTTATGTGAAGAACCAGCCTAGAAGTGGGCAGCACCATGCCCTGGCCTTGGACTACATGAGTGGAGAAGGTGAGCTGTGTAGCAGGCAGGCATGTATTATTTTTCCCTCGGCTCTTGACTGTAGATTTGGCTAGCTGCTTTCAATTCTTGGCCTCATTCCCTGTAATGAAGCACGGTAACCTGGAACTGTAAGCTGAAGAAACTCCTCCCTTAAAGTTGTTTTTGTCAGTGTATTTTATCACAGCAACAGAAATGAAACTAGGTCATGTGAGTTCCAGGGATTGAATCATCAGGCTTGTAGGGCAAGTGCTTCTGCCTACTGTGCCATCTCACCAGCTCTGGTCTTCAACTCAAACTACCCCTACCTCGGCTTCTCAAACACTGAGATTACAGGTATGCTCCACCATGCTCATGCCTGTGATTATAAAAGTAATCAATTTACATTCATTATAGAAAATTTAGAGAAGAAACAAAAACTTCCCATTATCACTGTTGATATTTTGGTTTATATTGTCCATCCCCACCCCAAATGCTTTCTAATCATGTACAATCATGTACTTCTGTATTATATGCATGATATATATTCTACATACATGTCAGGGTCATATGTACACCATTATTATGCATAATACACAATGTGGTAATGACAATGAATAAACATTGTCATTACTAGTGTCACTTGTTGGGTGATTATAATACTCCAGGTACAATGTTAGGTATTTTACATGCACTATCTCATTTCATCCTAAAAGCACTTATATGATAAGGTGACAGATGAGAAATTTGGGGCTCATAGAGGCTGCGTTACTTCTCAGATGTTACTGAGATACTCAATGAGATAGACGTATATCTCTGTTTGTACTTTTGCAAAAACACAATACACAATTACTGGTTAAGAACTTTTCCCACATTGCTTTAAGGAATGAGCTATCACCTACTCCAGGTAGAAATTTTTATGGAAGAAGATGTAAAATTATGTTCTTGTGGGCTGGAGAGATTGCTCAGCCATTAAGAGCATGTACTGTTCTTTCAGTGCTTCCAAGATCAGTTCCAAGCACCCATGTCAGGCAGCTCACAACTGCCTGTAGCTACGGCTTTAGGGGATATAGTGCCCTCTTATGGCACCCTCAGGTATTGCATACACAGAGAGAGAGAGAGAGAGAGAGAGAGAGAGAGAGAGAGAGAGAGAGAGAGAGGTATATACAGAGTTAAAATGTTTTTCAAAGTTCTTGTCTTGGAGGTAGGAAATCTGGCTATACAACTAAACAGTTGCATATGATCTAGACTCCAGAGTAAGCATCCCAATAACCTCTTTGATCCTCAGCATCCTCCTTTATAAAATGGAGTTTGTGTGAAGAAGGGAATGATGCCTGTAGCGAGGCAGTCTGCATGAGTGACCCAGAACAAAGGCTCTGACTTGAGATCTGGGTGAAAATTTTGACTTTGCCATTCACTGGCACTGCTGCTGTGAGCAAGTTTGCTTCTCTGAGTGGATCTCATAGGATGTGTAGAGACTGAGCAGCCATGTACGGCTCTGGCACTGGGCAGGCAGACATCCAATAGTAAGTATCATTTTGAGGAACTCTGAGATTCTCCAAATCTCAACATTCTTTTGCTTTTTTGACCCTTCATAAGTCTAAACCGTGTGACACAGTACTTGATAATTCATTGCTGTGTATTGTCTTAATCAATTAATTGAAGACATAGGGTCTCATATAGTTCAGGCTGGCCTCTAACTCGTTATGTAGTTGAGGATAACCTCGAAGCCAGGATCCTCCTGCTTCTTCTTCCCAAGTGCTCAGGTTTCAAGTATGTGCTATTATGCCCAACTCTAATATTGTAAATGGGTTTTTACATGAGATCCAGACTCTTGAAGGTACCATATGGGACAAAGTTTTTTTTTGGTATTCCTTTCAGGGCATCATATATGAGTGTACTTCATCAATCTTTGCTGCCTTGAATTGCATCAGATTGAGGTTTTATTCCTCTTTTGATTTCCCAGGAGTTCACCCAGATTAAGGTGAAATGCTTGCAGACAATTGCAGCAGCCTGCCCAATTTCCCCAGAGACCCCAGCTCTTGGCTCCACTGCATATGATAGCTGGAGAAGCTGAAGGGCCAGCCTGCCTCTACAGGCTTCTGATGGTCAGCCTCCTGACCCCTCCCAGCCGTCTGACTCCTCTGTGGCTTTGTGGGACAGCTGTGGTCTTCAAAGGAACAAGAGCTTCAAAAGCTGGCCTTGGTAACATAGCTGCTGATTTAATGCCCACTGTAAAGGATATACTGTGGCCTCAATGGAGATGAACAGTTAAACGTAAACAGAAGGGGCAGAGGAAGGACCTGACTCAACTTCCCTACTGAGGATGTCATTAAAAAGGAGAGCTTCCCATTCCCCCAATTCTAATCGTTTACCACCCCAAAGGGATTGAAGGTTCAAAAAAGTAGTTGACCTTCGGTACAGCAGAGTGTAGGGTGATATGCTAATCTGTGGATCTCAAATGATCTTTCAGCATGTCTTTCTTTTTTTTTTAAATTTTTTTTTATTAATTTTATTTATTTCTGTATGTGTATGAATGTACTGTCTGTATGCAGGTCTGTGCACCCGTGTCATGCAATGCCGCAGAAGTCAGAAGAGGGTGTCGGATTCCCCTGGAACTGGAGTTCTCCTGGAATTGGAGTCTCAGACGGTTCTCGGCCGCCATGTGGGTGCTGGGGATCGAACCCGGGTCCTCTGTAAGAGCGGTCGGTGCTCTTAACCGCTAGGCCATCTCTCCAGCCCTCAGCATGTCTTTCTTTCCTTCATTTTTTGATTCCTTCATTAGTTTTTTGTTTGTTTAAGATAGGTATCTTACTATATAGCCTAGGCTGGCCTGGAACTTGGTGGGAGGGAGCTTGGCAGGTAGGTCAGGGGAGAGCATTGGAGGGCACAGCATGCGGGAGGCACGGACATGCAAAAGCAGCTTTGCCCAGCCAAGGAAGCCTATTTTCTGGAGCATTTCTGTGTGTTCGTCCCTGAGGAAAGACCTGTTCATCAGCATCTTAGTAATGCAGGCTGGCCCCAGAACCCATTTTACACAGTTCAAGAGCTCATGGTAAGGCAGTGTTATGTAAAGATTAATTAATTAATTAATTTATTATTTATTATTTTTATTTCTTTACTTTGGACCCACTAGTGCCACAGTGTGTGAGTACAGGTAGGCGGACAACTCTCCAGAACTGAGTCTGTCTTTCCACCATGTGGTTCTGAGGTTTGAACTCAGGCCGTCAGGTTTGTGTGGCAAGCACTTTACCTGCTAAGCCATCTTGCCCGCCCTAAACATTTTATATATTTCTAAAATCATGGTAGATTTCAAATTTATTACAAACAGAGAAAGTAGTATGGCAAACCCAGATGACACATATTCCTCGCCTAGGGTTGACAATTACACTCTGCCAATCTTTGTTCATTTTCTTTCTCTTTTGATGGCCTGGGGATTGTTTTTTAACATTCTATTGTGGAGGAAGGAGACAGAGAGGTATCAAAGAATGCTCGCATTCATTACCTAATCCCAAGAAATAGTAGCTGGGAGCTGCTCCTTCCCTGCTCATGGCTCAACCTGCTCACTGGCCTTCTATATGACCTAAAAATCATTTATTATTTTTATTGTATGTGTATGGGTGTATGCACGTGTGTGAGCACACCCCTGTCATGCAGTTCCCGTGGAGGTCAGAAGAAGGCATCAGATCCCCTGGAACTGGAGTTATGGACGGTTGTTAGCTGCCATATGGGTGTGGGAATCAAACTCAGGTCCTCTGCAAGAGCAGTCAGGACTACTAACTTATAAGCTGATATTCTGAAAACTTTGAGATATTGGGGAATTCCAGCCAATCCCACAAGAGCGCAGGCACTCGAGGAAGGAAGCCTGCATTAGTACAGAGGTGACTTCAACCAACTGTGCTGTAGAACTCAGGGAGGAGAAAGAGCCAGGGAGACTTAAGAGGCATGCAATGTTGTCAGGCCACGAGAAGGTGGGTCGGGGGTCTCCTCAGCTCTACTGAATGCTCTTGGCAGGTGGGAAGCTCCTCTCCTTTAGAGAAAGGAGAGAAGAGATGGAGTAGGAAACGGGGTGGGGCGGGGGGAGAAGAGGAGCTGGTATTGAGGAAGAAAAAGACTAAGGGACAAGCAAAAAGAAATGGTGCCGGTGCCCTGTTCCACTCACTCCAGGCTCCTGGGAAGGGGGATTTCCCAAAATGCACTTGGTCTCTTGTTCACCTGTTCAGAGAGTTAGTCCATGGGTGAGGGCAGGTTAGGAGGAGGCATGCACCATGTGTGAAATAAATGTACCAGAGGCATAGGAAGATGGGTTCTGTGAGTGCAGGGGGGCAGGTTCCACAAGGGCCTGGGCAGAGCCCAGGAGACAGCGGCTTCGTGGAAGCACCAACCAATGCAAAAGTAGAGGGAGCAGGGGAATTGGTTCCTGGGCAATTGAGGTGTGCTCTGCGGAGAGCGCCTCCCTTCCAGGTCTGGTGTCAAGAGAGCCCTCAACATCCTGCAGTCGTTAGAACAGCATAGTGTGTGTGTGTGTGTGTGTGTGTGTGTGTGTGTGTGTGTGTGTGTGTTGGGGCAGGGGGGTCTGGATAGGTAGGGTAGAGTAGAGGGGCCCCAGGTTTTGGCAAATCCAGGGTGAGAATTTCTGGAGCTAGAGGCAGAGCAGGGCAGGCCAGGGTGCTTGGTGTGATGGCTTCTGCATTTGCTGAGGTCTAGACTTACTCCCTCCCAGCTGTCAACACGTTGGTGATATCTATCACATGTGGGAAGGAGAACTTTGAGGGCAGAGTGCCTTTCACTAGGATTTAGGGGAACAGGAAGACATGGGCATGGCAGTGGGCAACCTGGATGCCCCCAGGGGCTATCAGCTAGCTCCACCTATTTCCAGTGGAGCCTGGAGCTGTCCTTCTAGGGTCTTCCTGTTCCCTGTAACTCAACCTGGGTAGAAGCCCCAGAGGAGAACAGGCTTGCACTGGGTGGAGTGGGTGGCTCTTTTCTTCGGCAACTGTGACAGTTACTTATTACCTAACCATCAGTCCAGTGTGTTTGGCAAAGTCCTGGGTGCGTATTTGCAGAGCACTTCCTTCCGGCAGGTGGTGGCACGGATTGCAAGAGGCCTGTGGTCCAGTGGGGAACCTGACCCAGGGGAAGCATCTTTCAGCTCATTTTTACTAGAACAGACACAGGCCGGAGATTTCTGCTTGATTAGAACAGACACAATGACTTCTGGGCACATGAGACCTGGGGGATGAGATCATCAGTGGTGTGTTTCTCCAGATTTAGCAGCTTGGTGAGCTTGCAGTAAAAGGAGGGAAACTGAATTAACTTGAGTCAGTGACTGGTTATCACCCACAGATAGCAATAACACAATACTTCTTTTAAAATATTTTATTTATTATTTTTATTTTATGTATATGAGTGTATTGCCTACATGTATGTAAGTGCACCTGTGTCATGCAATGCCTGAGGAGGTCAGAAGATGGCGTAGGAGCCCCTGGAACTACAGTTACAGACAGTTGTTACCTACCATGTGGTACTGGGGAACAAACCCTGGTCCTCTGCAAGAGCAGTCAGTGCTCTTAACCGCTGAGCCATCTCTTCGGCCTTCAAACACTTTTTCTGTATTGAACACTGTTTTAAGCATTGTTCTAAGGCATCAAAGATGGGTTCTAAATACACATTATTTAATTTAAAATTGTGAGAAGGCTGGGCATGGTGGCGCAAGCCTTTAATCCTAGCACTTGGGAGGTAGAGGCAGGCAGATCTTTGTGAGTTCAAGGCCAGCCTGGTCTACAGAGTGAGTTCCAGGGCAGCTGGGGCTACAGGGAGACCCTGTCTTGAAAAGATAAAAAAAAAAAAAATCAGTTTTACAGATAAAGAATTAAATCACAGTATCAAAGAGGTGACAGCACTTGGCTTAGGTCACCTAGCTTCTGGGGCCAGGGTAGTGTTCTGCCTTTGTGAAGAAGAGGGAACATGTGCCACACTTTTCTGAACAAAAAAACTCACTGACATCATAGGTTTAGCAAATTTCGGGGTGGTGGCCCAGCATCGCCACCCATCCAGCAAAACATCCCAAGCGCTGAACACACTTCTGTGTCTTGCCTTCGTTTTTTAGCACGTGGCATAACCAGTGGTTACTACACTGACCTCCCAGCACCAGGGAAGGGGAATTTATACTGGGCAAGCTCTGTTTAATGAGCAGAGGACAGATGAACAAATTTAAAAATCTCTTGATCAAAACCAAATTGCTAAACATGTACAGGAATACACTTCTCTGAGGCTTTGGCTTCCCGAGGGCCAGGAAGAGGACTAGGTGGCTAAAGGTGCTTGCTTCCAAGCCCAATGGCCTAAGTTTGATCCCTGGAACCCACATGGTAGAAGGGGTATGCGACTCCTACTGGTTGCCCTTAGGCCTCCACACGGGTGCTATGGCATGCACAGCCCCAAGAAATAAACAAAAAATTTTAAATAAGAAAGTTTGGGGGGCTGTAGAGATGGTTTGCCTCTTGCATAGGTCTTGGGTTTGGTTGCCGGTACTCATGTGGTGGCTAACAACCATCCGTAATTCCAATTCCAGATGATCCAAGGCCTCCCTGGGCACTGTATGCATGGTGTACTTACTTATAAACACACACACACACACACACACACACACACACAGACACACACACACACACACACACATGCACACACACACACACACAATTTAAATGGGAAATTTTGGCTACTTTGGAAAACCATCCCAGAGATGCTTGGTTTGGAAAGTTGGCCCCACCAGAGGGCTTTGCTGTGATGTCACTAGGGTCGCTGTGGCATTGGGGAAGTAAGGACAGAATTGGGAAGTAAGGACAGAGTCCTGTCTTTGTTTCACTGACAAGACTCCAGAAAATGGTGGTGCCCATGTGATACTGTTCTTTCTTCTACTGGTCTAAGACTGAAATTCCCCAAATGCTTGAGGCCTGGAAGTGCTGGGCCCTGGCATCTTGCCCCCTTCACACAAAGCAGATATTGTTGTCGAAATCGATGGACAGTTCTGTGATGACCACCCCCCCCCCCCCCCCCCCCCGCCTTGCTGGGCATGCACTGGGAGAAGAAACTTTCTCCATGAGAATGGACTTCCAGTAGAAAACTTTGCCCAGAGATAAGAACAAGGTAGGGCAGAGCAAGTGACTTCCTGGGAAGCCTGCTGGTGTCACTGAGATGTGGCAATATGCCCATGCAGGCCTCATGCTCGTGTCCTTGTCCCCACCCTCGCCATCAGTCATCAGCTCTCACCCAGGCCTCTCTCCCACTGCCCACGCCTTCCCCTTGATTTATTTCAAACAGTGGCCTATCTGGTCTATGCCATTATGTCAGAAATTCTGAAATCAGTGGTCTACAAGTTTAGCCTTACTATCATTTTGAGTCAAGTTCTCACTCTGTAGCCTAGATTCGCCTAGATCTTACGGGCATCTTCCTGCCTCAGCCTCCTAAATGCTGGGATTATAGACCTTAAATCAAGTACTTATATTTCTTTTTTTTTCTTTTTCTTTTTGGGATAGGGTCTTCCTGTAGCCCCAGCTGGCCTGGAACTCACTATGGTAGACAAGGTTTTGAACTCACAGAGATCTGCCTGCCTCTGCCTCCCAAGTACTGGGATTAAAGGCGTGCATCATCAAGACCAGCAGTACTTATATTTCTTATGAATAACATTTCCCTGGGTTCCTTTCCTAAGAAATTGACACTGAGCAGATTCAGGAAGATTGCTTCAAGTTTAAGGCCAGCATGGGCTGTGCCTGGACTGCATAGTGAGACCCTATCTCAAAACACACACACACACACACACACACACACACACACATTAAAACATGACACAAAGTGGTCACAATGATAAATTTTATGTTTCATGCTTTGGGGGGTTGTTAGGAAGGTTGAAACAGGGTCTCCCTCTGCCATCCAGGCTGGCTTGGAACTGTTAAACAGTCTTCCTGCTTCAGGCTCCCAAGTGCTGGGATTTACAGGCATGAGCTGCCATGTGTTTTTCCATGATAAAGCATGAATAGTAAGGGCTAGAGACATAGCTCAGCAATTAAGGGCACAGATTGCTCTTCTAGAAGACACAAACACCCATATTGGGCAGCTCACAACTACCTGTAACTCCAGGTCCAGGGGATCTGACACCCTCTTTTCACCTCTGTGGGCACTGCACACACACACACACACACACACACTCACACAAAATCAATCAATCAATCAATAAATAGACTATAACAAATGCTCATAGGTTGAGGATTTGTGAGACATGATTATCTTTCATGTCCCTTGCAATATTTATTTTACTCTGAAATTTTTTCAAATTAAAAAGATTTTACTTAAGAAAACTGATGATGGATGGCTTAGTGGATAAAGGCACTGGCCAAAATGTAGGCCTCATGGCCCTGGGACCCACGCAAAGGCGGAAGGAGAGAACTGAGGTGTCTTCTGGCTTCCATATGTGTGCTATGACACATGTGCCACTGCCCCCTTAATTATTTTTCAAAGAAGGGGCTGAAGAGATGGCTCAGCAGTTAAGAGTATTGGCTCCTCTTGCAGGGGACTCAGATGCAGTGCCCAGAATCCACATGGCAGCTAACAACTGTCCATAAGTCCTCTTGTGTCAGTGGGCACTGCACACACAGGTGCACTTAAATACATCCAGGTTAGCCAGTTGTGGTGGTGTACGCCTTTAATCCCAGCACTCAGGAGGCAGAGGCAGGCAGATCTCTGTGAGTTCAAGGCCAGCCTGGTCTACAGAGTGAGTTCCAGGACAGCTGGGACTACATGGAGACCCTGTCTCAAAAATACCGTAAAAAAAAAACAACCCAAAAAATACATCCAGGTAAACTACTCATACACATTAAATTAAATTTAAAGAAAGCAGGAGCGAGTTCTGTTTTTTTTTTTTTTTTGTTGTTGTTGTTTTTGAGGAAGGGTCTCTCTATAGCTCCAGATGGCCTGAAACTCACTCTGTAGACCAGGCTGGCCTTGAACTCACAGAGATCTGCCTGTCTCTGTTTTGTTTTGTTTTTTAAGAAAGGAAAAACAGCCACACTAATTCATACTATAGTTTGGATATGAAACCTTCCTTGCAGGCCAGTGTGTTAAAGGCTTCGTCCTCAGCATGATGTGCTGTTGAAAGCTGGGTCCTTCTAGAAGGTCTTTAGGTCACTGGGGTGTGCTCTTGAAGGGGATAGTGGACCACAGCCTGCCCCTCTTACTGTCCTTCTTCCTGCTTCTTAGCCATGAAGTTGCTCCTGCTGTCACAGGCTGTCTTGACACATGCTCAGATGCAGTTAGGATGACCTGTCACAGACTTCAAAACCATGAGCTAAAATAAACCTTTTCTCTTCAAAGCTGATTATCTCAGGTATTTACTACAGTAGTGGAAAGCTAACTATAACACTACGATTAATGAGACTACAGACTATACTTGGATTTATCATATTTAAAAAATTTCATGTATCTCTGTGTATGAGGGGCATGCATGTATGTACACATGTCTGCACATGTGGGTGCATGTGTGTGCATGCTTGTCAAGGTCCAAGGCTGACACTAAGTCTTCCTGGGTGGCTGTCCACCTTATTCATTGGGGCAGGGTCTGGAAACTGAACCCAAATCCGGCTGATAGGGCTAGCTTAGCTGGATAGTGTGCTCCAGGGATCTCCCTTCATTGCCTTCTGGGCACTGGAATTACAGGCAAGATGCCACGCCCTCTTGGCTTTCTACATGGGTGCTGGGGATCTGGACTCTGATTCTCATGACTGTGTTTTATCCACGGAACCATCTCCCAGCCCCCCAGTTTTTATACCAATGCTGTTTTTTCTGTTCTAGGATCAAATCCAAGATACCATATTGCATTTAGTTGTCACGTCTCCTCTGAGCTGTGAAAAGTTTCTTATTTTTCATGACCTTGACATTTTACTGCATGTCCTTTAATTTTGGTTGTCAGAAGTTTTCTCATGTTTAGACCACAGTTATAGATTTTTTTGGGAGGAGCACTGTAGGAGTAAAATGCATTTTCCTTTGTACTGCACTAGGAGGTCTGTGATGCCAACGAGACATCAAATGGAGGCTGGGTGTGGTTAGCTTTGACTCCATGTCTAAGGTGGTCAGCCAACTTTCTCCATAGTGAAGCTACTATTTTTTTCTTTTCTATATTCTACTTTTGGGAAGTGAGTTACTAAGTCCAACTCACTCTCAAAGTCAAGAAAATGAAGCTCAAGCTCTAGCTTCAGAAGAAAGAGACTCTCACAGGCCTTTAGTTCCAGCACTTGGGAGGCAGAGGTATGTGGATCTCTGTGAATTCAAGGCCAGCCTGGTCTATACCATCTGGGGCTACAGGGACACCCTGTCTCAAAAAGACCAAGAGAAGAAGAAGGAGGAGGAAGAGGAGGAGGAGGAGGAGGAGGAGGAGGAGGAGGAGCTATTTTATTTTTTATTTATTTTTAATATTTTTTATTTGTTCTTAGAAATTTTCATACATGTATGCAATGTATTTTGGTTACATGCAACCTGCCTCCCTTTGGCTCCTGTTGATCCTCCCAACATGTCTTACTCCCAGCTTCATGATCTGTTTTAAAGAAAATTATTTACTTTTATTTTATGTTTATGAGGTTTTGTTTGTTTGTTTGTTTGTTTTTTGGTCTTTTTGAGACAAGGTCTCCCTGCAGTCCCAGCTGTCTTGGAACTCCCTATGTAAACTAGGCTGGCCTTGAACTCACAGAGATCTGCCTGCCTCTGCCTCAAGATTGCTGGGATTAAAGGTGTACACCACCATGCCTGGCATGTGTATGAGGTTAAAAAAAATTTTTTTTATTTATTATTTTCTTATGTGTATGAGTATACTGTCTGCATATAGGTTTGTGCACCCATGTCATGCAATGCCGCGGAGGTAAGAGGGTGTTGGATTCCCCTGGAACTAGAGTTAGAGACTGTTCTTAGCTACCATGTGGGTGCTGGGAATCAAACACCGGTCCTCTGCAAGAGCAGTCAGTGCTCTTAACTGCTGAGCCATCTCTCCAGCCCGTGTATGAGTTTTTAACCTGCATATATGTGCAATGCCCATGGAGGGGAGAAGAGGACATTGGATGCCCTGGAACTGGAGTCATGGACAGTTGATAGCTGCCATGTGGGTGCTGGGACCAGAACCCAGGTCCTCTGTAAGAACAGTTGGCACTCTTAATGACTGAACCATCTCTCCAGCCCTTAAAAAAATAACCCACCGAGGCATGGTGGTGTACGCCTTTAATCCCAGCACTTGGGAGGCAGAGGCAGGCAGATCTCTGTGAGTTCAAGGCCAGCCTGTTCTACATAGTGAGCTCCAGGCCATCTGGGACTAAAGGGAGACCCTGTCTCAAAAAGACCAAAAAAAACCCCCACAAAAATCCATTAAATCCAATTAGGGCTGCCCATATGCACATGGGTATGCACTGGACCACGAACAACTCACTAGGAGCCGCGCCCCAACTCTGAGTCTTTGCATTGACTGCTACCCAGTGCAAAGAGAAGCTTCTCTCATCAAGGTTGAGAATAGCACAGTGTACATGTAAACATAAATACTTAGAAGGCAGTTTGACAATATGACCATTTAGCAAAACAATAGTTGTAGGTTCCCCCTAGGGTCTATGGCCTCCCTAGCCATGAGCTTTTGATCAGATTTACAGCTATGCATTTCTCCTTGTGAAGCAGGCGTCAAATCCAATCAGAAAGTGGTTGGCTATCTTACAATAATTATGCCACTATTGCACCAGGGGGCAGGTCAGTATTGTAGCATTCAGAGTCCAGCACTGGGTAAGACCACTGAAGCCTTTTCTTCCCCATGGTTTACATGGCTCTTCTGGCGGTAGGGAGGAAGTTTCCTGGTCATTTCCACATTGATTTCTCTATGTACTGCAACCAAAGAGTGTGAAGTCTTCAGCAATGGGGTCTCACTCTCGTTATGGTGGGCAGCCATGAGCAATGACAACAGCCTGTGCTGTTTGGAGGGGTTGCTGTGGGGTCCTAATGAGGTTAGCCAACAACTCATAGGGAGGTATTCCAGGCCTGGCCCTGAGAACTTCATTTAATAATGGGAGCAGCATTGTCCAGCAATACAGGGTACTTTTGTTCAAATTCCTTTTAAAAATTATATGTTTTAATTAGCTTACAACTGAGGAGAGGATGAAGCAGAGCTGAGCAGCTTGTCTGTGTTTGGGTCTCGCAGAACTGTCATACATCACAGGAAGAAAGCTTAGAGATTGCATGCCTGTACCCATTTCCCTTGCTGCTGGGAAAAGCGAGACCTAAAGCAGTGACATATCTCACTCAACATGAGCCAGCTGGTTAGTGGGGTCAGGACCCAGGAAAAGTCTGTGCTCTCACACGTGTGTTCATGTCATCCACACAGTGCCTGAAAAGCTGCAGTTGGTACTGTGTGCTCTGCTCAGGACATGAGCACATTAAGGTGTCTGGCTTGATATAAAGAAGGAATTGATGTTTTATTTATGCATTTTTTAATTTTTGGTCGAGACAGAGTCTCCCTTTAGTCCCAGCTGTCCTGGAACTTACTATGTAGACAGGCTAGCCTTGAATTCACAGAGATCCACCTGCCTCTGCCTCTGCCTCTGCCTCTGTCTCTGCCTCTGTCTCCTGAGTTCTGGGATTAAAGGCATGCTCCACAACGCCCAGCTTCAACCCGAGCTTTGAAACTAGATAGGTTTCTACCTCTCTTTTTTTAAGATTTCTTTTTTTTTGTCTTTTCGAGACAGGGTCTCCCTGTAGCCCCAACTGTCCTGGAACTCACTCTGTAGACTAGGCTGGCCTTGAACTCACAAAGATCCACCTGCCTCTGCCTCCCGAGTGCTAGGATAAATTATTAAGCATAAGCAATGAATGTAAGTAACATTCATGTAAAACCAATTTGCAACTNCTGTCCTGGAACTCACTCTGTAGACTAGGCTGGCCTTGAACTCACAAAGATCCACCTGCCTCTGCCTCCCAAGTGCTAGGATTAAAGGTGTGCACCACCATGCCCGGCCTTAAGATTTATTTTTATTTTTATATGTATGAGTGTTTTGACTGGGTGTATGTATGTGTACCATATGCTTGCCTGGTATCATTGGGAGACCAGAAGAGGGTGTGGGATCCCCTAAACCTTGAGTTACAGAGGGTTGTGAGCCACCATGTGGGTGCTGGGAACCTAACCCAAGTCCTTTGTGAGAACAACAAGTGTTCTTAACTGCTGAACCATTTCTCCAGCTCCTAAGTAGATGGTTTCTAAGGTCCATTTCCAAACTGTAATTTCAATGTTCATTGATTGTTATAGAATATCACAAGGATGTCCAGATTAATTTGGGCTACAAAAATATCATAAACCATCATAGAATAGGACAGAGATGATATGCTGCTTTCATCGTGTGTATGTTGTGTTATCTAGTTGATTGGTAGTGGCTGATCAAGATGCACTGCCGAGAAAGCCTCTAAGTGTCAGAGGTGTAAAGTGAGAATGATTGATTAGTGATGCCTGCCATACAAAATGGTGGCAAACATGCTCAATATTGTCCATCTTCAGCTTAGATGCTCAAAACAATGGCCCCTGGAGTTTTTGGAAGTAGTGTTATTTTTCTCTGATTTTGTATGAAAATAGAAAGATCACTTGGGTGAGGCCAGGATTCCCTAGAGGAAAACACAGAATTATGTAGGCTTATAGTAAGATTTATCACCTTTCTCCTCTGATTGCCTTTTTCTTTAACAGGCAAATACAGAACATTGGTTGGTTGTTTGGTTGGTTGGTTGGTTGGTTGGTTGGTTGGTTGGTTGGTTGGCTAGTGAGAAGTGAAAACTAGACCTAGAATCTTTCTAGTTCCTCAAGACTCAAAAGATAACATGTTTTTGAGGAAAATGAGAATGTAAAATGACTTAATCATTTTCTGAATAAAATGAACCCATTTACCCAATAATTTTACATCTTGACCAACTCTGGCATGCCAGGAAGCCCCAGATAAACCATGCCGAGAACACGGATGATATTTTTGTGATAAAGCCTTCCCTTGGTCCTTGAGACAGGCAGGCAAACTCTGGTCAGTATGAATGCTTTCATGAACTTTCTGAATAAATATTTCCATTAGTTTACCCAAGTGATACGGAAGTGATTTGAGTTTGCTTCTCAGAATTCTTTTTTTGTAAATATTTAATTTTATTTGTTAATCTTCATTAAATTTTTTTTTTTTATTTTGGTCTTTTTGAGTCAGGGTCTCCCTGTAGTCCCAGCTGGCCTGGAATTCGCTATGTAGACCAGGCTGGCCTTGAACTCACAGAGATCCTCCTTCTTCTGCCTCCTGAGTGCTGGGGTCAAAGGTGCACACCACCATACCTGGCTATTATCTATTTTTTTGTGTGTGAGTGTATTGCCTGCATGTATGTAAGTACACTCATGTCATGCAATGCCTGAAGAGATCAGAAGAGGGCTTTGGTAGAACTAGAGTTACCGACAGTTGTTAACTGCGATGTGCTGAGAATTGAACCCAGGTCCTCTGCAAGAGCAGCCAGTCCTCTTAACTACTGAGCCATCTCTTCAGCCCCAGTTGTAGCACCTTCTAATAGTGCTATGGATTGGGAACCAGACCTTTAACACATGGAACTCTGGGAGGCGTTCCACATCCAAACTCCAGCAGGGCCCAACTGCGCTGTGTGCAGGGATGTCCCTTTCCTTGTCTGCTGGGAGTGTGTCATTTGGTTTGGAGGGTTGTGAAAATCGATGTCCCCTTCACTTCATGCCAGCCAGAAATATTTTGCCTGCAGGACAAACATGAGAACCCCAACCCGCTTCCCTGCACCTGGTCTTCCTCTGCCTGGCAGTGTTGGCTTTCTATTTCCCGCAGGCTTGGTCTTTCTCTGCTGTCCAGACAGTTCCTGAAAAGGCTAAGCTCACTCACGATGATCACTTCAGGACTTGAAATAGCTTTTTTAACCCCTGCCCCAGATATGACACAGTAACTTCCTCAATAGAGCCATCACTCTGAGAGGAACAGGACGTCCTTGCAGCGGAGCCAAGAAGGTCACATGACCAGACAGTTGGGGGGCCTCCTGAGATCTTGTTTCCTCTTAAGCTGTTGGCAAGGACTCCTCTATAAAAACCTCTCAAAGATAGGCACTGACGAGCCCTCGGGAACCCACTTTGTCCTAGCGCTTTAGTCTGGAGCGGTTTCTGCAGGGGAGATGGTTGGTGGGTGAATGGTGGGAATGGGTCCCGGGGAGAATTTGGGGAGCATCTCTGTTGATCACAGGGTGATAAGGCTGGCATGCATGAGCTTCCACATGTGAAGACTAGGGAATCCCATTACCATGTTGTCTCTGTCCCCATGAAACCCTTAGAGGAGGTCGTGACTTTTGGACAAGCGGCCCAATTTGCTGATTGGGGAATTCCTTGGCGTAGTCTAGAGCCAGCTGGAATGCAGAATGGGAAGCAGAGGGAAAAATCCAAGGTCAGGCAGAAAAGACAGACATACGTGAAGGATGAGTCTCAGCCCTAACGCTGCCCCAACCTCACAGACACATGGTCAGATTTTACTGGGAGGTGACCAAGTGTTACTGGGGAAATTATGACTTGGGCATCTGTACGGCATCAGGGGTTGGGGAACTGAGGAAGGTCTTCAAGAGGCCCCAAAGAAGGGGGAAATTAGCTGAGTCAGAAGCCGACCAGAGGAACCTGGGCAGGGGAACTTGGTCTGTGTGGTTCGAGGAAGCCTCTCACGGGAGAGAAGATGGACACACACACACACACACACACACACACACATATGTATATATATAATTTATTTTTATTTTATGTTTATGACAATTATGCCCAACTGTATAAGCGAACCTGTGTAATGCAGTGCCAGCAGAGGACAGAAGAGGGTGTCAAATCCCCTGGAACTGGAGTTATGATGGATGGTTGTCAGCCACTACATGAGTGCTAGGATTTGAACCCAGATCTTCTGTAAGAGGAGCCAGAGCTCTTAATTGTTGAGCTATCTCTCCAGCTCCAAATGGATTTTTTTGGGGGGGGGTCTTTTATTGAGATAGAGTCTTCCTGTAGCCCAAGCTGTCCTAGAACTCACTATGTAGACCAGGCTATCCTTGAACTCACAAAGATTCACCTGCCTCTGCCTCCTGAGTGCTGGAATCAAAGCTGTGTGCCACCATGCCCAGCATATGGATATTTTTTTTTAAATCTTGAATTTCTAGTTCTATGACAATTTATGGTATACACAGAACAATTTTACACTTATTTCATGAAATCTTCCAATAGACATGTGACATAATCGTCACCACTGGAGTTTGGGGAAAGTCTACACACTATCTTTAGGCCTGGCCATTAAAGCCTCCCCTGCAGTCTGCTATCATCACTTGACTTTCACCTGCTGGGTAGTTATTGAGATGTGGATATGGAGGACTCTAGGCCCTTAAGAGATAACAGTATCACCATCTTGAAGGAAATCAGGTACCTGAACGATTGTGTTTCTCACTCAGCTATGACAGGGGTGATAGATAAACATATACAAGATTGGGGTGGTCACAGAGTGGACATTGGCTGCCATGTTACAGGGGATGCATTTTAACTTGGATAGGGAGAGTGGAGCTCAGCATCTCCTAGTAGGGGAGAGACCTGACTGCATTTTCTTTTCATAAAATGAAAATAAACAGACGTTCTTACAGATGTGGTGAAGTAGGAGAGAGATGATTGTCAGGGAGGACTTGGGTCCCTGCTTAGCATGAAGGTTTTGAGGGGACTGATACATAAGGGGACAAAAGCAAAGCAGTCTGGCCTGGGATTTGGTTAGAATCTGTCCTTACAGAATTGATCACAGAAGCTAGGAGGGACCCATCTACTTGAGAAAGAACTTATGAAGTGAGGATGGTGGGGACCCAGGTCTGAGTCTTGGTCATTTTCTGGAGTTGAGAGATAGGAGAAGGAGGAGCTGGGGAAGGTGAGTCTGAGTTGAAGAGAGAGACCACGGAGACCCGCAAACCACAGTGGAAGAAGAGCATGGACGAGGGTAAGAGCCAGATAGTGAAGAGATTGTGCTTTCTATATTGAAGAGAGCCAGAAGTCCTTTATTTCCCCAGGACCTAGGAGACGGGAGAGTAAAGGTCATGGTTGTTCAAGAGTGAAGTAGGGACGATGCTCGGTGGTCAAAGAACAGTTTGCAGGAGTAGGCTCTCTTTGTCTGCCATGTGGGTTCCAGAGACTGAACTCAGGTTGCCAGGCTTGGTGACAGGTGCCTTCACCTGCTGAGCCATCTCTCTGGTGCCTGTGTGAATTTTTTAAAATTTATTTTTATTTATTTTAATATTTTTAAACTTTTTTTTTAAGTGGAAGTTCAGGGCCAATGACTTATATAATACATGTCAAAGTTTTGTGGGTTTTTTTTTTTTGTATCAGGCAAAGTTCTGTGCAAAATGTCAGTTAGTGATATTTACTCTTTCCAGAGCATCTAAAGTCAAGCTACAAAAATCAAACTAAGCTACCAACTATTGAATCTCTTACTTTTATCATGTTTTCAATGCCTTACTGAAGGTTTTTGAGTTTGATATCATCAAGATCATTTCTGTCCAAAGTCCAGGCAGGTCTGACTCTCATTGGTTCCTTTGGGATCTATGATCCTATCCCTGAGCAGTATCTGTGGGGAAGGAGAGGAAGAGAATAGAATGTGTTGATTGGTTGAGACCCAGGACATGTGCTTCACTAGAACCAGGAAAGGTCTTTGGGTCAAGTAAAAAAGAGAGAGAAAGAGGGGAGGGGATAGAGAGATCTCCAGGAGGGAAATCAGAGAACTGGGACCCAGTGGCATTCCTGAGAGCCAGTGTCATTACAGAAGGAGGTGGGGTCTCTGTCAGGTTCTCCAGTAATATATTTTACTGTTTCTCTACTATAACAATGTTCTGTGGATCTCAGCTTCCTGGGCAGGACCTGGAAAATCTCAAGGCTACAGCCATCTTGGCACCAGAGAGGTTAAAAGGTCGAGTTTAGTATACAGAGAGAGATAAAGGATGGGGTGGGGGTCTGGTGATTACCAGATTACATTTCCTTGTGCCCCGGGCTCAGTGCTAAGTGCTTTCCTGGATAATCTTTTTCTTTTACCTTTATAGCCTGCACCAAACTTGGTGCCATTCCTAATCTCTGTAACTCGGAGGACAAAAATTGAGGGCCCCAGAGCTTGAAGAATTTTCCCACTCAAGGATACATGCTTGTCGTTGTCAGATAAGGAACTTCATCTGATATGTAGAATTGCAGTTTCTCCCACTTTGGAGAAATTGAGGCAGCACTTGGGCAGGGCTGACTTTGAGAGAAGAACCCATCCAAAGTCCACCACACAGGGGCTTCTGTGTGGCTCTGGGCTCTGGAAACAATCTTCAATAGGCAGCAGTGCAGGACAGTGAATGGCTGTCATGGCAGGTGAAGGAAGGGCTTACCACACCCTTAAGGGAGAGATCAGAAAATGAAAACCCTAATCCTTTTCCCACTTCTTGCTCTGCTCAGACCCAGCTAAGTTTCCTGTAGAGGGAATGCTCTAGAGGCCTGAGCTGGCCCTACCTCTGAGGTGACAGCCTTTAATCCCTTCAGTGTCAACACCCCCCCCCACACACACACACCGTTTCTTTTATGTAGCCCAGGCTGGCCCGGAGCTTCCTTTGTAGCTGAGGCTGATCTTAAACTGATCCTACTTCGTCCACCTCTTGGTACTGGGATGACAGATGTGTACCACACCTGGATACTTATTTTTTTTTTCACAGCACCTGATTTCTATTATTTATGCACTTGTCTTTCTCACTCACTGGAATAGAGTTGCTAGAAGAACAGATCTTTGGGGCTGGAGAGATGGCTCAGCAGTTAAGAGCACCGGCTGCTCTTGCAGAGGACCCGGGTTTGATTCCCAGCACCTACATGGAGGCTAAGAACCATCCTTAAGTTGGGTGTGGTGAAAAAAAAAAAAGAATAGGTCTTAATTTTGTTCAGAGTCAGATCTCCAGTGCTAGAACAGGACTCAGCATATTAAGAAATTATGGAACGCATGCTTATTTTCCAGGCACTGTGCTATGTTCTATCTGTGTATTATTTCCTTGAATTCCCCACACTGTTTGCCCCCAGTGGACCCACACTTTGCTAGGAAAACGAGAGACTGAAGGTCAGAGGTGGCCTGTCCCCACTTCCAGCAGGTCCTGCCTGTAATGATCCCTAAGGACAGACCAAGCAGAGCTAATAGGCTGTGGAATTCACGAGGTCAGGTGTTCAGGGGTTCCCACCCCAGCTGCTGTTAATGGCACCATCTGATCCCAGCAGCTTCACACCTCTCTGGGTGTAAAAGGCCTTGAGGGTGCGGGACAATCACAGCTTCCAGAAATTTCTTTTCAGAAACTAGCAACGCCAAAGAAGAGCGAGCCACCCGGGGGAGAGCTGCAGTTTCGTGGGGGTTGGGGGGGAGCTGTGGAGCTTCTCTCTCCTTTCTCTCTCTCTCTCTCTCTCTCTCTCTCTCTCTCTCTCTCTCTCTTTTGGTCTTTTCGAGACAGGGTCTCCCTGTAACCCCAGCTGTCCTGGAACTTACTATGTAGACCAGGCTGGCCTTGAACTCACAAAGATCCGCCTGCCTCTGCCTCCAGAGTGCTAGGATTAAAGATGTGCGCCACCACGCCCTGGCTTCTTCCCCTTCTCTCTTCTCAGGCTCAGGGGTGAATAGAGGGTGCTTTGGCCCAACCAGACATTTCCTCAAGGAGTATCAGAGTTCAATGTCCAGCTCTTAGTCAAAGACAGACTCCTTTCTTAGGGTTTTCAGATAAACAGAGGAAACTGCACAGTGACACATCCCAAGAGCTAATAGCCTGCCTGATACATTTAAGCTTTGGGGACAGACAGTAACCTAGAATGATTCATTAGATTTCTGGGGTGACTGTTTACCATCTTGGAAAAGCTCCAACATTGGTCTGACCTGCAGGAGGGCACATCCTAGCAAATACTTACCAGTTTTGTAGTTTTCTTTCCCTGACCTGAATCAATCAATGTGTGTATGTATGTAAATTTCTTTCTTTCTTTCTCTTTCTTCTCTTTCTTCTCTTTCTTTTCTTTCTTTCTTTCTTTCTTTCTTTCTTTCTTTCTTTCTTTCTTTCTTTCTTTCTTTCTTTCTTTCTTTCTTTCTTTCTTTCTTTCTTTCTTTTCTTTCTTTCTTCCTTCCCTTCCTCCCTCCCTCCTTCCTCCCTTCCTTCCTATCATCTTTCTTTCCTTCCTTTCTCTTCTTTCTTTCCATTTTCTTCCTTGCTTTCTTCCTTTCTCTCTCTCTCTCTCTCTCTCTCTCTCTCTCTCTCTCTCTCTCTCTCTGTATGTGTGTGTATTTTTGGGTGCTGGGGACAGAATCCAGGGCCTTGAGATAGCTAGGCAGCTGTTCCCTGACTGTGCCTCACCCAGAGCTCCCTATTTATTATTTAAAATAAAGTTCTTAGGGGCTGCAGAGATAGCTCAGGGTTAAGAGCATTAACTGCTCTTGCAGAAGACCAGGGTTTGATTCCCAGAACTCACATGGCAGCTAACAACTGTCTGTAACTCCAGTTCCAGGGGATCTGACACCCTCTTCTGACCTCCACAGTGTTGCATGACATAAGTGCACCCACCTACATACAGGCAATACACTCATTCATACACATAAAATAAAAATAATAGCCAGGTGTGGTGGCACATGCCTTTAATCTTATCACTTGGGAGGCAGAGGTAGGAGGATCTCTGTGAGTTCAAGGCCAGCCTGGTCTACATAGTGAGTTCCAGGAGAGCCAGAACTAACAGTAGACCCTGTCTCAAAAAGACCAAAAATAAATAAATAAATAATAAAATATTTAAAATAAAGTTCTTAGCTCTCAAAATCCGCTGCTTTTTTGGTTACTATACAAGGCAACACCCACAACAATGGCTCAGACAGAGAGATAAAGGCCAGGCCTCTTGGGTCTTAAAATCTAGAGGCAGAATAATTTATTCAGCCCAGGGGAAGATCCACTTCCGTGCTCTTAGTGTACTGTGCTTTAGCTTCCAGATGTTTGTGGTAGGAACCCATCCAGGACTTGTTAGAATTATAAAAATGTAACCCAAGCCCCCAGGACCTCCCCCCATCTATACCACCCCGTACAACTCTTCTCCCTCTTACTTGTTCTGAGGTTTGTGCTGGGAGCGCAGACTTAGTTAGGAGGCATTTCTCTGACTTTTGTGTGGCCAAGACTGTACCTGGTGAACAATCTTAGGGGCCACCTGTTCCAAGAGGGAGGGCCCTGGAGGGCAGGCTTGTGGTCTAGGCTCCAGGGGTGGCAGGCTAGCAGGTGGAGAAGGGAACAGGCATGGCTCAGTGTGGGCCATGCCTGTTCCCTTCGGCTCCTCCTGCAGGATGTCAGCATTACTCTGTGGACTGCTGTGTGGTTTGAATGTACTTCTCAAGCCATCTGTCTTTTGTTATGATACCATCAGCTGTTTCCTCATACTTTAAGAGTCCCAACGTCATTGTTTATGCTCAGCAGCACGAAGCTCTGTGAGCCTGTGTATACAGGAGGTGGCCAAATGTTTGCAGCAAGAGGAGGAGGTGAGAGTTTGCCTACGTGGGAGCTTGGTCAACTCTTGCCTAGAACTGAGTCAAAGGTTCTCAGGTTGGGACTGGTGCTCCAGAGCCTGCATGGTCACCACGACAACCTAGAGTGACAAGCTGGAGGGGCAAAATCCGGACATTGGGTTTAGAAGGGCTCATCTATGTAAACTTGGCCTGACCCTTCTCTTCCACAGAGGAGCATTGTGAGGTTCAGAGAGGCAAGGTAACTTAACCTCTGTCACACAGCCAGAGGAAGAGCCTTGGATCTCAATCCTGTCTCCTTTTTTTTGGTCTTTTTGAGACAGGGTCTCCCTGTAGCCCCTTACTCTGTAGATCAGGCTGGCCTTGAACTCACAGAGATCCACTTGCCTCTGCCCCCTGAGTGCTAGGATTAAAGGTGTGTACCACCATGCCCGGCCTTTCAACCCTGTCTCTTAATGCTTGATAGTCATTTGATTTTGTACAAATATGTGTCTGTATTTCCATGGTCAAAAGTATAAACAATATTATGTTTTTTTGTTTTGACACAGGGTCTTACTATGTAGTCAGGCTAGTCTTTTATTTTATTTATTTATTTATTTATTTATTTATTTATTTATTTATTATTTTTTGAGATAGTCTCTCCCCTTAGTCCCAGCTGGCATGGAGCTTGTTATGTAGACTAGGCCGGCCTTGAATTCACAGATATCCGCCTGCCTCTGCTTCCCGAGTGCTGGGATTAAAGGTGTGCGCCACCACACTCAGCCTAAAACGGTTCCCAGTCACCATGTAGGTGCTGGGAATCAAACCAGGGTCCTCTGCAAGAGCAGTTGAAGAGCAGTTGGTGCTCTCAACCGCTGAGCCATCTCTCTAGCTCAGACAGGCTAGTCTTAATCAGGACTTCTGCCTTTTCAGTCTCCGAAGTGCTGGGATTACAGGTATGTAACCCTACCAGCAACTTCTGCAATATTTTTTATAAAACCTTAAAATATCTTGGGAAAAAAGAAAAAGAATACAATTTTCTCCAATGTTTGTGAAACTTCCTTAGAAGAGCTTCACAGCCTTGTGCTCCTGAGTTCAAATCCCCAAAGTCCCAAACCTGGACCTATTATACCAAGCAGTATACCAACCAGGCTGGCCTTAAACCCGTGACTCTCTTGCCTCAGCCTTCTGAGTATGGGGATTATGGGCCTGCTACCACACCTGGCCTAAGCACTGTATCCAATTCTCACACCTTGGAATTCTTAGGGATTTTTTCCTTTTTCCTTTTTTTGTTTTGAGACAGGGTCTCACTATGCAGTTTCCTGGCTGACCAGGAACTCACTCTATAGAGAAGGCTGGCCCTAAACTCATAGATATCCTCCTGCCTCTGCTTCCCAAGTGCTGAAATTAAAGACATGTGCCACCACACCTGTCAGCTTGGGACTCTTTATGGGATATATATATATATATGTGTGTGTATTAGACACACAAGAATTTTTTGCTCTGATTATATTTCTTGCACCCCTGGTTCAAGGGAATGGACAAGAGACCATTTCTGGAAGAATCTGTCTTTCATTTCTTCAGACCAACAGTTTCTCTGTGAGCACTGTGTGGGTACACAGCCAGAACACTGCCAATGTTGCCATGTTCCCAATTCTTGCATTTTGAACATGTGATTGATATGGAATAGGAAGTTTCTAACTTTCCATCCAGAAGTTCAGTTGTACAGTGGCATTGGAACTGGGAACACACATTCTCATGTAAGCAATGTTATATATGATGGGTCTGAGGCTTGGTTAATCCCTGAACCTTACTTAACTCCATATATAGTTGAAACACTGCCCATGTGGAATGAATGCCCATATGAAACACTTTTTTTTTGTACTGTCAATGGTTAAATAGAGAAACTATAAAACTAAGTAAGAAATCACTGTTTTTTTTGAGACAGGGTCTCCCTGTAACCTCAGCTGGCCTGGAACTCACTCTGTAGACCAGGCTGGCTTTGAACTCACAGAGATCTGCTTGCCTCTGCCTCCTGAGTGCTAGGATTAAGGTGTGCGCCACCACGCCTGGCTTAAAGATGGTTCTTAGCCGCCATGTGGGTGCTGGGGATCAAACCTGGGTCCTCTGCAAGAGCAGTCAAAGAGCAGTTGGTGCTCTTAACTGCTGAGCCATCTCTCCAGCCCCAGAAATCACTTTTAATGAACTTGCATACTCGTGTTGGAGTGAAGTGAAGGTGGCGAAGATTCTGAGCTTTCTAGGTGGAATCTGCAGACAGTCCAGGGGCTTTGGCCATCAGTGCTGTTCATGAATGTGGTTGATTTTGCTTTGGTATGTATGGCTCACCCACCTCTCTGAGGCTCCATTAGTTCCGTTACTGTCAGATATGACTATTGGTTGAGATTTTGCTCAGAGATGAACACACTGAAGGAAAAGAAAGACATTTTCCTCCTGAGATCACTGGGCATGCATTGGAATAGGGCAAACAGAGAAACAGCTTGCATAGACCAATGGGCATGCCCCAGGATGTGAGGGTCTCCTGGTGATTATTTCTTAAGAGCGGGCAGGGGAAGCAGAACAGAGCTGGTATACTCATGGAGAGCACAGAGCCTCACTTTCCTTGTGTCTGACATGAGCCAGGGTCATCTAGAACCAGCACATCAACATCCTCTGGCACCCTGATCACTATTGGAGTCCAGACCCAGCCAGGCACTCAGAATAATTTCATAGACATGAATCATGGCATTCTTTAAGACATCTGGCCAACTGTATACATTTTGAGAGTAAAGAAAGGAAGGGTAACTAGAGGCATTAGAGAGCATGCCAAAGGGGAAAAGTGGGGCTTGGGGCAACAGACAGGGACTTAGAAAGTTTCAAGTGAGTCATGGGCTCCTCTTGTATAAAGGGCAGTGTCGTACAGCCAGCTGTGATGTCATATACCTACAGTTCTAGCACCCAGGAGGCTGAGGCAGAAGGACTGTGAGGTCAAGACCAACCTGGGCTATGTAGAGAGACTGTCTCAACACATACATATGTATTATACATACACACATACACACACACACACACACACACACACACACACACACACACAGAGACAGCACTGTATATGAGAACAAGCTATCCTAAGCTAAGGCCAAGAAGGCCCCAGTGATAAATGGGAAAAGGAAAGAAGGAAATGGGTTAGGCAGGAGGTGCAGCTGCTTCCCTGCACTGCTCTCCAGACACTGAGCCTACCCGGGACTTAAAGCTAAAGCAAATGGAGTGGTGCCCACCTGGCAGGCCAGGTTAGGAGAAAGCAGCCATGCAAACTCAGTCCCCGTGTTCCTAATACTTGTTTTAGAAAAAAGGGAAGTTGTTGAGGATTGTTTGGAAGTTCCAGTCCACCTATCCCTTAAATGTGTCTTTGAATCACATCAGCTATTGATCAGAAACATGTAGTTTAGTTTCTGTGGCACTAATGCATTTAATAAAATCAGTTTTGTTAACAAGCCATCTTCAAGCTGGGTGTGGTACTGTATGCCTTTAATCCCAGCACTTGGGAGGCAGAAGTAGGTAGATCTCCATGAGTTCTAGGCCAGCCTGGTCTATACAGTGAGTTCCAGGCCAGCTGGGGCTGCTGGGAGACCCTACCTCAAAAAGACACACACACACACACACACACACACACACACACACACACACACACGGCCATCAGCCTACAGTAAGAGCATTATTGATGCAAGAACTTTCTTTTGTATTGTTACTCCAGGAGTAGTTGTATTTCTTCTGAACACCTGACCTTTATTTTATGGGCAATATAAACCATATAATAAACTGTGCCCCACCGTCCCCCTTCTTTTGCTTTAAATGGGAGGAAACTCACAAATTCACGGCTTCATCTTGAGCAACTGTGTAGACCTTCCCAGTGTCAGATCAGAAATTCACCTTTAAGCATCTTCATCTTCTTTTTCATTAGTTTTCTTGTTTTAGTTCCTCATTTACCTATAGTTTTTTTTTTTTTATCATACTGCATACATTTTTAAGGCATTTAAAATTATTTCGGGAATGAGGTGGTTAAAAAATAAACACAAAGGTGGTGATGTCCACTGGCTCTTGAGAATCCAGTTGGTGAGTGTACTTGGGTGGCTTCGAACAACAGGCTATTCATAAGTACAGGAAATTTGCAAGACCGAAGTTAGAAACTCTGGAAGTACCTGTACTATTTATAGTTGCATTTTTTCAACAAATTCTTGAATCAGAGTGGTGAATATGTGCCATTCTAACTGGAAAGGTAATTATCAAATTCCTTAGGAGTCCATTTGGCCAAGGAATAGAAGCACCTCTGCACTCAGGGGAGCGGTGACTCTGAGGGAGTTGTTTGCTTTTTAAGGTTAATACCTGTAGGTTCCTATTCAAAGATCAAAGCCTAAAAACTTAATCAAAACCACTGACTTTGCAAATCCACAGCCAATGTTCAGCTAGATTTGCAACCACCAAGTACTAAAGAAAGCAAAGAAAAATGGAACTGGACCCATACAAATACAGAATGTATTGAACATTCCCCCCCCATCCCCACACACACCAGTTAGCACTCAACACTTAACCCCTTTTTCATTGGCTGGGAAAAGAAACAATCTGATGTTAGAAATAGCTAGAATGGGGCAAAGGAAGGCATTTAAAAAATATTTTATTTTTTGTTTTATGTGTATGAGTGTATTGCCTGCATATATATAAGTACAGCCATGTTGTGCAGTGCCCATGGAGATCAGAAGAGGGTGTTGGATTCCCCTGGAACTGGTGTTATGGTCAGTTGTTAGCCACCTTGTGGGTGCTGAGAATCGAGCCTGGGTCCTCAGCAAGAGCAGCCAAGTGCTCTTAGCTGCTGAGCCATCTCGCCAGCCCTGGCACTTGTTTTCTAAATCTCTCTCAGTCCACATGTTGGCAGTTGATGGAGGGCTTTCTTGCCTCCCTCAGATGACGTCACCAATAGGCAAAGTTCAGCTCCCCTGGTGTCGGTTGGCAGAACTTAGAGGCCAGCAGCCTCAGCAGTTAGTGTTCCAGCCCTGGGCTTTGATGCCGGCAGCCTGCGCTCTGCTCTGCAGGTAACGCGGGCAGGGCCAGCGCACGCCTTTGGAGACTGCTGAACTAGCGGGGACTCTTTGCAGCTCTTCCCGTGGCCAGGATCCATCACTTGCCACAGCTTTGCAGCCGTCTTTGCCATTCTTCATCTTCCCAACTGGCTCAGCTTCCTGTTGCTCCTGTCTCCCATACTCGCTCAGCTCTGCATCTTTGGCACTTCCACAGTCTTTCTGTGTCTCTGTTTCTTATCTCTCTCACAGTCTTTCTGTGTCTCTGTTTCTTATCTCTCTCTCTCTCTCTCTCTCTCTCTCTCTCTCTCTCTCTCTCTCTCTCTCGTCTTTTTGAGACAGGGTCTCCCTGTATCCACAGCTGGCCTGGAACTCACTATGTAGACCAAGCTGCCCTCGAACCCACAGCGATTCCCCTGCCTCTGTCTCCCGAGTGCTGGGATTAAAGGCATGAACCACTCTGTCCTTATTATGTTTATTTTACATGTATGACTATATTGCCTTCATGTATGTAAGTGCACCTATGCTCATGGGGTCATAAGAGGGCATTAGATCCCCTTAGGCTGGAGTTATAAATGGTTATTGGTCACCATGTGGGTGCTGGGAACTGAACCCAGGTCCTCTGCAAGAGCAGTCAGTGCTCTTAACCACTGAGCTATGTCTCTATCCCTGAGTTGTCTATTCTTTATATTAAGAGTTCAGCCCACTGGACCTACGGTAGAACACCATAAGTAGGCAATAAAATCACTTGGATGGGTCTTTATTGGAACCCAGGCTACAGTAGCAGGAAGGCAGGGCGCAGGACTGAGCTGTGGACTGACCAGGATACAGGAGGAGCAGGGCTTCCATAGCCAGCCACATATGCACATGGTCTCCTGTTTGCTAACCACAAAACTTGCTTTGTCCCTGGCCTGTCATAGCTGTCATGGGTGGTGGAAGTGAGGACACATGCAAGGTGGTGGGGCATCCAGAGCAACAGTAGATGTGGTCACCTGAGGAACATCCATCACCACCAGAGTGACATCCTCTGGAGTCACTGCAGCGTGACAGGAGCAGGTGTGACTGAAGCACAGCCTCCTGACATAACAGCTGTTGACACGACACCCCCGGGAGCAGAAGCCTCAGCTTTTGCAGTGGCCACAACTGCTGTGGCTGTTTCTGCAGTGGACTTGAAGTCTGTGGGCATCTGTGGCTGGGTCAGAGTCTCCCTGAGCAGGCACAAGGCATTTAAAACAGACACTGCTGTTAAAAGGATGAGCCTCCCTGGCTGCAGAAGCAGCTCGTTGATTGACAGACTTGTGGTTGCCAGGAAGGCACAAGGGGATATTGTGGTTAGTGCTTCCCCTGATGGAACAGATCTGCCAGGCTCTGAAACCATGGAGACGGCAGTAGCAGTCCCCAATCTGGCCTCTGTCAGGCAAGCGGGATCATTACTGTTCAGGGGAGTTGTCACTGTGACTGTGAAAGATCTGACAGCTATGTAGCTGATGTTATTCTTGAACTCCTGACCCTTCTGTCTTTGATTTCTGAGTGCTGATATTACAGGTATGAGCCACCATACTCTGTTTCCAAGCCTGCTTTTTAACTTTTATTATTATTATTATCATTGTTGTTATGATTATATATATATATGAAAAGGAAGGGGAGCAACACAGAACACATGCCACAGGACAAGAGTGGGCTTGAGCAGGCATGCTGCTCAAAAGCCATACTTTCTTTCTAATTAATTAATTTTTATTTTATGTGTATGAGTATATTGCCTGCACATATGTAAGTGTACCCATTCATGCAGTGCCTGTGGAGGTCAGAAGAGGGTGTTGGATTCCCCTGGAACTGTAGTTATAGATGATTGATAACTGCTATGTGGATGCTGAGACTTGAACCTGGGTCTTCTGCAGGAGCACCCAGTGCTCTTAACTCCTGAGCCATCTCTCCAGGCCCACCTCCTCAAATAGCCTTACTTTCTTAGACAAGGGTCTCCCACTAAGTTGCTCAGGCTGGACTTGAACTTGTAACCCTCCTGCCTCAACCTCTCTAGTAGCTGGGATTATAGGCCTGCATGACAGTGCTTTAAAGGTGCTAACAGAAAAGGATTTTCAACATTCCTAGCATGGAAATATTGACAAATGTTTGAAGTGATGGCTATACCCATTACTCTGACCTGACCATTATGTATTGATTTTATTGAAATATCACACTGTGAAGCCCGGTGTGGTGGCGCACACCTTTAATCCTAGCACTTGGGAGGCAGAGGCAGGCAGATCTTTGTGAGTTCAAGGCCAGCCTGGTCTACAGAGTGAGTTCCAGGACAGCTGGGGCTACAGGGAGACCCTGTTTCGAAAAGACAAAAAAAAAACAGAAGTCTTACTTGGTTGTACAAACTCTTGTGCAACCCCAACATAGAGCTAGGCTCCAGGGGACCCCTCTGGTTAGGGTGTGAGTTTCTTGGCCTGCTTCCACCCATGGAGCTTGGAGAGGCCCCTCCAAGGACAGGAAGTGTGAGCAATGTTACTTCTGCAAAGTGATTTCTTGTCATTCCTGAAACAATATTGGCTTAACCTTGAGTAGATATGTTTTTATGTTGATGCATACAAAATAAATCTAACTTACTGAACTTGAGAGGGCTTGTTTGTTTTTTTTTTTTTTTTTTTTTTGTCTTGGAGACAGCGTCTCCCTATAGCCCCAGCTGGCCTGGAACTCACTTTGTAGACCAAGCTGGCCTTGAACTCACAGAGATCTGCCTGCCTCTGCCTCTCCAGTGCTGGGACCAAAGGTGTACACCACCGCGGCTGGCTTAAAGACGTTCTTAGCCAGCATATGGGTGTTGGGAATTGAACCCGGGTCCTCTGGAAGAGCACTCTGTGCTCTTAACTGCTGAGCCATCTCTCCAGCCCCTTGTTTGTTTCTTTGAACAAGGTCTCCCACTATAGCTCAGGCTGGCCTGGGCTCACTCTGTAGCCCAGACTGACTTCCAGCTTGGAGCAATCCTCCTGCCTCAGTCTCCTGCGTGCTACACTTACAGTGAGAGCTGCCGCAGGCAGGTTCCTGTCCTGTAGATTTGTCTTTGCTTCCCTGGAATTTTTGTTTATTTGCTTGATTTCATTTTGTGGGATAGTTGAGGCTGTTTCACCCCGTAGCCCAGGTTGGCCAGAAACTCCCAGCAATCCCCCTGCCTCTACCTCCCAGTGTGGAGGTTACAGGCACACACTACCATGTTCAGCTTGAATTCGAAGTCTCGGGTTGTTTATTTTGAAGCTTTATAGGTACATTTTATAGGCTGCTTCTATAAATTCTTCTTTGGAAATCATTTAGTTGAAAATGGTTGATAAAAATAATAATAGTGAGCCAAGCGTGGTGGCCACACCTTTAATCCCAGCACTCAGGAGGCAGAGGCAGGTGGATCTCTGTGAGTTCGAGGCCAGCCTGATCTACATAGCAAGCTCCAAGCCAGCTGGGACTAAATGGAGACCCTGTCCCAAAAAGACAAAAAAAAAAAAAAAAAGACAAAAAAATATTAATAGCATCTCAGTACAGGCTAGAACATAATTATGCCCCAAATCGCAGAGGAGGTGGGCCAGGCCGGGGAGTGCTGTTCTGACCATGTACAGCCATCAAGAGAAAGGGCAGAAGCAGCCGCTCCCCTGGGTGTCCAGGCCACCACAGCTCTGACTGCCGCCTTCTCTCGGTGTTTCCTGATGCAGACATGGCTGGGTTCTCTGTCTGAGGTGGTCCAGGTGATGGGCAGCCTACAGGGAGCAGAGCACTCCCACTCGTCTCCATCTCCGAAGGTCCCTCTCTGACTTGCTGCTCTGCTCTCCTTTCCTGTCTTCTGCCCTGCACTCTCGATTTCTTTTTTTATTTCAATTTCCCTTAATATGCAAAGTCCAAAAGAGCTTCGTTTGCCCGGCCCCATGGACCGAGCATGTTAGACAAGCAGCTCTACTCCTGAACTCTCATATTCAAGATGGGTTTCTGTATCTCTGGCTGCCCTCAAACTTGCTGTGTAGCTGAACATGACCTTGAACGTTTTAGTTTTCCCTTTTTTTTGGCATTTTTGAGGCAGGGTCTCCCTTTTAGTACCAGCTGTCCTGGAGCTCGCTCTGTAGACCAGGCTGGACTTGAACTCACAGAGATCCGCCTACCTCTACCTCCCAAGTGCTTGAATTAAAGGAGTGTGCCACCACACCTGGCTGACCTTGAACTTTTGATCCACTTGCCTCCACTTCAGTTAACGCTGGGATTACAGATGTGTGCCGCCATGCCAGGTTTACCAGGTGCTAGGATCAAACCCAGAGCCTTTTGCACTCTACCAAGTGAGCTTTAACACCGGCAGGTCTTTCAGTATTTTATTATAATGAAGTGGTCTGGTGTCTCCCACTAGCTACAGTTCCTTGAGAACCTGCAATTCCTTTGTACATCTAATTTTAACACGCAGTAGGTGATCAATAAACACTTGGGCTGCGATCTCACAGGAGTAGGCTCCAGGATTAGAACTGGGTGTGATCGTGTGAGGCTGTTGCCCACAGACAAAGATTCCATCAGAGCTCCAGGGTCGCTCTCAGAACTTTCACATCTGGAAGTGCCTGGCCTGGGGACCTACAGGGTTAAGTTGGGACAAGCTGGGCAAAAGAGACCCAAGGGCAAGAGAGGATCCTGAGGACAGAGGGAGATGAGAAGGAGTCCCCAGCAAGAAGTGTCACCATCAGCCCAGTCTCCCAGAGGGACTAGGGACCATCATTCGCTGTGCTGGGCTCTCAAGTCCCACTAGTGTCCTTCTGCAAACACTATGCACCCCGAAGAGGCGACAGGAGTCTTCGAATTCAGTAGATACTATGTCATGTTAACACGAGAACAAAAAATTAAAACGACACCAGGCACCGCACAGGCCCCCGCCCTCCGCACTCTGGAGCCGCCGAGCATGGCTCAGCCCGCGGCCTCTGTGACAGCACCGCCAGCTCCCGCCTCCTCCTGTCGCCATTCTGGAGTCTGCGCACGATGCGGGTCAGGTCTAGGCTTCGTGTCAGCGTGTCCAAAAGCACCTGGTCCTTCTGGACGCCCTCCATGAACTCCTCCAGCGACAGTTCCCCTGTCGAGTGGAGAGAAAGGGATTCACAGGAGGAGGGTGTTAGCCTCCGCGGTCCTGGGCTCCAAGGCGCATGCTTGCAAGGGGCGGGGACAGAGTCTGGTCTGGGGGCGCGGGGGAGAGTGGCCTATGGGGAAGTAGACAGAGGGATCCAGAACCCAGAGTCGGATGCAGGGATCCCCAAAGCTAGTTCTGTAGCCCAGGCAAAGGTGGATGGCAAGGTGACCAGCAGAGGGCCTCTGTCCTCTCCTGGGAAGGGATGACCTCCATGCCTGCTGACCCCTCCCCCGCGGAGCCCCCCCACCCCGCCTCGGGTCCCCTCACCATCTCCGTTGATGTCGATCTTCGCGAACACCGTATCTGTGAACTCCTCAGCGCTCATGGATGAGTCGCTCCAAGGGTTAATGGTTCGGATGGCCTGGGAGGAGTAGAGGCAGAAGTGAGGGGTCTGTTCCAGTTCTAGCCCAGCGATGGAAGTCAGGCAGTGAGAGCTTGTCGCAGCCCAAGAGGAGGAGGGTGGACGCCTTGGCGGGGGCCTCAGGCAGAGATGGGACTCAGGAGTCGGCTTCTGCAGAGCACAGTGCTCATGCCTGCAGTCCTAGCACTTGGGATGCTGAGGCAGGATTGCCTCAAGTTTGAGATCAGTGTGGGCAGTCTTACAATGGTGTCAAAAACAAATAAGAAAGAGGGCTGAGGAGATGGCTCAGCGGGTAAAAGAACCTGCCACTCAAGCATGAAGACCTGAGTTCAAACTCTCAGCACACAGACAAAGGTAATTAAGGCATGGAGTGACTGCTTCCCCTGTCCTGCCTAAGACTATCCTCTCACTCACCACTTTAGTTGACGATAGTTTTCGAGTGAGAGAGCTATAAGGTGGTATGCTAGAAAATGTAGGGTGGGGTGGACGTATTGTATCGGAAGCATCCCTTTCTGTCTACTTTAACTATTTGTGTGCCCGAAAGACAGGTTCAAACATTCTAATAGCCGAGTGTCTCCCAGCTCACGTTTCAAGGAAATATAGAAAGCGCCAGGTAGACAGGAGCCCTCACCGTCGTGTCGCCGTAGTGTGATTCACACGTAACGTCTCAGACGAATATCGTCTGGGATGTCTTATTGAACCTGGAGGGAGGACAGAGGCTAGCAAGTCCCACAGCAATGCATGGCTTGAACCCCACAATAAAAGCAGCACTTGGCGCGGATTTACATCAAGGCGCACACAAAACCAGTGACATTCACCCAACACCATCACCAATACTGGGCTCGGTTCATTTCCTTTGATCTAGCTATA
>VZQC01015416.1:883644-911692 GCA_009823505.1 Rhizomys pruinosus
GAAAAGGGGAAAAAGTAGAAAAAGTAAAAAAAAAAAAAAAAAAAAAAAAAAAAAAAAAAAAAAAAAAAAAAAAAAAAAAAAAAAAAAAAAAAAAAAGGTATAGAGCTGTGTGGGTCTGAGAGGAGGCGTGGAAACACCCGTCATCTTTTGATCGTTCTTATGGTGGAGCTCGTTCTCACTACATGGGACGACCTGAGGAAACATCTCTCCCCAGGATGCTGTGTGGGAGCTTGTCTTAATGCTGGATCCCAAGACATTGTGCTCATTCCCATTGCATGCTGTAGGTCAACAAGACACCAAGGTTTCCCAAGGATGAATTCATTCCCACTCTGTATAATATTAAAAAAAAAGATTTTTATTTTTTGTGTATGAGTGTATTGCCTGCATGTAAGTACACGCAATGCCTGCGGAGGTCAGAAGAAGGTGTTAGATTTCCCTGGAACTGGAGTTATGTACAGTTGTTTGTTGCCATGTGGGTGCTGGGAATTGAACTCAAGTCCGCTATAAGAGCAGACAGTGCTCTTAACTGCTGGGCCATCTGTTCAGCCCACACTGTATAAGATTAAGAAGGTCTTAAGGCATGGGATGGTGGGGTGGGGTGTGTCTGATATAAAAGCAGGGCCTGCTCTTGTTTGCTTGGAACCCAGCCTGGCAATTCTGGGCTGCTGTGGCCAGGGTGGGCTGTAGGGATTAGCCTGTCACTGGACTGTCAGTTATTTCCTTTTAGAGCTCCTGTGCTGGTTAGGAGAGGCAGGGGGAGAGATTGGTTGGAGGGGTGGAGTGGTTGGAGGGGTGGAGTGGAACCAATTTTATTTAACCTCCCTGAGTCTCTCACCTCTCACAGGCCCTGGATGGAGGAGCACTTAGCCAATACAGCTTCATAATCATCCATTATGTGTGAAGCACTGAGGGTAAATACTGGCTTTTGGCCTCTGCCCAAGGTTAGGCTCTAGGGAATACCTGCACTCCTACTGTTAGGTACAAACAATATTAAGTTCTCCAAAGAGAAAAGGCAGAACTCTACCGGACTGCAGTTGAAGCCTAGTTTGTTCCATTTTGGAGAGAACGGCTATCTGAAGGGCTGTCATTTAAGTTGGGAACTGTGGTCTGAGGAGGTGCTAGCCAGAAGAGGTTTGTGGGAAAGGGCATTCCAGCTGAGGGGACACATCTGCCTCACCTCCAGTGGGCATGAGTTGCAGCCTTGCACAAAGGGCAGAGGAAGACCCTAGCTAAAAATAATTTGCCCGGCCCAGAGAGAGTCCCCAGAGAAGGACCCCAGAGACAAGTCTGTGGCTCTATGCTGTGCTCCACCCCACAGGATGTACAGGCCTGGTGGTCCTCAAACTGTGGCTCCAGACCTTCCCAGCTAATTTCACCTCCCCGGAGCATGTCTCCAGTGCGGCACGGCTCCCAAGCTGGGCGCCTGCCAGTCAGTCTGGCCAGGGAAGGAACTATTTTGGGAATTTTTATGATGGAACAATATTTTTTGGGTAAACAAACGGAGAGCTGTTAAGCAAGGGACCGCTCACCCCTAGCTCCTGGTTCACCTTTCTCCATGCGAAGGTGTCACAGACGTGGCACTGTCCAGTGGGGAGAACGTCTCCGGCTGCCCACTGTCCGCAGCCCATCACTCCTCTAGGGTAAATACTCACGGCATCGAGCAGTGGGGAAGGCTGCCCCCTCCCCACTCCCTACCCCAGATTCCTTGGAAATAACACCTTTCCTGTAGCCTAGTGCAGTAGGGGGTCAGGTTCAGTCAGGCCCATTAACTCCTTAGGGTCTGAGGCTGGGCTGGACTCAGAATGCTAGCCAGAATACCAGCACTGAGAAAACCTTAGAGGACACCTGCCACTTCCTTTCTAGTATGATGGGACCAAGACCCAGGGGAGATCCACGTCCCCAAAGTCACTGAACTTATCAGTGGCAGATGAAGTTGGAATCTTAGATGAGAGGTTATGGCTCTGATTTCTTTCTTCAAGAGGAATAAGCCCAGTCCTGCTGAGCTTGCTAGCCACACACTTATATAGAACCACCAATGTGCTCAGCCCCTAGGGCCAACCCCACTGTCCACCTCACCTGCAGAGCACTAGTCTTTATCCTGGTCCAAATCTGACTCAGCAGCCTGGCTTTCCCAGGAATGAATACTTGGGCCTACCAGTGGCATTTGCCTCTGATTGGCTGCCACTGGGGGAGGCTAAGACTCCCTTGGTTCTGACCCTGCCCAAGGCTCATCTGGACAGTTCACCATTTCTCATTCTACCCTGTGTTCTCCAAGCATCACCGTGGCCCATGGGCATTGCACCACATGGTATACTTACATACATACAGGGAAAACTCATACACATAAAACAAGAATCAATAAAAATCACACATATATAAATAGCTGTCTCTTACTGAGACAGCATTGAACTCTTCTTTAAAAAAATTATTTATTTATTTTTATGTGTATGAATGTACTGTCTGCATGTAGGTTAGTGCACCCGTGTCATGCAATGCCGCGGAGGTCAGAAGAGGGTGTTGGATTCCCCTGGAACTGGAGTTCTCTTGGAGTTACAGACGGTTCTCGGCCACCATATGGGTGCTGGGGATCGAACCCGGGTCCTCTGCAAGAGCAGTTAGTGCTCTTAACCGCTAGGCCATCTCTCCAGCCCTGATAGCATTGAACTCTTACAGGCATCTTTTTTTTTTTTTTTAACTCTCATACATTAGTCTTGTGCTGTGTTATAGGGATTCATTCATTCATTCAGAGATAGGGTTTTACTGTTACCTAGGCTAGTCTCCAACTAACACATTCAAGTGTTCACCTGCTTCAGTCGCTCAAGTAGCTGGGACTACAGGCATGCACTGCACCTGGAGTGGTAGGGATTGTTCCTCCCACTTTACGGATGACGATACTACAGGCCAGAGAAGTCTGAAATAGCATTGGGCTTCTTCCAGCTCTGAGCTCCAGCCAATCAAATGTAGGAACTGAAAAAAAGGGACAAATGGAACACAGCCCCTAAGTGTGGAGACTGGTGTTGAAGTCTGTGGCTTCTGAGTGACAGAAACCCACCTTGAGGGAAGGAGACCCTAAGGAAGAAGCACAAGTCTAAAAGGGAGATTGGCTCTGTATCTGCACCTGGGAGGGCGGGCTGCAGCTGGCTTAGGAACAGCTGGCCCAGGTGCTTCCAGTTCTCTCTTTCATTTGTCTTGGCCTCATTCTTCAGACAGGCTTTCTCCACATTACTGGGTCAGGGGTTGCCTGGCAGGCCCCAGACTCACACCCTCATGGTAGAGAGCATCAGTTTTATTTTATAACTTTACAGAGAAAATTCCAGAAAATCCAATTGGCTGTGGAAGGGAGGATCCTGGGCCTGGAGATTGTGTATCACAATGAATGTGTTCTCTGCAGGGAAAGGAGCCTTGGTATCTGATGAAGACATTTCTAGAAAAATTAAAATAATAGCCCTTCTTGGCTTAGGGACTGGGAGATTGCTGGTGGCCAGTAGGCAATATGAAGAGAGAGAGTCTGCTTAGGAATAATGATGCTAATTATGACACCATTTGTTAATATAATAAGCAAATTTCATTGCTTTATAGCCTGAAAAGCCCTTTCATATATGGTATTTAATTATATTCTGACTTTGAAAGGTAGATAAAACAGGTGTTACTGACCTAGGAGAGGAGACTGAGAGGATTAATGTTGTGCTTTCACTGGTGGGTGGCAGATTGGAACTTGGATGGTGACCTATACCCCTCTGTTTTCTGAATTGAGAGAGAGAGAGAGAGAGAGAGAGAGAGAGAGAGAGAGAGAGAGAGAGAGAGAGAGAGTGAGCTGAGAGTAAAGAGCCTAGGGTCCTGAAAGCAGAGAGCGAGAGCGAGGATTAGAGAGAGGAGAGTATTGAGATGCTGAGAGAGAGAGAGAGAGAGAGAATATGCTGAGAGTAAAGAGCCTAGGGTCCTGAAAGCAGATATTATTTTTGAGGTGACAGGCACAGCTGATTTGGGGTCTTTAGCTCAGTGATCTTCCCTGCTAGGCTAAAGTGCCATGGGGCAGGGATCTTATATGATCCCCTGCCCTACCTTGGTACACAGGGCCAGGGAATGCAAGGTAAGCCACTGAGTCTTCATTAGGGGCTTGGGGACCAGAGGAGCAGGCCAAGGTTTGAGGTTGGAGAAGGAGCCCAGAGGGTAGCACACTGGGCTGGCCGAAGCTTCAGAAGACCTTTGCCAAAGGCACTGCAAGACCCACCCCCTCCCTTCCCCCACCCCCATGTTCTTTCCTCTTCTTATAGCTGGGGATAAGGGACTCTTGTTTATTTTTCTGACAGCATCTCTCAAGTCCCAGCCTGCCTGGACGTCATTATGTAGACCAGGATGTCCCGAAGATCCACCTGCCTTTGCCTCCTGAGGGCTGGACACCGTGCAGGAGTGGGATCCATGGAGAAACACTTTGGATGCAGGGAAGGGAGCCCTGCATTGAGGAATCCAGATGACCCTTGTGGCCTGCACAGTAACTCTAGGTTCCTTTAAGCCTCTTCCCATAGCAGCTAAATCTACTGAAATCCTTTCAGTAGAAGAAACCTGGGATGACCAATTCTCTGTTCCCTGGTCTTAAACAAGTCAGTTTATCTTTCCAGATCTCAGTTGTCATGTCTGTCACATGGGATGCTAATACCTCTTCTCCTAGCTCCATGGGAAGCCTCTAAGAGCTGCGGAGGTCACCAGGATTGACAAAGCACACGCATAGAATCAGCCTTGTGGGCACATCCTCAGTATGCATGCTAATCTCCCACGGTGCCATTTCCTCCTCAGGAACTTGTGAGTAGCTGGATTTACCTGCTGGTCCAGTTAATCAGAGCCAGGGTGGGCTCTGTGGCCACTCAGCATCTTCCCCAACACAATTCTCCACAACTTTTCATATGCTCAGAAAGTATGGAGTTTGTCTTGGCCATGATGGGTCAGAACTAAGGAAGCTACCCTGAAGAGCTTTCATACAGTTGTAAGTATGGAGCCTGCTGTACCCCGTTGAGCCTTAGTAAAATGCTATGCAGAGTGTTTGTAGTTTACATTTGTGATGTCTGAATGTTTTAATTCACATGAAAAACATAAACACCGAGGGGCAATAACTGGCAGGGTCTGGACTACTGTTTCAGGACACAGTGTCCTGGCTGATGATGGCAATGTTGATGGAATACACAGTTCTGCAGTTTGTGGAGGGCCCTAGCTCCAGATGGACCCACCTCATTTTTGGACGCTTCTCACTCTGCTAACTCTGTATTAACACCAGTTGGCTTTTCTCAGGGAACCCAGTTCTGGGCTGATCGGTGGCACACAAAGGATTTGGGAGAGAATAGTACAGAGTAGAGGTTAGTGGGTGTCTTGAGGAAATTTGAAAAAAGGAAGACAGTGTAGGAAAGAAATAGGACAATGTACTTGAAAACTGGGAAGCAGCTCTTTAAATGCATTACAGTTGAAACACAGTAAGACAAATTATGGTCTAAATCACTTATTCCATTCATTAAAAAAAAAAAAAAAGAGTGCTCAGTTTCCTGATTAAAGATGTCATGCATATCTGTGGAATTCTCTCTAAAACAGATCATGTATTAGGAATTATTTCAACTTTCATATGTGTTCTAGTTTGTCTTCAATTGCTGTGACAAAACTCACTGACCACTACCAACTTGGGGAGGAAAGGGTTTATTTGGCTTACATCTCCCTGGTCACAGTTCATCACTGAGGGAGACCACCATAGGAACTCAGGGCAGGAACCTGGAGGGAGGAGCTGAAGCACAGGCCATGGAGGAACGCTGCTTACTGGCTTGCTCCCCTGTCCATGCTCAACCTGCCCAGGGGTGGCACCACCCACAGTGGGCTGGGCCCTCCCACATTGCTCATCAATCAAGACAATAGTCCACAGACATGGCCACAGGCCAGTCCAATGGAGCCAATTCCCCAACTGAGGCTCCCTCAACCCAGATGTGTCAAATTGACACTAAAGCTATCCAGCACAATATGTTTGCTAAGATTATATTTTTATCTGCTCACAATGGAATAAAACTACATATAAACTGCAAGAGAACCCATAGAACCTATACATGAATTTATGGAGATTAAACCATGCACTACTGAATGATGACTGGGTCATTGAAGAAAATGTAAAAATCCTGGAATTAAATGACAATGAAAACACACTATATCCACCCCTGTGGGATATAATGAAAGCACTTCTAAGAGGGAAGTTATGCTAGTTAGTTTTAACTGTCAGCTTGACACAACCTGGGAAGAGAGTCTTAATGAAGAATTGTCTAGATCAGGTTGGCCTGTGGGCATGTCTGTGAAGGAAGGATTGTCCGGACTGTCAGTGAATATAGGAAGACGTTGCCCATTGTGGGCGACACCATTCCCGAGGCACAGGTCCGGAACAGTAGGGAAAGGGAGAGCTAGCCGAGAGCAGGCAGACGAGCAAGGGTGAGGCATTCATTCTCTCTGCTTTTGACTGTGGATGTGAAGCTGTAATCTCCCACCTTGATATCTTCCTTCCTTCCCTAAGTTGCTTTTTGTCAGAATGTTAGCAAAGCAACAGAAAAGAAAGAGGTTTCTACCTCCAACTGTCAACATTAAGAAGTTTGGGGTGGGGCCAGGGGGAGATGGCTCAGTGGTTAGGAACACTGGCTGCTCTTGCAGAGGACCCAGGTTTGATTCCAAGCACCCATATGGTGGCTAACAACTGTCTGTAACTCCATTTCCAGGGGATCTTTTTCTGACTTCCTCAGGGATTGCAGGACACAGGTGCACTTACATACATGAAGGCGATACACACATACACATAAAATTAAAAATAATAAATTATTTGCCAGGCGTGGTGGTGCACACCTTTAATCCTAGCACTTGGGAGGCAGAGGCAGGCGGATCTTTGTGAGTTCAAGGCCAGCCTGGTCTACAGAGTGAGTTCCAGGACAGCTGGGGCTACAGGGAGACCCTATCTCAAAAAAGACCCAAAAAATTATTTTGATTATAATATTATATAATATAGTCATCTTCCTTATATATATATATATATAATATAGAGACGAGAGAGAGAGAGAGAGACGGTAGGGAGCTGAGAGAGGAAGAGGGAAGAGAAAGAGGAGTGAGAGTCCCTCTATCGAAAGCCTCAGGCTAGCCTATGCGAACACATTATATAGGACAGGCTGCCTTTGAACTACAGAGATCACTTGCCTCTGCCTCCTGAATGCTGGGATTAAAATCATGTGCCACCACACCCTATTAATTAAATAAACTAAATTTAAAAAAAACACAAATTAGTGGGCCGGGGGGGGGTTGGCTCGCCTATAGGAACCAGGTCCTAGTTCTTTTGGGAGGACCCAAGTTCAGTTCCCAGCAACAGCAGGTGCCTCTCAACTGCCTATAACTACAACTGCTGATGGATCCAACGCCTCTGGCTCCCACAGGTACCTGCTATCATGTATATATACCTATCCACACACACACCACACACACCACACCCACCTACCACCATCAACACACACACACTTACCACACACACACCACAACACAAAATAAATAAAAAAAAAAAAACTTAAATTTTTTTTTGCCCTTTTTTAAATAAAATTTTATTTATGTATGTGTAGAATGTACTGTCTGCAGCAAGTTTGATGCACCCTGTCATTGCAATGCCGCGGGGAGGTCAGAGAGGGTCTCGGATTCCCCCGGGGAACTGTAGTTCTCTGGATTTGGAGTTCAGACGTGTTCTGGGCCGCCATGGGCTATAGACTAAGTCTCAAAAAACATTTTTGGGGGCTGGAGAGATAGCCTAGCAGTTAAGAGCACTGACTGCTCTGCAGAGGACCCAGGTTCGATCCCCAGCACCCACATGGCGGCTAGAACCGTCTTGAACTCCAATTCCAGGGAAACTCCAGTTCCGGGGGAATCCGAGACCCTCTCTACCTCCGCGGCATTGCATGACAGGGGTGCACAAACCTTGCATGCAGACAGTACGATCATACACATACATAAATATGAATCCTCTGCAAGAGCGGTTGGCGCTCTTAACCGCTAGGCCATCTCTCCAGCCCTTCTTTTGCCTTTTAAAGACAGGATCTCCCTGTAGCTCCAGCTGTATGGACCTCACTATGAAGACCAGGCCGGCCTTGAACTCACAGAGATCCACCTGCCTCTGCTTCCTTTGCATGCCTCTGCCTCTGCACGCTTTTGATCCCAGCACTCTGGGAGAGCAGAGAGCAAACTGGATCTACTGTGCTTAATGCTAATATGGTTCGGTTGTTGTAACAGGCTCCAGGCCAGCTAAGACCAAAAAAAAAAAAAAAAAAAAAAAAAATCAAAACAAGCCAGGTGTGATGGTCCACACCTTCAATCCCAGCCACTCAGAAGGCAGAGACAACAGATCTCTGTGAGTTTAAGGCCAAGGCCAGTTTGGTCTATATATAGAGTTCCAGGTCAGCTTATACTACAGGGAGGACAGTCTCCAAAAAAAAAAAAAAAAAAAAAGGCAAAAAATAAAACAATAAAGAAATCAGAGAGTTCTCTAATTTAATGATACACTTTAGGGCCTGGGAAAAACAAAGACAAGCCAAAGCCCAAATCAGTAGATGGAAAGAAATAATTACTATCAGCACGACAGTTAATGAAATACAAACAGAAAAAACAAAATACAAAGAATCAAGGCCTGAAGAGATGGCTCAGTTGTCAAGAGTATCTCCTTCTCTTCCAGAGGCCCAGGTCAGTTCTGAGCACCTGTGTGGGCCACTCCCAGCAACCTTAACTCCAGCTCCAGGAGACCTGATGCCTTCTTCTGGCCTCTGCAAATACCCACCCTCATGTGGCATTCACACACACATACACATTAAAATATAAACCTTTAAAAATGATAAAGAATTAAAGAAACAGTTTGTTCCTTGAATGATAAACAAGATTGGTAAACTTGTAGCCAAAGTAACTAAAAGAAAGAGAGAGAAGACCCACATTAATCAGATTAGAGATGAAAGGGGAGCCATTATAATAGACACCAATGAAATTCAGAAACCATAAGGATATACCTTAAAAACATACACTTCTAAGCGGGGCACGGTGGCACAGGCCTTTAATCCCAGCACTTGGGAGGCAGAAGCAGGTAGATCTCTAGGAGTTCAAGGCCAGCCTGGTCTACATAGTGAGCTCCAGGCCAGCTGGGACTAAAGGGAGACCCTGTCTCAAAAAGAAAACAAATAAACAAACCATCAAAAAGAACCCCATACACTTCTTAAATTGGAAAATCTAAAAGAATTGGATGAATTTCTAAATACATATGACTATACTCTGGTTTCTCTTCAGATCGTGTAAATCTTTCGCCTTTTACTAATTACATATGACTTATAAAACTGAAACTAAGATGAAATAAATAATTTAAGCAGATCTACAACAATCGATGAGATTGAAACAGTAATAATAATAATAATAATAATAATAGTTTAAAAAGTCTCTCAACTAAAGAAAGTCCAGGCCCAGGTGGATTCACCAGTGACTTTTACCAGACCTTCAAAGAAAAGCTAACATCAACACTTCTCAAACTGTTCCATAAAACAGGAAAGGCAGAAAGACTACCAAACTCTTTTTATGAAGCCAGTATTAGTTTGATATCAAAACCAGATAAAGATAAAACGACAAAAAAGAAAATTTCAGATTAATTTCCCTGACGAACACAAATGAAAAAATTCTCAACAAGATAGTTACAAAGCAAATATAGGAACACATTAAAAACATCGTTGACCTGGGCATGGTGGTGCATACTTTTAATTTTAGCACTTGGGAGGTAGAAGCAGGTGGATCTTTGTGAGTTTCAGTCAGCCTGATTACATAGAGAGTTCCAGGCTAGCTGGGGCTACAGGGAGGCCCTATCTAAAAAAAAAAAAAAAAAACCGAACAAAACCAAAACCAAAACAAAACAAAACAAAACAAAAAACAAAATATTGTGCTGGATAGTTTTAGCTGCCAACTTAACATACCTGGGTAGAGGGAACATTGGACTGGCCTGTGGCCATGTCTATGGGGCATTTTCTTGATTGTTGAGTGATATGGAAGGGCCACCCCTGGAAAGGTGGTCTTGTATTGGTATAAGAAAAGCAGGCTGAGCACAGGCCTGGGGTGCAAGCCACTAAGCAGCGTTGCTCTATCGTCTATGCTCCAGGTTCCTGCCCTGGGTTCCTGCTTTGGCTCTCCTCAGTAATGAACCATTACTGGGAGATGTAAGATAAAATAAACTGTTTCCTCCCCAAGTTGGTTTTGGTCAGTGTTTTTGATTTTTTTTTTTCAATTTTTGTTGAAGCTTTGTGCATTTCATACAAAATTTCCAATAAAATCTAGACCTGTGTCCCCCTTCTTTGACCCCCCCACCAGAGCTCATGCATTCTCCCAAACATGTTTTTCATCTTTTTCTCAGTCTCTTAAAAATTTTGGATGCAGTAGTTTACTGTTTCAAGCAGAAGTTCACCATTTCAGTCAGTTCTTTGACCCAGTCTTTTTGTTGTTGTTGTTCTTGTTCCTTCCAATTTGCATTACTCTAAAATATGCATCTATGCATGTCACATATATCTTTTAGCATCTTCGGTTTCTGATTTCTTGGTCAGTGTTTTTATCACAGCAACTGAAAGCAAACTAGAACAAATATTGACCATAATCAACTTGGCTTTATTCCAGAGATGCAGGGCTGATTCAACATATTCAAATAGATACATGTAATACACTATATAAATTGATTCAAAGACAAAAATCACATGATCATCTCAGTAAATTCAGCAAAGACTTTTGAGAAAATCCAGCTTCCCTTTATGATCAAAGTTCTGGAAAAACATGGAATAGAAAGAACATATCACAACATAACAAAGCCATGCGCAACAAACCCAAATCCAGCACCCAATGAGAAAAAGCTCAAAGAATTTCCACTAAAAATCAAGAACAAGGCAAGGTTGTGTGGTTTTTCCACTCTTACACAACATATTATTGGAAATCTTAGCTGGAATAAGAAGAAGCAAAAGGAATACAAATAGGAAAGGAAGAAGTCAGTTTCTTTATTTGCAGATGATATGTTCTATGCATTAGAGACCCCAAAGATCACACCATACAACTTTTAGAGTGGTAAACACTTTCAGCAAAGTGGTAGGATATAGAATCAACACCGACACGGAAAAAATCACTGGCTTTCCTATCAGGAACAAATCCCACTCACAGTCCACACACCCCCACCTCCTGCCCCACCACACACACACACACACACACACACACACACACACACACCTTGGGAATGGGTTGACCCGGCCTGGACACCTAGCAGAGGCCTGGACTCTCACAGTTGTGCCTACCTCCAGGGCAGAAGGCAGAGGTCTGTCCCTCGTTCCACACAAGCCTGTTCTTGAACTTCTGGAGCGCCTGCCTGGGCCATCACTCTGGAATGTGGCTTTAGAATCAGGCAGATCTGAATTTTTAGAAGCTATAGGTATTTAACTGAAGAACTACAAGCCTCCAGGCGTCCTGGATGTGGTGCTTTTTAGCTCTCTTGGCTTTAAGTTTTCCAGTGTGCCTCCACCTCTGTAAGCAACATGCCAAGACAGCTGTATTTGGTATTCAGGGAAGACTGGCTTCGAAATCCCCAAGGATACCAATATCTGAGGATGAGCAGCTCCTTTACAACCTCTGCACACCTTCTTGTATACTTTGTTTAACTTCGTATCTCACTATGTAGTCCAGGCTGACCTCCAGCTTGAGGTCTTCCTGCCTTAGCCTCCTGAGTACTGGGATTATAGGTATGTGTCACCAGGCCTGTCACCCCATATACTCTAAGATATCTCTAGATGACTTATATGAACACCATAAAAATCCTGTGTAAATAGTTGCTATATTGTATTGTCTAGGAAATAATGACAAGAAGAAAGTCTGTATATGTTTAGTATAAATGCAAAAAAATTTTTTTCATTTTTTAAAAAATTTTATTTATTTTTGTATGTGTATGAATGTACTGTCTGCATGTAGGTCTGTGCACCCATGTCGTGCAATGCCATGGAGGTCAGAAGAGGGTCTCAGATTCCCCTGGAACTGGAGTTCTCCTGGAATTGGAGTTACAGACAGTTCTTAGCCGCCATGTGGGTGCTGGGGATCGAACCTGGGTCCTCTGCAAGAGCAGTCAGTGCTCTTAACTGCTAGGCTATCTCTCCAGCCCCCAAAAAATGTTTTTTTGAGACTTAGTCTATAGCCCAGGATGGCCTGGAACTTGTGGTGTAACCAAGGAACTTTGAACTTCTGATTCTCCTGCTTCTACCTCTCATCTGCTGGAATTACAGGTATGCACTACCCTGCCTGGTTTATATGATGCTGGAGATCCAACCCAGGGCTTCATGCTTCTGCTAACTGAGCTATGCTTCCAGTCAGCCAGCCCCCAGATTTTATATCTGTGTCTATATCTATGTCTGTGTCTATATCTATTTATCTATCTATCTATCTATCTATCTATCTATCTATCTATCTATCTACCTACCTATCTATTTATCTATCTGGTCTGCAATTTGTTGAATTCCAGGAATGTGGAGGGCTGGATGGGCTGCTGTGGTGATGGAACAGCGGGGGACAGTGTCTACTGTCTTGTTGCTCTGATGAAGTTCATCATCTCTAAGCAGGGCTTGGTGGCGCAGGCCTTTAATCCTAGCACTTGGGAGGCAGAGGCAGGCAGATCTTTGTGAGTTTAAGGCCAGCCTGGTCTACAGAGTGAGTTCCAGGACAGCTGGGGTTACAGGGAGACCCTGTCTCGAAAAGAAAAAAAACAAAAGTTCATCATCTCATTTGTAGACACAGAGATGCACAACCCAGAACCCCCTTTAAATACTAACTTGCTGCTTAGCTTTGGAGAGTGTGATCAGCAGACAGCTTCTAGCTCACTTGGTTTCACTTCAGCTACATAGAGCCTTGCCAGTCTTTCTGGGGCATCCTACTTCCAGAGACTGAGCAAAGGAGGCTTTAAAGGACAGGCTATTTGAGGACAACCCTGGATGCTTTGACAGTATTCCAGGGCTAGGTTGGGGGAGGTTTGGTTGGGTCTGCATCACGGTTCGACTTCTCCCTGTGCCTAACCTGCTTCTCTCCCCTTCTTTCACGGTTATCAATCTCAGGAAACGCTCTCACCCTGCCCTCTCCTCTCTTTTCACCAGGAATGATCTTTGTCCCTTTCCCAATTATTCAAAGTACTAATAATGCGTGTCAAATTAACTAAAGAGGACTACATTGCCTCAAATTCCCTGTTTGGTTCTAAGATATGGTAAGTGATGAGAGAAGTTTGTGCAGATTTGGCAAATGAATGAAGCGACATTGTTAGTCTGCGGGGTCAGCCTTGCGCCAGGCACCGCTGTGGCTCACACAGCAGCAGTGATATGCATGTCGCTCACCTTGCTGCCACACTGCCCCTGGGTCCTCCAGCTCCTCCAGCAACTCTCTGTGTCCTGGGCCACATGCATGGCCAGTTCCACAATGGGGCCCCAGTTCATCTGGAAGGTCTCCCACATGGAGGCTGGAAGTAGACAGAGATGCAGACTCATTTTCTCTTGTGCACTTTAAGCTTTCCTTCCTCTTCTTCAATTTCATCTTTTTCTTTCCAGCCACCAGTTCTGCTGATCTGAGGCCCAACACCAGAAAGAGGTAGTCATCCCATAGACCGTTTAACCAGGTCCCTTAACCACAAGAAATCCAATTGCTATAGTAGTCTTCTTTCCTGAATTCTGATGCGGTCAGCCATTATTTCAGCCCCTCCAATGATAACGTTTCATCATCTCTCAATGATACTTGGCTTCTTACTTTGTAAGGCTGGGCAGCAGCATCAGCACCCGTACGTACCCCGCCCCACTCTGCCCATCTCTCACATCTTTGATCAGCTATTTATTTTTACGTGGTCAAGTATGGTAACATTATGCACAGTCCTAAAAGCACAGTGAAAATTTCCCCCTCTTGTCTTGATCCATCAAACAACATTTGAACCAGTGAATTATGTGTGAGGAAATGGACATGAGACTGGTGATAGACCATGATTGTGTTTCCTTCCTTATATGTGAAAGCAGATACCTCTGTCACTTGAAGGATAATCTCCTTAGCCTTAGGACCAAGGAGATCTCATTGTTTTATGTACCACCATTAAGTAAAACACAGGTTTTCTCTAACATTGCTTCATTTTGGATCATGATTTTCATGTTTAATGATTTGTTTTTCAAAGAGTTTTTGATCATTTTCTTTTTTATTTTCTTTAAGCAAAGAAAATTAGGTCTTTGCCGTCATCTCCCAGTTACCACCAAGCTTCTTATTCATTTTAAGTGTTATGTGTAGCTTGGAACCATTCAGTTCTAGGGGACATTTTCCTCAGGAGTCATCGGCCCATTACCGAACATGAATTTCTTCTGAGGCTCACTAACCTGCTGTCACCCTGGGACTTCCTTTCATTAGATTCTTGGGCTAATTCCAATTTTTTCTTGTATTTTCTTGTGTTCTTTATGCATCCTTGAAGTTAACTCCAGTTTTTCTGTAGTGCATTCTTTTTGAAAGATATATATATATATTATTTTATTTAAAAAAATTTTAAATTTATTATTATTATTATTGTGTATGAGTGTACTGTCTGTATGCAGGTTGATGCACCTGTGTCGTGCAATGCCGCAGACGTCAGAAGAGGGTGTCGGATTCCCCTGGAACTGGAGTTAAGGACGGTTCTTAGCCGCCATGTGGGTGCTGGGGATCGAACCCAGGTCTTCTGCAAGAGCAGTCAGCGCTCTTAACCGCTAGGCCATCTCTCCAGCCCCTATTTTATTTTATTTTTTTGAGACGGAGTTTCCCTTTAGTCCCAGCTGGTATGGAGCTCACTCTGTAGACCAGGCTGGCCTTGAATTCACAGAGATCCACATGCCTCTGCCTCCTGAGTGCTGGGATTAAAGGCATGTGCCACCACGCCCGGCTTTACGAGAAAAGCCTTTTTAATTTAAAATATTTTATTATTTTTATTTTATGTGTATGAGTGTACTGCTTGCATGTGTGTAGGTATACCTGTGTCCTGCAATGCTCGAGGAAGTCAGATGAGGGTGTCAGAACCCCTGGAACTGGAGTTATGGACCGTTATTAGCTGACATGTGGGTGCTGGGAATTGAACCTGGCTCCTCTGCAAGAGTGGCCAGTGCTCTTAACTGCTGACCCATTATCTTTCCAGCCCCAAGACTTATATTATTTTTAATTAGGTATATGTGTGTATGTGTCTGTGTGGGGCATGTGCACGTGAGTAGAGGTATATTCAGAGGCCAGAAGATGGTGTCCGATTTCCTGGAACTATAGTTCCAGGTAGTTGTGAGCTGCCCAGTGTGGGTGCTGGGAACTGAACTTGGGTTCTCTGGAGGAGTAGAACACACTTTTTTTTTTTTCCTTTTCGAGACAGGGTCTCCCTGTAGCTCCAGCTGTCCTGGAACTCACTACATAGACCACGCTGGCCTTGGACTGACAAAGATCTGCCGCCTCTGCCTCCCATGTGCTGGGACTAAAGGCATGCACCACCATGCCCTACTGAAAGGGTTATTCTTGACAACATTTGTAGAGTGCCTGGGCTTGAGGTGCTGAGAAAATTTGTTTTTTTTTTTTTTCTTCATTAATTAAAGTACTGTTTTGATGCTATTACCTGTGGAATAAATTCAAGGATGGCAAGACCCTCCATATCTGAGTCCCAATTGACTTTTCAGATTGTTTTCTGTTCTCTTTGTGTGCTTTGAGCTTTGTTCAACTCTTCACCCAGCACCCTGTGTCTTCCAGTCCTCAGTCCTTGACTCTGGCTGTTCCTTCTTCTTGGAAAACCTTTCCTACAAAGCCAGTGTCTCTAAACTTTGTTACCCTCCCCAAGTGCGCCTCAGCTCAAGCAATCCCCAGCTCTTCTGCCTTGTACCCTCTCCACTGAGTATTACAGTTGTACCCACACATCTGGCAAACTGCCAGTGGATGGAGCAACTGCTTTCAATGCTTCCTGCAGCTGAGGAAGCCACAGTGTTGAATGACTCTCATTTTCTGCAGGCTGGGCAGAATCCAGGATGCCTCTAGGCAACATTTTCAGAAAGTCAGAAAGCTCTGGCTTTCTTCTCTTTTACCAATGCAGCATTTTTCCTCCATAACAGGGCTTCACTCTGAGTAAGGCCTACTTTACTTTAGGAAAGCTGGGTACCAGATGAGATCTTTGGCCACTGGAAAAATGTTCCACCATTAAATATCTTTCTCTTGCTGAACATGGTAGCACACGCCTTTAATCTCAGCATTTGGGAAGCAGAGGCAGACGGATCTCTGTCAGGTCAAGGCCAGCCTGGTCTACATAGCAAGTTCCAGAATACCTGGGGCTGCAGGGAGAGAGACCCTGTCTCAAAAAGACCAAATAAACAAACAAATAAATCTCTCAGTAGGACTTAGGTAAGGCATCAGATGCGCATACCTAGGGGAGGGGCATCATACTACAGATGACTTTCTAGTAGCACTAGCACTCATTCACTCATTCATTCATTTATTCATTCATTCACCTATATGCTTATTCACCCACCTAGTCAATGATTCTATAAATTCATTCAATGTCTCTGGGTATGCCAGGCATCATGAAAAGCTTAGAAGTAGAAGGAGGAAAGACAATCCCTGCCTACCAGGAAATCATGGCCAGCCTAGAGTGCTTGTCAGTGGAGACTGGGTGTGTGGATTGGAGTGGTATAGGAGGAGACTCTGAGGTCTTGGGAACCTGGGTAGAATAAGGGCCACAGAGTACTGAGGTGACAATTTCTTCTGCCTCACAGGTTAGACTGGCACAATGGAGCCTGGTCATCCCCTAGGCTAGGCAGGGAGCAGAGAAAAGGTGGAAGGTGGAGTGATGCAGGCTCTGAATATATAGCTCTGCTCCGCCCCATTCACTTGCCTGTTCTGCTGGCCCAGAAGAGACCCTGGGCAGCACCTCAGCATGGCCTGGGGAACCTTAGAGGAAGGAGACTCTTTTGCTCGCCTGCTTGCCTCTCATCATTTCCAGGATGAGCATGGGGTAGAGTGGGAGAGGGGGTGCTCAGCTAGTGCTCACCCTCCTCTTCAGAGCCAGCAGCCCCAGCCAGCCCGTCCTGACTGAGGCAGCAGCACCCAGCACTGGGGGCATCATGTGTTTCTCAGCAGACACTGCAGCCTGTTAAAGGCTGGGTTCTCTCTGGTGTTCACATCCTGTACCGGCTGCCCCATAGAAGACAAAGCTTCTATTGTAGCCAGTGGGACGGGAGAAGGGGAAAGTAGAGCTCTTAATGTGGTCAGCCAATTTCCAGCTTATATCAATAAATTTCTCCCTAGACCTTTTCAAAACAAAGCTTGCCTAATGTGGAGCTGTGGGGCCATGAGGTGGTGGGTGCTGGCTGAGGCTCAGTCCCACCCACAGGCCCTGGTTCTCTCTGCCATTGACCATAGCCAGTTCAGGGTAGACTAGGGCTCAGGCTATGGGGTCTTAGCACCCTAGCATTCCAACTGGCCTTCATTGCAACTGTCTTATCTAAGAGGAAGGCTGCCTGGAGAACCCACTCACCCAAATCAAAGATTACAAGTTCTTACAACATAAGTGTCTTGGAGACGGCCAGTCTAACCCCTTTATCGTACAAGGGGATGGGAGAAGGGGTATTAGAGCTCTCTTATCTATAGGGACAGTGACTGCACTGGGGCCAGACTCTAGACCCCACCCCCCCACACTTCTTATTCAGAGATCCTTTTGTGTACACTAGGAATGGTTTTCTTTCTGAAACATGTACACTTCAAGGGCAGTGCAAAAGAAATAAGGTAATTAGCTCTACACACCCAACTGATGAAGGACCTTAAAACAAAGTGCGCATCCTGCAGAACAGGGACCACCTGGCCCTTATATCACGCCATAAGCTTTCTTGCATACTGCCCTGCCTTGTTCCTGGGGAGCCTGGAAGGCACCGAGTCATATGCAGTGTATTAACACTTAAGAGGAGGGTCATATGACATGTGAGCATCAGAACGATCCTAAGAGATGTGGTGTGTGTGTGTGTGTGTGTGTGTATGAGTGTATATCCATGTGTATATGTACATATGTGTGTATATATGTATGTAAGTATGTATTTTGAGATCGAGTCTTGCTATATAGCGAAGGCTGGCCTTGACCTTGTGTCAAACCTCCTGCCTCAGCCTCCCATGTGTTGGGCTTACACGCATATTGTGCCATACCCATCTCTGAGAGAAGACAGTAGATGAGGCAGAGGGAGCCCGCAGCTGCTGGATATCACAGCATCTGTAAGTGGTGGCTTGTCTTAGATTCATGTCGCTGACTCTGAATCCTATTCTCTTTCTTTCGTACCATGAGAAACCATGCAAAAGTGCTTTCAAAGCTGTAAAGCTGTGTGTGTCATGATATGGATTACTAGGATTACTGCTGTCACCTCTGTCACCACAGTTGCCACAAGCCCCATCACTGTGAGCAGAGCAATCACTACTACTGCCATCATTGTCACCACTACCTCCAAGGCCTCCTCCACCATCATTGCTTCCCCCCACACCATCACTACTACTTCCATCACATTACCATCTTTGCTCCTGAATCACCAGCATTATTATCCCCACACTACTGTCACCACCACCACCACCACCACCACCACCACCATCACCACCACCACCATCACCACCATCACCACCACCCCCACCACCAACACCACCATCACCACCATCATGACCACGACCATCACTACCATCACCACCATCACCACCAGCACCAGCACCAGACTATCATCACCACCACCACCATCACCACCACCACCATCACCACCATCACCACCATCACCACCACCAACACCACCATCATGACCACGACCATCATTACCATCACCACCATCACCACCAGCACCAGCACCATCATCACCACCACCACCATCACCACCATCACCACCACCACCAACACCACCGTCACCACCACCACCACCACCATTACTCTTCCCACTATCATCACCACCATCATTCCCCTCACACTACCATCTCCACCCCCACCCCATGAGTCCCACACTACCATTTCTACCATCATCATCGATACCACTACCACTACCATTGCTATCACCGTGACCACTCCATATACACCACCATTGCCATCAATACTGTCAGCGGCAGCAACAGCATTTTTAGCACCCCAGGACCACTGCTGCCACCGCCAATGCCATCTCCTGTATGGCCACCATTGTTATTATGTTTTCAAAGTAAAACCTTGAAGCTGTTTCCATACCTGCACCCTCAACACTCTTACACAGCCAAGCAGCTAGAACAGAGTCAACTAACCCAGGCCAGTGCTGCTAAAGTATGGTGCCCAAAGCAGCAGTGTTAGCATTTCCTAGGAGCTTGTTCAAAAGGCAGAACCCTAGTCTTCACTCAACTTATTGACCCATTATTTCCATTTTTTTTTAAAGATGGCTTATTTCTCCATCAGTTGATGACATTACTAGTGTTGTTGAGATTTGTGATGGTTCATCTCAGCTGTCAACCTGAGATCTACAATCACCTGGAGATTGGCCCTGGGGGGATTATATTGATTAGGTTAATTGGGGTAGGAAGGTCTAGCCACTGTGCGTGGCAGCACTCCCTATGTTGAGATCCTGGACTGTGGAAAGGGAGCAGCTGAGCCAAGCACAGGCATTCATTGCTCTCTGCTTCCTGAATGTTGATGCAATGTGCGTGGCTACCTCCAGCTCCTGCCATGACCCCTCTGCTGTGACAGACTATTCCCTCAAACTGTAGACCAAATGAACCTCTTGTTTTGGTCAGTGTATTTTATCACAGCAACAGGAAAGGCAATGAAGATAACATTAGGTGAATTAATATGTATAAAGTATGTAGAACAGTGCCTGATACATAGCAAGTATTCAACATGTGCTCTTTATTATTATTAGAGCATTGTTGGGCCCGCGTAGGCACAGCATTGTGGATGTTAGGCACTTTGGGAGTTAAAGGGAAATGAACTTGGGCCCTGCTGTAAGAGGCTTTCTGCCTAAAAGAAGAGAGACAATCCTAATATGTCAAATTGTAAAAATGCCACACAACTGAGATCAATAAGAAAGCCAGACAAGCTTGAATTTGAAGAAAGGGGCCTGTTCCAGGAAGGAGTGGAGCAGGAATCAGGCCAGGCCCTGAACGTTCTGAGGTCTCAGAGTGGAAAAATCCCCTTGTATAATTCAGGGCAGCATGGTGTTGTATAAGAAAAGAAAGGAGTTTTTCCAGCACCTCCCTGTCACCTCCCTTCACCAGGCAGCTCCGTGAATTCATTAGCACTTTAGGCCTGGCACCTTGGTTTCAGCAGCCTAGCTCCCGGGATAACAAGGAGGATTCTGAAGGGAGGGCTCTGAGAAAGATCCAAGTGGATATTTCCAGGTCAGAGCAGAGCTGGGAGACAATCCCTTTGGGGAGGGGAGTTGAGGACCCTATCTCCTGATACCTGAAGGAATCTGGCCCTGGAGTCATTTACATGGGGTCTGATATTTACATGCATTTTGGAAGTATAGTTGTTTTCTTACATAATAGCCAAGGGAAAAAAGGAGGCTGTCATCTTGATTTGGCATCTCTTCCTTAGCTACTGAGCCAAAACAGAAGAGTGCAAGTGCTAAAGGGTTAAACGTTTCATCTTTAGGGGCAAAGCTTAAAGTTAAGTAATTTTGATGGGCTTTCAGAACTGTTTACTTTCTTCTTTGCTTTGGTAGAGTGTTTGGAAAACGAATGCTTTTTCTCGATGACTTAGGCTGCTTATCATAGTACACTGTTACCATTATGATTTCATACACAGAACACCTTGACTTTTCCTAATAGGTTCAGAATGCTATGACCACCTTTCAGTATCCAAGAAGACTGGTTCCAGGGCTCAAGTTCTCTGCATAAAATGGTATAGTGGGGCTGGAGGGATGGCTCAGCAGTTAACAGCACTGGCTGCTCTTTTTTTAATTTTAATTTAATTTTATTATTTTTTATGTGTATGAGTGTACTGTCTGCATGTAGGTTGGTGCACCCATGTCGTGCAATGCTGCGGAGGTTAGAAGAAGGTGTCAGATTCCCCTGGAACTGGAGTTAAAGACATTTCTTAGCCCCCATGTGGGTGCTGGGAATCGAACCCAGGTCCTCTGCAAGAGCAGTCAGTGCTCTTAACCGCTGAGCTATCTCTCCAGCCCCATCATTTGCCACTCTTACAGAGGCCCCAGGTTCAGTTCCTAGCACCTACATTGTGACCCACAGCTCTTTATAACTCCAGTACCAGGGGCCTGATGCCCTCTTCTGACCTCCACAGGGGCTGCATGCACACGATGCACATATGTAGTTATAGGCAAACACTCAAAACATAAAATAGAAATAAATCTGGAAAAAAATAGATAGGCTTACACTCAAAACATAAAATAAAAATAAATCTTTTTTAAAAATTTTATTTATTTTTTTATGTGTATGAATGTACTGTCTGCATGTAGGTTTGTGCACCTGTGTCCTCCAATTCCACCGAGGTCAGAATAGGGTGTCGGATTCCCCTGGAACTGGAGTTAAAGATGGTTCTCAGCCACCATGTGGGTGCTGGGGATCAAACCTGGGTCCTTTGCAAGAGCAGTCGGCACTCTTAACCACTAGGCCATCTCTCCAGGCCCATAAAAATAAATCTTAACAGATAGAGGAATCCCCAGTCCTAGAAGAGGACCTATCGGCAGTTGAAGATGTTAGGAGAGGAAGACTCAGTTATCCTTAAAGACATAATACCTGGTAAGTTGACTAGAAACCAAGGGATAGAGCCACACCCAGGAGCCCTTGGAAAATACAGACAAGACTTGATAGGCCTTAAAGAAATCGACAATAATAATAGAGGACAGGAAGTGGGGGGGGATGTAAGTTGGTAGTGGAGAGGAGAAGGGGGTTTGTCTGTATATGATAAAAATAGGTTGTGTGAAATTCACAAATTAATAAAAAATATTGAAAAATAAATAAAATGGCATGGTATTTGCATATAGCCTGTGTTCATTCTTTAGTCTACTTTAAACTATCTCTAGATTGTTTATATTACCTAATATTATAGAAATACTATTAAATAATTTTTCTTGGGGCTGGAGAGATGGCTCGGTGGTTAAGAGCACCGACTGCTCTTGCAGAGGACCCGGGTTCGATCCCCAGCACCCACATGGCGGCTGAGAACCGTCTGTAACTCTGGTTCCAGGGGAATCCGAGACCCTCTTCTGACCTCCGCGGCATTGCATGACGCGGGTGCACCAACCTACATGCAGACAGTACACTCATACACAGAAAAATAATAAAAACAATTAAAAAATAAATAATTTTTCTTGTACTGTATTTGGAAATTATGACAAAGATGTGTGCTTATACTCAGTTAAAATGCAATTAAATTTAGTTTTCAACCGGTGGTTGGTTGAATTCACAGAAGCAGAACCATGGATATACAGAGCTGACTGTATTTTAATTTTAAATGATTTTATTGAACCCTCCCCCCCCAGATTTCTGGGTTCAGCTCTGGCCTAGAAGGCCTTTGGAAGTTAGAGGACATTATACATGTCTTTACAAGAAGAAAAATCTGGGAAAACTGAAAATAATTGAAATTTTTTGGACTCACCAGAGAACTGACCAGGGCAATTACACCTATCCTGCAGCTACAGGGACGGGCAGTGCAAGGGCTCAGCTACAAAGACGGGCAGTGCAGGGGGCTCAGCTACAAAGACGGGCAGTGCAGGGGGCTCAGCTACAAAGACTGGCAGTGCAGGGCGCTCAGCTACAAAGACAGGCAGTGCAGGGGCTCAGCTACAAAGACAAGCACTGCAGGGGCTCAGCTAGAAAGACGGGCAGTGCAGGGGGCTCAGCTAGAAAGACTGGCAGTGCAGGGGGCTCAGCTAGAAAGACTGGCAGTGCAGGGCGCTCACTACAAAGACAGGCAGTGCAGGGGGCTCAGCTACAAAGACAGGCAGTGCAGGGGGCTCAGCTAGAAAGACAGGCAGTGCAGGGGGCTCAGCTACAAAGACAGGCAGTGCAGGGGCTCAGCTAGAAAGACAGGCAGTGCAGGGGGCTCAGCTACAAAGACTGGCAGTGCAGGGTGCTCACTACAAAGACAGGCAGTGCAGGGGGCTCAGCTACAAAGACAGGCAGTGCAGGGGCTCAGCTACAAAGACGGGCAGTGCAGGGGGCTCAGCTAGAAAGACGGGCAGTGCAGGGGGCTCAGCTACAAAGACAGGCAGTGCAGGGGGCTCAGCTACAAAGACAGGCAGTGCAGGGGGCTCCGCTAGAAAGACGGGCAGTGCAGCGGGCTCCGCTACAAAGACGGGCAGTGCAGGCTGGCTCAGCTTCAAAGACAGGCAGTGCAGGGGGGCTCAGCAACAAAGACAGGCATTTCAGGGGCTCAGCTACAAAGCCTGGCCGTGCAGGGGCTCAGCTTCAAAGTCAGGCAGTGCAGAGGCTCAGTTAGAGCAGCTTCCCACAGCAGGAGCAGCTGGAGTTCTAATGTGGGGAATGGCTGGAGATTGACTGTGAACCATTGTGAAGGCCTGGGGGCTGGAAACGACCAGTCCCATACTGTTGTGGGCTTTACTCCAGGAACTCCGCCAAGTTCTCACCAGGAAAAGCCAAGAAAGAGCCCCTTGTGGCTTTGGCAGAAGGGTGAGGAAAGCGTTCATTTTGAAATATACTCAGAGTCGTGGCTATAACAAAGGCCCACTCTTCAGGAGAAAAGACTACCAGAAGCTTATCCTACTGAGCAAAAGAAGTTTTCCCAACTCCAACCCTATTAACCTTCCTGCTTCACTTAAAGGGAGGCAAAAGCTAAGACAGTTGTGAAGGTCATGGTCTAGAGACACAAGTCCACCGAAACACTGAGATTAAGCCATATAAATGATGATACTTCCTCTTCTCATACCTTATCGCCATCTCAGCAGGGCACCAGCTGAGAGAGCTGCAAGGTACAGAATCCATTTAAGGAGGAATAACAAGATAGCTGGTCGTGGCAGCACACGCCTTTAGTCCCAGCACTTGGGAGGCAGAGGCAGGTGGATCTCTGAGAGTTCAAGGACAGCTTCGTCTACATAGCGAGTTCTAGGTCAGCTGGGAGACCTTGTCTCAAAAAAGAACAAAACAAAACAAAATAAAAAAGAGAAAAAGCAAGACTACTAGAGAAATTTGAAACCTCAGATACCCATGGTTACAGCAAAAAATAGTAAGCAGAGCGCAGTTAGCAGAAGAATAAACAAACCTCAAAGACTATTCACCTCAGTTCCCATTACCCCATATATGGTATCTGGCTATGAGCAACAACAACAAAATCACAAGGCATGCTAAAAGGCCACAAAGACACAATCTGTAAAAGCAAAGCAAGCATCAGATCTAGAGTCATATATGACAGAGAGTTTGGAATAAGCAGACAAGAAGTTCAAAATAACCAAAATGTGAAGGACTGCAATAGGAAAAATGGACAACATGGAAGAGCTAGATTGAAAACTCAAAGAAAAAGCAAGGGAATAATAGAAATAAAAAATAATCATAACAGAAATGAAGAATGCCTTTGATGGGGTCATCAGAATACTGAGTTGGTGTGCTGGACAGTGTCAACTTGACACACCTGGGTTGAGGGAGCCTCAACTGGGGAATTTCCTCTATTGGACTGGCATGTTACTATGTCGGTGGGGGCATTTTCTTGATTGTTGGGTAATGTGAAATGGCACAGCCTACTGGGCAGGTTGTTGTGCATTGTATAAGAAAGCAGGCTGAGGGCTGGAGAGATGGCCTAGCAGTTAAGAGCACCGACTGCTCTCGCAAAGGACCTGGGTTCAATCCCCAGCACCCATATGGCAGTTGAGAACCGTCTTTAACTCCAGTTCCAGGGGAATCCGACACCCTCTTCTGACCTCTGTGGCATTGCACGACACAGGTGCACAAACCTGCATGCAGACAGTACATTAATACACATATAAAATAAATTTTAAAAAATTAAAAAAAAAAAGAAAAGAAAAAGAAAGAAAGCAGGCTGAGCATGGGCCAGGAGAGTAAGCCAGTGAGCAGCGTTCTTCCATGGTCTATGTTCCAGCTCCTGCCTCCGGGTTTGTGCCCTGAACTTGTACCTTGGGCTCCCTAAGTGATGAACAATGACCCAGGAAATGTAAGATGAGTAAGCCCTTTCCTTCCCAAGTTGGTATTGGTCAGAGTGTTTTGTCACAGCAATATGAAATCAAACCAGAACAGTTGGTAATCAGTGAGCTTGAACGTATGTCAATAGCAATTCCCTAAACTGGGCCTGGAAAGATGGTTCAGTGGTTAAGAGCACTTGCTGCTCTTACAGAGGACTGGAGTTTGATTCCCAGCACCCATGCTGGATGGCTTACAACGGTCTGTAACTCCAACTCCAAGGATCTGACCCCCTCCTCTGGCTTCTGAGGGCACCTGCATACATGTGCACATGCACTTGTACAGACACTCACACGCACCTTAATAAATTTTTAGAATCTTTTTTTTTCTCCAAACTGAAATGCAAACAGAACAAAAAAAAGAATGAACCCTAATCTTACCCTCTATTAAAAACCGCCCCAGGGCATCCAAAAATTGGAGAGTAATTTAATTTAGAAAGTTATAACATTTATATATTGGAATGACAAAAATTAAAGAAGGTGAGAATAGAGCAAAATAAGTATTTGCAGTAACAATGGCAAGAATTTTCCTAAATTAATGATAGACATGAAACCATAGATTCAGGAAGTTCATAGAGTGCCAGGCAGTTACATGCTGAAGATATCCACAGTTAGGGTTATTATATTCAAACTGCAGAAAATTAGAGACAAAAAGAAAATCTCCATGAACTAGAGGAAAAGAAATCTACTTTACCTAAAAATGAACATAATAATAATAGAGGATTTCTATTTTTTAATGTTATTTATTATTTTTATTTTATATGTATGAATATATTGCCTGCATATGTGTAAAAGCATCCATATCCTGCAATGCCTGAGGAGTCAGAAGGTGTCGTTCTCCTGGAACTGGAGTTACGGACTGTTGTTAGCCACCATGTGGATGCCGAGAATCGAACCCAGATCCTCTGCAAGAGCAGTTAGTGCTCTTAACTGCTAAGCCATCTCTCCAGCCCCCAGGATTTCTTCTTAGAAGAGGAAAGGCGACTATTTTAAAAAGCCACCAACATTACTCCATCTCTAGTGAAATTGTCCTTCCAAGATGAAGTTTTTGTTTTATAAACAAACAGAAAAGGAGGGAATTCAATGTCAGAGGTTCTGCCTTGTAAGACCTGTTAAAAGAATTTCTGGAATGCACATAACCTACCCTGCTGGGCTTATGGATGTCATCAGCATTGACGAGACTGGAGAGAATTTCCCTCTGATCTAGGACATCAAGGGTCATTTTGCTGTTCATTGTATTACGCCTGAAAAGGCCAAGTACAAGTTGTGAGCACAAAAGGAATCCCTCATCTGGTGATCCATGATGCTCAAACCATTCGATACCCAGATCCCCTCATCAAAATAAATGACACCACTCAAATTGATTTGGAGACTGGCAAGATAACTGATTTCATCAAGTTCAACACGGGTAACCTGTGTATGGTGACTGGAGGTGCTTGCTACCTTGGGAAGAATTGGCATGGTCACCAACAGAGAAACACATCCAGGCTCTTTTGATGTGGTTCCTGTGAAAGATGTCAACGGCAACAGCATTGCCACTCGGCCTTCCAACATGTTTGTTATTGTCAAGGGGAATAAACCATTGATTTCTCTTCCCCAAGGAAAAGGAATAGCCTTACCATTGCTGAAGAGACAAGAGGCTAGCTGCCAAACAGAACAGCTGGTGAAATGGTCTCCCGGAGACATGCCACGGATGAGATCAAGTAGCATGATGTTGGGGGTGAAATTAAACAGCAGGATGAATGAAAAAATTCAAACTGGGCCAGGTGTGGTGGCACATGCCTTTAATCCCTGCACTCAGAAGGTAGAGGCAGGTAGATCTCTATGGATTCAAGGCCAGCCTGGTCTAAATAGTGAGTTTTAGGCCAGTTGGGGCTACAGGAAGACCTTGTCTCAAAAAATAAAAGTAAAAACTAAAAAATTTATCTAAATGTTTAGAGAAGTTCAGGAAAAAAGAAAAGAAAAACACTAATGAACAGTCAACACTACAAATGTAGGCTTAGCCCAGTTATATCAATAATCGCTAAATTCGAATGAATGGCTGGGCTAGCAAGATGGCTAAGCAGGTAAAGACACCTGCCACTGAGCCTGACATCTGTGAGTTCAATCCTTGGAACCCACATAGTGGAAGGGGAGAACCTCAAGTTTTCTTCTGACCTCCACAGGCAGTGTAGGATGCATACATCCACCTTTCCTCTCCCAAAATAAATAAAAGAAAATAAATCCGAAAGGTTTAAATACATAAATAAAGACACACAATTGTTAGAATGAATTAAAAACAAGGTCTAACAGGAAGTTGATAAGTGGCTAGCCATGGTAACCAGGTTAAAGAGTGATGACATCAGTTCACCAATACCCGAAACAAAGCTCCACATCACATAACACCAGGAGGGTGTTGAAGGAGCACCCTGAACGACTCTCATCCAGAAACTTAATGACGTAGATGAAAGAGACTAATTCCTTGAAAAACAAACTACAGAGATTCACTCAGGAAGTAGTCTGAATGGGCATATGTCTATTGGAGAAACTGAATCAAAGCCAGGTGTGATACCTCATATCTGTAACCCCAGCACTCAAGAGCTAGAGGCAGAAAACTTAGAAGTTCAAAACCAGCCTGGGCTACATAAAAGAAGGAATTGAACCAATGATTAATAATCTTTCGATAACGCGCCAGGCCAGGTACACAGCTCTTCAGCTCTAGGCGGGGTCTGGCGGGGGGGCAGCTGGGAGAGGGTCTCGCTGTGAACCCGTCTACGGGGTCCCCGGCCCAGAGGGACCGCGCTCGGGTGAGCAGGGTCGCGTTTCCCTCTGCTCTGGTCCCGGCTGGACTTGTGGGCGGGAACCGGGGTCGCAGGGGAGACGCCATA